>OX421922.1:10471342-10785325 GCA_949128165.1 Lathronympha strigana | reverse complement strand
ACCGATGGCCGTTGGGGCGGAAAGGTTCTCGAGTGGCGACCGCGTACCGGAAGGCGCAGCGTGGGTAGGCCCCCCGCAAGGTGGACTGATGACCTGGTGAAGGTCGCAGGAGTCCGCTGGATGCGGGTGGCGCAGGACCGGTCATTGTGGAAATCTTTGGGGGAGGCCTTTGTCCAGCAGTGGACGTCTTTCGGCTGAAATGATGATGATGATGATGATGATCCGTCAGTTTGACGTTTTTTTATTATTGAGGAAAAGGTAAGCAAGACTATAATCTCACCTGATGGTAAATGCCGATGTAGTCTAGGAAGGAGCATGCTTGCGTAAAAGATCTCTATTCACTCGCGATTTAAAAAGATCTAAGTCATAGTGGACAGGGAATATATTCGCAGGTTGAGAATTCCACTCCTTAGCTGTTCGCGTACTAAAGCGTTTTACTTTACTTTTGTTACAAAGGGCAAAACATAATTAAACTAAAACGACTGTTAACTTTTTTTTTTTTTTTTTTTTTTTTTTAATTGGTATTATAACCCGCCAAACTGAGAAACCAGTTTGTTGGCGAGATCGCGCTCATGCTATCTAACAATAGGTAGCTATATGCACCTAGTAATTATGAATTATGAATTATGAAGAGGGTACGAAAATAAACAATCGTGAAACCAAAGTGCTTTTGAATTGAAGACTGTGTAAATTAGATAAGTGACTTTTTTCTCGCTAAACACATATATTATGCTAGAATTTATTTACGTCTTTTAAATACTACATACTTACTGTTTTATTCCCCAAAATCTCACGCCAATCCCTACATTTCTTATAACCCTTTCTGAGCCTACATACATTTCCCATTTTAAAGCACTCGCGTGAATGAGTGAATGATTGATGTACTGAGTGAATGGAACGAACGGGTTAGCGAAGCAAATGAGCCGATTTGGGGGTGTAGTGTAGAAAATGATTATTTGATGACGGGAATTCGTCACGGGGTTGAAGTTAGTCATATTTCACGCCGTCGAGTGGTGATGTGAATAAATTGTAATAAGATTACTGGAGATGCAATAATTTTCTTAAGGGCAATATTCAGAAATACTAAAAAACGATAAAAAATTGGGAAGCGATGGATAAGTTAGAGTGTTAGAGATACCCTTAAGACAGGTTTTGTCTAGTAGAAGTTGTCGACCGGTGGGCGAGTCCGACCCACACTTTTTTAGTATTGATGATGGCCGGTTTTTTAGTATTGATGATGATGTCATAAAATTAGGATGAGGGTCATATTTCATTCAATATTATATCTTTCCTGCGCCGTGGCTCACGCCTGAAATAAAGCAGCGAATGGCCAAGCGTGATCGTGCTCGCATTAGACTTCGTCAAGATCCTTCAGATACCAATCGGCAGAAGTATATCTCGATACGAAACCGCTGCAATAAAGTCTGTAGGGAAGCGAGGCGTAAGTATATCCACAGCTCAGAGTGCCCCCCTTCCAAATTGTGGAGTTTTTTAAGGTCCCTTGGTGTGGGCAGAACTCAATCTTCTTCGTTCAGTTTTCTTGATTTAAATGGTATTAATAAGCATTTCAGTTCTTCTCCGGTTACTCTTGACTCTTCTATTAAACAATCTACTTTGTCACTTCTGGCCACGTCAACACATCCTAACTTAACTCCTTTCGAAATTGGCTGTAGTTCGGACCTAGAGACGCTTGCACTTCTTAAGGGTATTAAGACGAAAGCCGTTGGTGAAGATAACCTTAGCGTAGACATGCTCATGCTTGTAGCGGACTTCATTGCTCCTGTACTTTCCAAGATTATTAATTTTTCTTTGTCCACGGGCACATTTCCAGCTTTGTGGAAGTGTGCACTCGTTACTCCTTTTCCGAAATCCCCTAAAAACTAAGGTTTACAACCCAATGTGTGTTACCAGTGATGACTTACGGCTCTGAAACGTGGTGCTTCACAAAAGGTCTTTTTCAGAGGCTCAATGTCGCGCAGCAAGCTATGGAAGGGCTACGCTTGGTATTTCTCTACGAGATCGAGTCAGAAATGAGGAGATCCGTAGAAGAACCAAAGTCGCTGACATAGCCCGTAGGATTAGCAAGCTGAAGTGGCAATGGGCCGGCCACAAAGCGCGAAGATCGGATGGCCGATGGGGCAAAAAAGTCTTTGAATGGAGACCACGTACTTGCAAGCGCAGTGTATGACGGCCACCTAGGAGATGGATCGACGACTTGGTGAGGATCGCTGGGTCTCGTTGGATGCAGGTGGCTGTGGCCCGGTCTTGCTGGAGTACGATTGGAGAGGTTTATGTTCAAATCAAATCAAATCAAATCAAAATATGTTAATAACAATTGTTCAGCAGTGGACTCTTACAGACTGAAATGATGATGATAAATGACGATCTCGAGATTTTATTTTCGGTTCCGATCCCTGATTCAACCTCTAGGAGGTAAACAACACGGTGTTGAATGCAATTGCGAAAAATTGCAAAAAAGTCAAGTTACACACTTACATTTAGTTTATTTTTAAAACTTGATATATGTATACCAGTAAAAAACAATATTTTAGTTGGCAAGAACCGTAAGCAAATAGAAAACTCATGAATAAAACATTCCCAATTTTAATAAATAAAATGAACGAATCCATTCATACTTGGCAACTTACTGATTATAAATATCTGCTGATACCGCCGCCAAAATGAATGCTAATTTCAATAAGTGAATGAAATGAACGAGTCAATTCAACTCACTCTTGCTGTAATATAAATATCTGCAGATAATGCCAAATTGAATGTTAATTTAAATAAGTGAATGTAATGAACGAATCCATACCATTCACTCTCTCGCCGTAATATCCACGTTATAACTTTGGACGTACACTTCGGACTGTAATGAACATGTCAAATGTGGATTATGGGGGAAAGTTTGGAAGTTTGAATGACCGGATATGTCTGCGGGTTTTGTAGATACTCTAGGGAATAACGAGGTAGGATTTATAATGAATATGGGCAAAATTAAAAAAAACACCTACATCATAAATTATATCACTTACAATCATTGCAATATTTTACACACAGTCTTTAATACACAAACAGTCTTTTTTAATCATTTCTCCTGTATTTTTTTTCATGATTAGTGGTGAATTCTCAAAATAACTTGAGATTCCACTTCTCGCTTAAGAAGTAGACTTACGGTAGATGTTACTAACCGCCCCCTAAACGCATACGAGGGTTATGGTGGAGAAATTAGGGGCCATTCAATAAAAAAAATGGGTGATATTTCAGTAGCTGAGTTGGCAGAACGATGGGCGTGTATCACAGAGTCGCTAGTTCGAGTCTCGTGCGAAGCCATGAATTTTTCCCCTTTTTTCCAAGAAAAGACACTTGTTTCGTACCTACATTATGCTGGTGGCTTCCTGGCATACCGTATCAGCATGCGTAGCCAAGATGCCAATCGCTCACGCTCAGTCGCGAACGAAAAGTAACTGTCATTGTCACACTAATAAGGAAGATTGATAGAGAGAGATAACTACGATACGCTTCCTAGCGTGAGCGATTGGCATCTTGGCTACGCAACCAAGGGCGTTTATATTTTTTGTCGTAGAAAAATATTTTTTACACACCACCTATTCATAAAAGGGCTTTTTCTGTTCAAGCTAGGAGGGATCAAAGTGGCACTTTTCTGTTCAAGGACGACACATTTTTACGTTTTCGGGCATTAACTAGTGGCATCGTGGTGTTGGTTTGATGCTGTTTTCGGCTGTGTTTATTTCCTCTTAGTTGGTGTGAAAAGCAGTATGTGTCACACGGTATAAAAATTTTCATTACGCTCAGGATTCTACTTTAGAATTCTATTGTAGAATCCATCACTTCATTCGGAATTCAATGTACCTATGCCCTCGCCGGAAATATACCATTTTGATCCCTTGTAATGTAACACAATCTACTATTGCTAAATTTGAAAGTTTTATTTGTTTTTTATTCAGAATCTTGACACTTTTTTTCTCCTACTAGGAATGAAAGAACTGCGATTCTGTGTTAAATAGAGATAAAAGTTTTCAACTTAGCAAAACATTTTTTTTCTCCAACAAAAAATAAAAACGCCATCAGCATTGCGATACAACGAAGAAATGCCGCCAGCATCCTAGCTAGATACAATGTCTCAAGGACCTATTTTAGATTTAAGTTCGGTAGAGAGGTCGATAAGTTACACTTACTGTGTATATTCTCTATAAAATAAACGATTTACCTACAATTTGTAGGAAAGTACATGATAAATAGGAATAGTTGGAAATTTTGGTGTCCCAATAATTTGCACGGATCAATATTCCAACCATCGATCTTCAGCTGTTTTGAAAACCGCACGACTAAACCATTCGCTTAAGGCTAACCTTGTTATCAACGTGAAGTGGACGGAGTGCTTACTTCGTTAATGCTGTTTAATGGACGCGGGCCTAACACGAGTAGGTCTTGGCACGCTGTCACGTTGTATCGGACAAAGGCTTTTTGAAAGTGCTGGTCTAAATATTGGGTTTCCGTAACTAATGATCAATATTCTTCGGTTACCCCTTGTTTACGATACGATCTTTTTTACCATGTTAACAAACAAGCATAGGGACCGCCTGATGGGAAGCAATCACAGTAGCCTATGGACATCTGCAACTCCTCTATCACATGCTCGTTGCCAACCCATTAAAAAACTTGTAAACTCCGTTTTTGTAGCTCCCTATGAGCTTAGTCCACAGCCGGAGCGTCTGTACCATTACTCTGGCAGGAGCGAGACGGACATACTATCGAATGCCGCAGTCGCAATCAAATACAACTCATGGTAAACCCACTGGTTGGAGCGAGTTGCGACTTCCGTTACGTAAAACCGACGGTAAGCACATTGATGTGGAACGTGGAACTGATTCTCGCAACTTTGTAAATCAATTATCGAGTTAAAAGTTCCCAAGTGTTCGTGTGGTTTGGGGTAATGTTCAGGAGTTTGTGTTGGAAAATTTGGAACAACCATTGCCCATAAAACTTAGACGGCTCAAGACACCGGGAGTTTGTTCTCGACATTGCAATCGCTAATTTGACATAAATAATTTCACCTTTATAATAAATGTTCTAATTGATTAAACATTAAAATAGATGTCATATACCTACTTAAGAAAAAGACCAACACCAACGAAAGCAACGTCGCTTGTACTTGGCCACCAAAAATGGCCACGGGCGTCTCATCTGTTACTAAGATTGCATACTCGAGAAATTCGCCAGCATTTCGATAAGACCACTTGTCCTAGTGGTTATAGCGTTAGCCGCATAAGCTGAAGACCCGAGTTCGATCCTCGGATTGGCCTTCGTCGGTGTTAGTCTTTTTCTTTAGTAAGTATATGACATCTATTTCAATTTAAAATTTTATATAGTTAGTTAATGGTTTAATAACAAATCAGAAAATAATAAATAAAATCATTTGATTTGTGTCAACAAAAAGTTCTAATTGATGTTTTTATGTTTGTCAGTATTACTTATAAGAGAGTGCTGTAAAAGGCTTCAAACGTGTCATTAACGTGTCTTCATGTGTTTATAAATGCGATTAAAGTATTTAATTTCAATGAAAAACAATCGTGGAAACAGAAGACAATATTCTAATACATATAAATTGTAATCGAAAATGTTATACATTGGAAGGTAAAATGGCAATCGCCTTCTAAAACTAGCGCCTACGCTAAATCTTGAGAAAAGCTGCATAAGCCGGGAACACGCTACGAAGAAGATCATAACTATAAAAAGTAGTCATCACTATTTATCTACTCTTCTTTATCGTATTGTAGGTAATTCAATTCAATTCAATCACCAATCTCTCCAGTGAAGTTATTCTCCGGTCGCCAAAAGACATCTAAAACTTGAAATATTGAAGAATCGAAATTCTATTAAGACTCACTTGGATATAACCCCCTTTACCCCCATTTAATGAGGGGAAACTTTTAATACTTTTCACTTATTTCAATTTTGTTGGAAGGGTCGGGAAATATAATTATTTAAACTTTCGTGAGTCAAACTGACATAAAATTGCAACGGTTGAAACTCAAAAAAAATTATTACAATAGGCGTGACATGTTTCGATTGCATCGGGCAGTCATCGTCGGATAGACAGTGGTGTTATCATCTTCGTTGCTCAGGCATCACTGCGATGCAGCCCAAATATGTCACGCCGATTGTGATAAAAATACGTGAGTTTTAACCATTGCAATTTATTATTGGGAAAGAGTTCGCGGAAACAGGGCAATATTATAAAAAAAAATTACAATAGTGTCCAGTGAGCTCCAAACTAGGCTAATCCTCGGAGCTCGCAAGGAGTTGTACAAATAGCAATCATAAGAAATAATTAAAATTAGTAAGTTAAGGTCCACTTTATTATAAGTGAGTGCATGTTTTGAGTGTGTGTACCGAATAAAATGTAAGAAATCTTTTTTTTTTCAGCATTACATTAATAAAGCGATCGAATTCAAGTAGAGTTGTCTTACCTGCGCTACCCCAAACAGCAATGCCATATTGAATAACTCTCTGATATAGAGCACGGTAGACTACACGGAGAACATTTGGCGGCGAACATTACAATCCCGTGGCCGTTTTACCAAGTAGATGAGTTTTCTACATCAGTACATCTATCTGTCAATAAGATGACTGACAGCGATATTAAAAAAGTATACATTGTAACGTTTTCTATGGTATTCCGTAAGAACACTACGGATTTTCGTACAATATATTAACACTGTTGATTTTTTAAATTTCTATAGTGGGTATACATTTTTCACATTCTGCCACCTTTCGAGAATCTGCTTTTTTCGCTATTTTAGCTATTGTAGAAAAACTAGCGTAGCAACAGCTCATAATTGGTTCTTAAAACTCTCGGGTCTATTATTACACGGCGACCCTCAATTGTCAGATAACCCCGTCCCGCCCCGACCCGTGTCCCATCCCGTCCAGCGTAAAAGTCATTCTTGCCCACGGCAAACTCAATAAGGCTTGTGTTGTGGGTACTAGATCATATATAATAGATTGATACATACCTACTTAAATACATCCATAACTCAAGAACAAGTATTCGAACCCTTTTGATTATTAGGCAGTATAGTAATACTAGGCTAGCAGGCCGAAAAAATTAAATATAAATTCCCAAAGTGTATCTTCCCTAACCTTCACCCCTTTGTCTAGACGGATAATTAATATTTTATTAAAATTAAAACGTTGACCCACTTCCCTGCGGAACGAATTCTTTTTAAGTAGTTAATCGGTTTAACCTTTTCTCGGGTATTTTAAACAATAAATCTAAAGCCGAGACCATGACACATAAAACTGTGTCGAAACATCGGCATAATAATGAAAAAACAAAACCGCGTTAGACCCCTTCTATGTTTACAATAATGTGTACAAAACGCGAAAGTTAAGTATAATAACAGTAGTTTATACAACAGTGATCTAATAAGGGTTCTTAAAACTCGAGAGTCGCCGTTACAAAACGAGACAAAAACGAGAATAGACCCGAGAATTTTAAGAACCAATTATGAACTGTTGCATACGCTAGTTTTTCTATGACAGTAAAAAGCAAAATCTAGAAAGGTGGCAGAATGTAGAAGATGTCGTGCCCACTATAGAAATTAAAAAAAAACAACAGTATTCATATATTGTATGAAAATCCATAGTAGCAGTGTTCTTATGGGATACCATAGACATTCAGGTGTGTTATAATGAGTACTTTTTTAATTTCGCAGCCAGTCATCTAATTGACAGACAGAAGTGCTGGAGTAGAAAAATGTATATATTAGGTGTTGAAATTATTTAATATTGATATCCAGTGATATCTAAGCTAAGTATTGGAGGCCCAGAGGCTACCATGCGACTTTAAATACGAAGGTCGCGGGTTCGAACCCCGGCTTGTACCAATGAGATTTACGGAACTTATGTACGAATTATTTGCAAACCAATCGCTTTTCAGTGAAGGAAAACATCGTGAGAGTCGTGAGACTAATCCTAATAATGCCTAGACCCTCCGGGTTGGAAGGTCAGATGGTAGTCGCTTTTATTTATAACTACCGCCTACGCCAAGGATAATGTTGCCTTTATAAGCGAGACTTCCTGAGGCGTGGCATAAGCCGGGGTAAAGTTAAGAAGACAAGGAAGATATTTACAGAGATATCAGATTTTATACATAGTTTTTCAAAGTTATTTGCTTATAAAAGTTATAAACAAGCTTATAAATTTAATATGTTATTTGAAAGGAAATGCCGCCAGCATCCTAGGTACAATGCCTCAAGGACCTAAGGTTAATGCGGTTAACTCCGTCATAGTGACAATTCCGTCAACAAACAACACTTTTTTTGAATTATCAACCATTAGGAAAAATTAAGAGTGTGCGCAGAGCAACCGTCGCGAGCGTATCTCACTAATGATTACGGGACGTGGACCGTTCCGAAACATGTCGAGCTATTTTCGACATTATTGAATTGAGTAACCCGATATAAGTATATTCGTAGAAATCGCGAAACGTCTGGTTGATGTTACTGGTGACCGAAGAGCTGGTGGCATCCACGCACAACGTATCAGAATTGCGATATTGGTACAGCAGGCATAGGTACAAAGCCTCAAGAACCTACTTTAGATTTAAGGTAGGTAGAGGTAGGTAGCTAGGTAAGTTACACTTACTGTATATATTTTGAAAATAAATGCCCATTTTTATTTTATTCGCGTTCTTATTTACGAAATTGAATAAAATCTTGCATTATTTATGTACTCAGGTAATTCAATATTTTATGCCAACACCAAGTATTCATAATTTGAATATGAATCTCGAAAACCTTACGAATATATTCTAATATTTTACGAGTTTCAATTACTTACGTCCCAAGTATGAATCTCGATAACCTTACCAAAATAGTCGGATATTTTAAGAGACATTTCAATTACTAATGTTATTATAGCCTTAAAATTATTTGTATGACTTAATTCATTTGTTAAACAATTTCCACGAATCATTATAAACCTTTAAAGCAACCATTATAAATGCTGCTACTTATATGAAATGTATTTTTACATAATGAGAAAACGAAGTAGTATGTGTAGTAGTTGAAATGACCTGCATTGTTATTAGTGCTACTTGTAAAATATCTTAGATTAATATTAAAATAATGCAATAAAAAATTAATTGAACAAATACAGAAACAAAATTTTCACAATTTACTCGTAAACAGTAAAAAACCAACAAACAAATGACAGTTTGGAATGGTGGCGTTTCGAATCTAGAACATACACTTGAAATGACAGCTGTTCCATTAAACTCACAACAACCTACTGTTTTCGGTGCTGGTTGGTAGCTAATGCTGGTCATTGCCTATCGTTTCTGAACGCATTTTAGAGCACTAATGATATGTACGTAGATAATAATTATTATGAAATCTATAGGTAATATGCACGCCGTTTAACGTCACGAATAAAGCCCCGTTATCCTATAACCCGCCGGAAATGTGGAGTAGGACAAATGTGAGCCGGAAGCATCCAAGATGGCGGAGACAAGTCTGTTCCACGTAATGAAGAGATGTCATATATGACATCACTTACAATTATACAATTGTAAAGCATGAATTAAATAATTTATTATTTATAATAAATGTTTTGATTCATGTTTTTCAGTAGGCACACTAATATAAACTATAAATTGAAAGAGATGTCATATACTACAGAAAAAGTGACCAAGGTCCCCGGTGAGCAGGGCTGGGATCGAACTAGCGACCTCCTGCTTTCGCGGCAGACTCAATTATAATTTGTATATACCGACTTCTTCCTAACCCACCAGCACACGGGGCACGGGGTTTTATTATTTGCTGGAAAAAGGCGTCCCCAATAGTTTTCCACAACGACCAATCGTGTAGCGCCCTAATTAACTTTGGCCGGTGATCTTGAACATATCGACGGTTCACCGTGGTGATGGCAGGCCTATTAGAACTCTTCATGTGAGCTCGAATTGATTGTCATGCCAGCATGCTTAGCACAACCTACGCTGCCACCTCTCGCCCATACATTAAGCCGCAGCCGATGTATGGATCTGCGCGCGAGAGCGTAGCAAATATGCTAGCGCACCCAAACTTATCAATTCTAAAAGCTCCTAACTTTTTTTTTAATATCTTAATGTACAGATTTTGGACCCTACTCTGCTGTATTATACCGGGTGTTGCCTGTAACAGGAGCAATAATTTAAATCGCAGGTACGCCTAAAACCTAAAACCTTTGGTTCAACAACTTTTAAAATTTAAGTAGGTTTTCTCTTTTTCATACAATCTAAATAGTACCTATTTTCAAACATCAGTCTCGTTCAAAAATAACAAAATTCGCAGTACATTGCGTCTTCTAACAAACTTTAAAGTGTAATCAAAATCCAAACACACGTTATTTTTAAAAGTCGCTGAACAAACGTTGTTCAGTTTGGCGAGGACTACCTACGATTAAAATTGCTCCCGTTACAGGCAACACCCGGTATGTATAGATTTCTAAATTGTAGGCAACCCTAGAATTTGTGCAGGAGAAACAGGCCGAGAGTGCTGATGTGCCGACGGAAACTTTCCAATATTGCGAAATATTTCGCATTGGAAAGTTTCAGAAACTTCTGACATTTTTGTATGGGGATTGAAACTTTCCGCAACGTAAAATGGAACTTTCTTAAACTTCTGTGTAATTTACAAGAAACTTCCTTGAATTTTCCCAACTTTTTGGAAACTTTCCGCAACTTGCACATCTGTAGCCGAGAGTCAATTGGTGCCAGCGCGGGGATAGCTCAATCCGTCTCGTGCTAGAGAGGTCTGTGCCCAGCAGTTGGACGTATATAAGCTGAATTATTGTATGTCTTTCCCATCATGAAACAATGATGTTCTGGACCTTTGGGAGGCGTACGCGGAGCCGAAGCCAACACAGGGTACACCGAGCGGATGTTGGACCTGCCCGAGTCATGGAACGCACGCAGAGGCAGCACCCGCCAGGGTGTAGGAACTAGTGAGATTTAATGTAATCTAAAATAAACAGAACTATTAGGGACAGTGGTGGACTAAATACCAGGTTATGGGCAATAAATTCGGACGTCTGCCTAACAAAATGGTAAGCAATTTTATTTTCGCCAGACGCTGACTCATTAGATGGGCCCCCACAAAAAGCGAAATCTAAGATGGCTTGACGGCAACACCGGTATGAGGGCTGGGGGTAGAGAGATGTCTTCGCCACGTAGGTTTCCACATCTACCCTCGAGAGCCCAAGTATTAGCTGAGTTATTATTATTTTAATGTAACATGAGATCACTCACGTCGACCAGAAATCAAGTTTATGTAACGTGACGTACACAAGTGTCGTCCGTCGCGTCGTCTGATTTACGCAAATGCGACGTGTATGTTTTATGTAACAATGTAAGGGCTGCTAGTGCAAAACGGTCAGCTCACTTATTCCAAAAGCGACATAGAAAAAAGAAATTTGAAGTTAAAATGATTTTGCCTGCCTGTTTAGGTGATTTAAGGATAACTCAAATCTAAAATAGGTCCTTGAGGCATTGTTACCTAGGATGCTAGCGGCATTTCGTCGTTGTATCGCAATGCTGATATACGTTGCGCGAGATAGCCACCAGCTCTTCGGTCACCAGTAACATCAACCAGACGTTTAGAGATTTCTACGAAAAACTTGCGTGCGCTGGGATCCCACGGACCAAGAGTTTCGACCCCGAATGGTAGAAAAAGGTACCCTCTGCCCAGGCTCTAATATTTATTTCGACTTAAAATTTCGGCGCTTTCAGCCGCTCCACCCGGTTTTATATTGGATTGTCGGAGATGGAACGGTGCCAGCGTGTCTACGCAGGTAGCATCCCACACTAGCATCCGTCCCAAACCAAGGAACCAAGGACGCGCCATCGGGTCTCTTGCCATCATCCCTAAAAATGCCAGTCGGCTCAAGAAGAGCAGGCCCGTTGATGGTGGCAAGAGACTAAATAAGACTTAGACAACTATTTCCTCAGATGGCAGCTTTTACAGTAGGGTAAATGTACCAATATCATCCTCTAATGAAGTAAGAAAAAAGGTGGAAGTGAATTCTAATACGTGTACAAGGTTATCTCTGAAACTACCTGTACTGTAACATTTACTTTTTTTATAAACCAAAATAGATGTCTTTTGGCGACTAAATAAATACCAACTCCATCAGAGGTCAAATCGGAGATCGAACCCGGGTCTTCAGCTTACGCAGCCCACGTAACCTCTAGACCACCTCGTCTCAACTCAATGAAAGCCGCGTGATAAATAACAAATCAAAAATATTAAATTAAATCATTTAATTTGTTTCAGCAAATTGTATTAAGCTTTTTTATTTAAAATACAGAAAAACCATAGCACTGAAACATCTGTAAGGTGCGGGCTGCGTAAGGGTTCACCTAAATAATTTATGGGACGAAGTCGCCGAGATTTGATATTTATGCTGCCGTTACGTGAGACGGATCCGGGCGAAGATAAATATATGATGACGTTACGGGGAGTAGCTGAGTGCATTATATTAACGAAACGCTGAAAATTAGGTACGTCATAATTGTATATGTCAATCATTTGTGCCACTGTACATAATTAGTCATTAAAACACGTGTGAGTTCTTATTATGAAGCTCGCCTTTGGCTCGTTTCATCGTTTCATCGTTTGGAGCGTTGGTGGCCTAGTGGTAAGAGCGCGCGACTTTCGTTTCGAAAGTTGCAGGTTCAAATCCCGCCGGCTCGTATTCATGGAATTTATGTACAAAATATCATTTGATATTTATTTTACCAATCGCATTTCAGTGAAGGAAAACATCGTAAGGAAACTAAACTAATCCCAATTAGGTCTAGTTTACCCTCTGGGTTGGAAGGTCAAATGGCAGTCGCTCAAATCTCAGGATAAGTGGCCAAAGCAGACCCTCTTCTGCCTGAGCCGTGGCTTAACCGGGAAAACGCTAGGATGAAGAAGTGGAATGGTTGCAAAATTGTAACAAAGCCTTAAACCTAACATTTTCCATGTCCACTTAACAAGTTTTGTTAAAGTTTTGCAAGCATTTCCCTGGGGCCTTGCCATGTCTTAACGCGATTCAATTTAAATCGTCATCTGAATCGTGTTAAGACGTCATTGTGGCCCCTGGTCACTGATAATTAAAATATTAAAACAGAGACGTTTGCGCTGGTTAGGGTAGGAGCAAAGGATGAAACCCTTTCGTCACTACGCAAGACTCTTGAGCGAAGTAGCTCACTGTAAGTGATCGATAGGATGATCAATGCTTTGTTATAAGGACATTGCAAAGCGAGACACGTTGGCTTTTTAGATCGATCCCAGCAGCTGGGAAAAGAGTGTTGTCGTGTCTGTTGAAAGAGGACCTTAGGCGAAGACGTAGTCGTGCAGGATAGGGCGTGGTTTAAGCTCCTATCTATGAGACGTGAATAAAGACACCAACGCACTAGCTGTGCTCCTATCTTTACCAGGGTGCGTAGCCAAGATGCCAATCTCTCACGCTCAGTCGCTAATGAAACGCAACTGTCATTGTCACCCTTAGAAGGAAGAGTGATAGAGAGAGGTAGCTACGATGCGTTATTAAGCGTGAGCGATTGGCATCTTGGCTACGCACGCTGGCATGATTTTTGACTGTCATTGATCGTGGCTGTCATCTCAATGGACAATATAGAAAGGGCACAGAGATCAGCGTGCGTAGCTAAGATGTCAATCGCTCCCGCTTAATAACGTATCGTAACTACCTCTCTCTATTACTCTTCCCTATAAGTGTGACAATGACAGTTCGTTAGTGACTGTACCTCTACTAAAAACCCTTTAAAAGAAGCCCTTTTATTTCCCAACATGCCAGCTACTAACCGAAACTAATTCACTTTTAGTTCGCCAATTATTCAAGGTGCATCGAAACACAATACATTCCCTCGGCTTCACATCGCTAGTTAAAAGAAGAATTTTTCGCGTCCCTCAAACTAAAACGAAAACGCCTTATGCCCGACACCGACCGTTTTCCGCAATTCTTACACCATTTTATTTACAACCACATAATAAAAGTTCTTGACGTACAGTCCATGGCAGTTAAAGAATTGCAGAAAGTTGTCTGTAAGTGGTTAGACTCTAAATAAGGAAATTGAAGATTTATTGAAACTTTTGCAGTAAGCTCAATTTCTGAATACACATACCTACTCATGTGGGCACAGTAGCTACTCATTGTACTATGTTAGGTTAGCTAGTTGATAATCAATATTGAAAATGTTATTGTTTACATGTATTGTCTTCTATATTGAATTCCCGCCAGTTAAAATGTAATTCAAAACTTGTAATGGGGGTGCACTTAAAACCAGCGCTGAGGTTGCTAGCCTGCCACAGATAACGCTGAGTGCAGTCTTTTGTCACATGGTTGTGTTGGTTAGTGTTTAAGATTTTAGAAGAACATGTGCTCGTTTTTCTTTCTATTTATGTATTGATGTGTTTATGTGACAATAAATAATTTTCTATTTCTATTTAATTGTAATGTAACCTTTTTTTGATATCGCTGCCACACATCTAGAAGTGGTGTACTACAAAAATGTCATAAATGTCAAAAAACAAAACGTTGATACAGGTGTAGTGCATAATGTTTTGTCCTCGTATTTTCACACCCGAACGTCATGCTATTTCAGTCAGTGTCAGTACTAAAAGCACCGAGGTCGATTAAAATAGCATGATATGAAAACAAATACGTAGCGCCTTTGAATATTAACTTTCGGCAAAAGTAGCCCTCTGCCAAAAGCATTTGTCAAACAATCATGTTCATCGATGTTTATCGTATGGACTGACTTTTATTTGACATAGCTATTTGCCATATATTTGCCCTGTCCGTCCCCCTCAAAAATAGACGACTTTTTTTGTATATAAAATGACAGACAATGCCAAACAAATTGTTTTTCCAGGCAGCTGCGAATCGAATCGCCATATCGCGTTTGTTCTCCAATGTTGTACACTACACAAGGGCGTAATTTTTGTACCATCCTTGATACATACAATGTTTTTCGTCACATTTGCGAGGGAATAAATAATCTTACTGGGCAGATAAGCAAATAATAATGATTAGCGGTAGTGTAGATGCAGTCACGGCAGGTCCCCCGGAGGGCCCGGGAGGGCGGTAAGATAGTATGAAAATCCATTACAGCCATGAGCTTAATACAGCTTTAGTCTGAAGAACACATGCATATATTACCATTTACGAGAAAGTGTGATGAAAAAGTTATAAATTACCTTTTTGCCATTGTCAAGGGATTAATCAGATGCCATGAACTCGAATACAGTGATAAACTTAGATGGCCCTTTTGCGGCTCTGACCAGACAACAAATATTTACAATACACAAGACGGCCAGCTCGCAAAGACCTGACTTCTGTTGTGGATGTTTTAGTGTAGGGGGATCAGATAATACTGGTGGCGTTTAAGTCAATGTTTGAAACGCAGACGTGCTCCAGACAATGTCCTTTATTAGGTGTGTAGTGAACTTGTCCGTTTGTTTATTGGGATATTAAGAAGTTTCCGTTTGTGGTAAACAATGAGGCATCTTCGAAAAGTTTCGGTTGACAGAAAGTAGAGAAAACCTTGTATTTTATTGAAAACTTTTACTAAAAGATAATGATATTGTCGTCTGTTTCCGCGATTGTTGTTTATTGAAATTAAATACTACAAGCCCTTTACATAACTCGTTTCCAATGGTGTCTATATTGGAATGCATTAGTACATTTCGATGCTAGTGCGGAAAATGTCGTAACTTCACGAGTCCCGAGGTATCTTGACATGATCCGTAGACGAGTGGCAATAGTCGGAATGAGTTTTCATTATTTAAAATAAATAAAAATAAATAAGGTTAATCTCTTTAAGTCTAGTATGAAACTATAGCTTATCATTTACTCAAAGCGTTGAGTTAACTCCAGCTCACGTCTTACAAATAAATAATACTTAAATAAATATTCTGGGACTATTTTACACCCACGGTTAGCTCAATAAGGCTTCTGATGTGAGTGATAACGACGATATATATATATATATATAATAAATAGATACATATAAATACTTAATACATATGTTAGACCTCTACGGACATTACCTACGGCTCGTGCTTTATGACACAATGTGACGTATACTTTTTCTGTTGATTTTGATTGTTACCTATAAAATAAAAACACGATTAAACATAATATTAATCGGAGGTCTTCCGTTTGATATTCAAAATGGCGGTTGCGTTTCTTGAATAGTTCTTTGTTTTTGTGTGCTAAATGTTGTTTAATGTGTAATATTTATAGCTTATTGTGCAGTAAACTAACGAAGAAGTGTGCAGCTAATGAAGAATTAATCCTGAAACGCGTGTAATCGCGTTATTGACTTATTAATCGGTTGCCCTGGGATTTTGGCCTCCTGAAATATTTATTACGTATAAGCTGTAAACGGAATAAATAGCAAGGCCAATTACCGAACAACGTCGCCCAAGAGGCAATATACTATTTATATAAAAACACTGATATATTAATACGGGACACTGGCAAAATTGTCCAATTCTCGGACAGAGGCCATATTATAAAAGAAGAAGATAATATTAATCTTTAATATTCTTTACGTATACAACAGAATGGCGACGAGTAACGTGATTGAATATAAATATGAGTGAATCTACGCGAAAATATTATATCGAGGTTTGGTACCTATTTTTTTCTTAGAGCGAGTCACGAAAATCTATTACAATGGAGAAGCTAGCGGAAGTTCTAGATGCTATGATGGAGACTATGAAAGGTATGCAAAACCAACAAATTATTTTACAAAGCACATTACTGAACCAAAGCTGTGGCGCTTCCAGGCAGATCAGCGGAATTACATTCCAAGCTTACGATGAAACGGACGAATCTTTTGATAGCTATTTACAGCGGCTACAAAATTACATTACCTTGAAAGGCGTTACATATACACAAACCAAATTACAAATTTTCTTAAATTGCATCGGACCGAAATATTACCAAGTTTTAAAAAACATTACGGCACCTAATACACCTGAATCTAAATCATACAGCGAGCTTGTAGATATCTTGAAAAAACACATTGCACCCGAACCCGGTGAGGTAGCACAGCAGCACAAGTTTTGTCTTCGGTTACAACGTGAAGGCGAAAGTATATCTAGTTATGTTGCGGGACTGAAAGAAATAGGAGGCAAATGCAATTTCACATGCAACCATTGCAAGCAAACTACATTTGACACTCACTTGCGTGTACAGTTCATACGAGGATTACGTAGTTCTGAAATTAAAGAAAAACTGTTACGAGAATCTCCCGATACGAAGTTCGATGAAATAATTAAGATAGCGTTGGCTATAGAAACATCCAAATCTGAAAGTAAAGAAATGGCACAAGAAGTACAGTCTAACATAAATAAAATATCGATGAAGAAGAAATACAATGAAAGTACAAATACATACAAAGAAAATACAAGTACATACAATGGAAATACAAGTACATACAAAGGAAATACAAATACATACAAAGGAAAAAGAAATACATACAATGAAAATAAAAACATTACGGACGAAAATAAAATTACATGTTTTCGATGTGGTAAAGAAAACCATAAAGCCCCACAATGTAATTTGAAGAATAGACTATACTGCAAGAAATGCTATACAAAGGGACATCTACAGTCAGTTTGTTTCAAAGACCAAAAACAAATAGAGATGGAGAGTGATCTGTCAACATCTGAAAATGAAGAAGAAATATATGAAATAAAAGAAATACCAATACATAATAGTCCATCAAAAGACAAATTCAACATAACGTTACAAATAAATGGAAAAATACATACCATAGAACTGGATACTGGAGCAGCGGTAACTACATGCTCTAAAAATTACTTTGAAAAGTACTTTGCTAACCTGAAACTAAAAAGTACACTTGTTAAACTGAAAACATATACTGGAGAGTTAATTGAACCTATTGGAACCTGTAAAGTAAATATAAAATACAAAAATAAAGAGATTTCAGGACGAATATTTGTGATAGATGGAGATGTGGATCCAGTAGTCGGACGAGAGTGGTTGAGAGAGCTAAATATTGAATTTGATGTAAAGGCAATTACGAAAGAAGATATTACAGAAAAAGAATTTAAAAATAAACTAAACAAATTGATACAAGAATACGAAGATTTATTTTCAGATAAAATAGGAGAAATAAAGAACTACCAAGCGGCATTTAAACTAAAAGAAGGATCTATGCCAGTATTTTTAAAACCACGTCCAGTACCATTTGCTCTCAAACACCAGGTGGAAGCTGAAATAGATCGATTAGAAGAAGAAGGGATTATAGAGAAAGTTACTTATTCTCAATGGGGTACACCTATAGTTCCTGTCATAAAACCGACAGGTAAAGTACGTTTATGTGCAGATTTTCGAGCTACATTAAATAAAAATCTGGAAGATGACAACTATCCGATACCGAGAGTGGAAGAAATATTTTCGAAACTTAGTGGTGGAAAGTATTTTTGCACACTTGACATTAATCAAGCATATTTACATATGACGACTAATGAAGAAACAGCCGCGATGCAATCTATTAGTACATGTAAAGGTACCTACAAGGTAAAGAGGTTGATGTTTGGGGCCAAGATAGCACCAAACATTTGGCAAAGATACATGGACCAGACACTACAAGGAATGAAAGGTACAGCCTGTTTTTTCGATGATATTGCCATACAAGGAAGTACATCATATTGATGCAGACATTGAAAATATGGTAAAACAATGCAAAATATGCTGTTCAATGCAGAATAATCCACAGAACAAGGCTAGACTTAGTCAAAAGAGAGCCAGAGATAAGAACACAGATAGAAAATGACGCCAAAAGTATTAACAAAGAATTTAAAAGGGGAGACAGAGTTCAGATAAGAATGTACGACTGCAATAAATGGAAATTTGGACAGATTATACAAAGAAAAGGAAAACTACACTATGAGGTAGAAGTTGAAGGAATCATTCACCAAAGACATGTAGATCAGATAAAGAAGACTGCGGTTGACTTTGCAATTAATAACGAGGGAGAGTGTTAGACCTCTACGGACATTACCTACGGCTCGTGCTTTATGACACAATGTGACGTATACTTTTTCTGTTGATTTTGATTGTTACCTATAAAATAAAAACACGATTAAACATAATATTAATCTTTAATATTCTTTACGTATACAACAACATAGAAAAGATCCATAACTCAGAAACAAATATTCGCGATAAACACACAAGTAAATGACCAGGGCTAGTAGTTAGTACCACGAAAATCTAATGATTGCGGATTCGTACTTCCATCTCTGTCACACTTGCATATTGGAGTGACAAAGAGGTTTTCCCGTCAATCCCAATTCTCGATGTTTATGATAGGCCTACAGGTTTCGAACCCGACCTCCTGCTTCGTATGAATGAAACTGTATTAATTTCGATTTCAAAATCTCTCAAGGTGTCCAGCATTTTTGGCCATTTTTTCAATGTTTAAAAAGCATTCTTGTCATTAGTTCTGTAATTATCATACATAAGTTAAAATTCCTAAGTATAATTTCCTCTATGAAACATCAAGTAAGCTTGCAAGCCTTTGTACTCCACACGCAAACTCCGAACGTAACTATTTTTGATACAAGACAAAGCGAACTTGGCTTTAGTTCGATATCAGTTTGTCAATAGTTGGTAATGAAGTCAAGTTTTACTGGCATCTGCAAGTTTGAGAACAACGCGATATACGTAATTGATAATTGAGAACTTCGCGTGTTGGGAGGAAATACAACGTCGAGAGAATAGTAACTTAAGTTTACGTAGAATCTACGTCAAAAGGAACAAAAGGTTACTTCATCGTCAATATTTAAGAGATTTGCTCTTGTCGGTGGAGTAATCGCCACTCGTCTCTTTTCTGGGCCAGCCTTTTGACTTCCTCGTACGACACGGCAGATACTTTATCTTTAATTTGGCTGAAATATGTGAGTCGGGGCCTTCCTCTACTTCTTTTTCCCTCAACTTTGCCCTCCAGGATGTTTAGGAAGAATATGTCGTGCCATACCAGGTGACCAACCATCTTGCCCCTTCTGTTGGCTATGGTGCTTAACAGGCATCTCTTCTCTCCTGCCATGCTCAGGACTTCATCATCTTCCTTTCCGGGTTACTTACTAAAATTAAATATAACTTGAAAAACGGTTAAAGGATGACTCAGACTGAATCGGACCAGAGCGTGACTGGGCCGGTACGATCTGTTAGTTTCTATAGAAAACGTCACGTGGCTTCTGAGCGCTTCAAGCTCGGACGTGATTATTTCTATAGAAATTGACAGATCAATTGGTCCCGCCCCGTCCCGTTCTAGAGTGAGTCATCTTTAAAAACTCATGTTATTATAAAAGAAATATGTTTAAAAATGTGCCGAGCAAATGATATCATTTGTTACTTTCCTGCACAAATTGTCAAATTTATAGAAGTTTTAGGATTTTGAATCCCTTTTTCACCTTATAAACAGAACCGAAATATATTTCTTAGGTCCACTTTCACCATCCAGGATAAGCAGCGCTTTAAATTCCATACAAAAAACGCTTAACTCCGGGTTATGAGGCTAACCCCAAGTGGTGCAAGTGGCCATTAAAGAAGTTTCAAGACGTTTACTGCCTTATTTATATAAAAGTTATTAGACGTTTTACAATTATGTTTCTCCCTTTCCAACTAAGGCACATGTCAAACTAATAGATAAGGACAAATACCAATCAATTAGCTACACTCTGTTTGATGTGCGTTCATGAATACAAATTCTATTAAAGGATAATTATGATGTGTTTCAAATTTAGAACTCGACTTTCCATACAAAACCGTTAAGTTATATAGACATAACATAAGACATATTATATAAATTCAGTTTTGTATACGAATAATCGCATTTATTTTCAATATTTTGCGATAATCTAGAGCCAGTTCCAAGAGCTCATTTAAACTAAGTACCTATAGCATTATAATTATCATTTTTAAAAAGTATTGCTTAAAAATTAGCAATCACTTAGATAAAAACCATACCCAATCATGCATGACTTAATTTAACCGAGATCTGACTTTTGATTCTGATATAACCGCTAATCATCTCGATTGCCGATGAGCGGATTTTCAAAGAGATATTTTCATAAAAGCCATTATACGGATTAAAACTGCCGCACCTTCTAGCGAGATACACTCTTTTCAAAAGCCAATGCATGGTGAATGCTTTTTTCGATGGCCCATGTTATATTTCAATTTATGGTTTTATTCATTTTGAGACTACTACGGCTTACTCGTATAATTGTTTGTAAACATTTATTAAGAAAATAATGCTTAGTGACACAGAAAAAAACATACAAGTAGAAAGTAGACAGGTGCCTAAGGAATTCACCCAGTAGAGTTTATAACAGATACAAAATACCACAACAGGCGTGACATTTCGGTCACAGTGCCCAGGATGGAAAGTTCGGGGTTGGATAACGGTTGGCTTTTTGATGGCGTTCTGAGATGATGAAGATCTCTCTTTCTAAATTTCCTTATGCCTCCTAAGCTAAGATTCCTCCGTGTGATGACGGATTAAGGATATCACCACCCTTTATCTTGTCGTGGGTGCCGTTGTCCGTTAGAAGTTAGTCTGTTGAAATAAAAATAATTATGAAAGTTGCCCTATAAATCAACATAATTTTAAGCTAAATGTATGTATTTTAATTATTAATAAGTCCTTCATGTTAAAAACATTATTATTTCGATCACATACAAATGTAACATGCTTATTGTTCATAAATGCTTCTTTTTTTATCTAATGATTATGACCTCTATAAAAGAAATTACTGAGACCGAAACGACTATTGCTCAAAGGTTAACTGGAAGAGATCCCTAAATGGGATAAGTTCGCCTTTGTACAAATATTTGTGTTATTTATCTTGTTTTTTTCCCCTGTTTTTGTGCAATAAAGTGTTTTACTACTACTACTACTACTATTATCGAGAGCCTCTCTAATTGAAACGAGATCGTTTTTAACCTGGATAATTGGGCAATACTTGCTTAAGAGGAAAACCTGATTAATTTACACCAAACTGCCGGTCCCTTAAAATTTCAATTATCCAGGTTTCACTGTATAATTAGGTTCACGTGTGGTGTGGTATGGGCGATGGGTTAGTAACGTCTCACTTCAATATCAAAATTTTGCTGCTCAAAATTCCTAAATTGCTAAAAGTGGCATCATGTGCCCACCCTTTTTGGGAATACGAGCCTGATTCCATGTATATATGTAATATATGTATATGTGACCTGAGATAACCGCAAATTATATACATACGCTTATACAGCTGTTTAGTTTTTGACTGGACTATATGACAAGATTGGGGTGAAATTAATTTAGTTCAGGGGCCTTGCCATGACGTCTTAAAGCGATTCAGTTGACGACCTAAACTGAGTCGCTTTCATGCAACTGAGAATAAACTGAGTCATGGTAAGACCTCGGTTAGTTTTGAGCTTCAAACAATTCTAAATTAACTGCATACAAGTTCATTTATAAAAACTTGGTGCCTTTTTAGATCTCAATTATTTTGTTCGCGAAACTTAGTTCCCAGTTTCATATTTTAGTTTCCGTTAAAAACTTTATCCGCATACCTTGCAACCTAATGGTTGCGCACTGTGCAGTTTCAGAGGAATTTCCTTCCGCAGATGCTCTGGCTGTGGAATGAGCTCCAGGCCAAGGTTTTCCCGAAGCACAGTGTTTTATAGAAGCCAAAAAAAGGACATCCTCATTTTATTGCAAATTATTGAAGTTGAGATCATTACAAATGCGAGATTTGCAAATTTGCATAGTTTTTGTGTAATAAATTTTTGAAAATCGTGTTCTAGGCACCCGGGTATTACTTAAAAACTTTAAAAAATTGCAAATCGTTTTATAAACTTTCCGTTTTTTAGTGCTAATGGATAAACCGTCTAAAGATGCAAATTTAAAGGCAATTGTGACAATTCTAGGTATATTGGTTATAAAGAAATTAAATAATTGATTCATTTTGTTTTTGTTTTTTTTTTCTTTGATGTTCCGCCGTAGTAGGACCTAATATTTGTATGACAGCTTCATTTATATGTCTTCTATCTACCCTATTTTTTACAAGACCTAATTCCGTAGAAGATTGAATTTACAGTCAATTAAAATTTTCGGTCAGGGCTGCCACTACCAATATCCGGGTTCACCCGGATATAATATTAACCCTGTATACACAGTAAAGCAGTTTTATGGGTGGTAAAAGTAAACTTTAATACGTTAATGAAAACCTACACATATGAAATAATAAGTTTTTTTTAAGATTTAGTAATAATTTATTAGCTACATAATTATAAAGAATTTGGTTTTATTGCATATCTCCGTTATATAGTTTTATACATAACAGTTATTTATAGCCTATGTCAGACCCGAAGGACCATTCTATACATTGTTGAAAGAATTTTTAAATCAGCCCATTAGTTCCAGAGATTACTCATTTACATTTTGGTACTTAGCTGTTTGACAGTCGACTACAAAGAGACGTATACACTTTTGTACCTCATTACCATGCAGAAAGGTGAAACACGGCTGTATACATCTGTTTGTAGTCGGCTGTGGGGTCAAAAAAACAATAAATCTGTAACTGCGTACCTACTTAAGGCTTAAGGGCGTATGACGAAGAGAAGTCAACAGCAGTTATTGATAGTCATCTTCTACTTCGAGGCTCTCTGCTCCATCTTGCACCTCGTAATAACTATCGTCCAAACAGAACTCGGATGTTGGTGTTGGGATTTCCTCCTGAGATTCCTGTGCCTGTGGTGATTGCGGTGCTTTCAATAAAGCTACTGCAGCTGATGGTAGGGGACGTTTTTTAATATTTTTTATTCTTTGTGACATCCGCTGTTCCGAAATTATTGGATCCGATGAGACTAGTGCTCTGTGAAACAAATCGGACATTGTTTTTATCCTATCCGATTTCCGAGTATGGTGTTCTCGATCGTGACGCCAATATTTGTTCCGCGACTCTGCTGCTTGCTCGGAAAGCATTCCAAGTGGAACAGACGAGTTTCGAATTATTGCAGCGCCATGGGCCAAAATTTTATGTATGGTCACTGTCATAGGTAACCATTTATAAGTATCGACATATTTTTGGCTAGTTCTTCACATGTTTAAAAATTTATTACAAAAAATAGAGTCAAGTATTAGTTGGAGTTGCACATAGAGGATCCGCGTCATCGTACACTGTATGACATGGTAACATTTTATTAGACCCTTTGTATGCGAACCCGACTCTTATATGCCTGATAGGTACTTACTAAACCAGTTCTCGAAGCAGTGGGATCACATTTTCTTCCATATAAACTCGAAACCAGATATCCCCAAGAAAATGGCGTATAAATTAAAATACCGAAGTGCCAACCCTAGCGGCCGGATAACCCGGATATAAAGTGTTTCGATAATTACTTGAATGTTCCACGGAATTAGGTCTTGTAAAAAATAGGGTAGATAGAAGACATGTAAATGAAGCTATCATACACATATCGGCTCCTACTACGGCGGAACATGGAAGAAAAAAAATAAAAACCAAAATCAATAAATTCATTAATATCTTTGTAACCAATATTCTTAATTTGTGTCTTTGAACGGTTTATCTAATAGCACTAAACAACGGAAAGTTTACATAACAATTTGTAGTTTATTAATGTTTGTCGTAAAATATTGGGGCCTAGAACACGATTTTCAAATTTTTTTTACACAAAAACTATGCAAATTTGACACGCGGGAGTTTTAGTCTCGCATTTGTAATGATCTAAACTTCAATAATTTGCAATAATATGAGGATGTCCATTTTTTGGCTTCTATAAAACACTGTGCGAGGGCCTTCAAAAAAGGAGACTACAAGTTTTTAATGGGTCGGAAATACGCATGACCCCCCTTGAGTTGCAGGCGTTTATAGGCTACAGTAACCGGTTTTCATCAAGCGGGCCGTATGTTTGTTCCCAACGACGTGGTACAAAAAGTACTTTAGTCAAGATGTTAAGGAAAAACGCTTCATGTTAATTTTTGCGCCACACCTGTAGACACACGTCGACTCGGTATCATACGTGCTTATATGTGATTAGATGTTACAACAGCTCAGATGTGTTTGAATTTAAACTTGATTCTACATTTAAAATTTAAATTGGTTTCGTTAGGATGTGACCTTGACACAACTGAAAGTACATCTCGCGTGCTCCCAACACTTTGAAAGGGGTTTCAAAGGGGTCCCTGCAATGCGACATCTTACTGTACAAATTATTCCGTCACGGGATTCCGCCGGGGAAAAACGTGCACAACAACGCACTTCACACACATTACATACACAAAACAATCTGTAATGACGAAACTAACACTTCCGTGTTCCTGTGGAAAGAAGTAATTGGAGAGACCGCCGAAATAATATTTAATATTAATATTAATATTAATATTAAATAAATATATAATAATAATATTAATATTTAATATTTCTCACACTCACAGAACACATATGCAGTATGAAAAACCGAGATAGCCGAGGTTCTGCTGTGACGGAACACGTATTGGACGAATTATATTACCGATTGGCGTAGTTGGTAGTGACCCTGCCTGCCAAGCCGATGGTCCTGAGTTCGAATCCCGGTAAGGCCATTTATTTGTGTGATGAACACAAAAATATTTGTTCATGAGCCATGAATGTATTCTACGAGTATGTATTTGTATATTACTCGTATATATATCTTTGTCTGAGTACCCGTAACACAAGCCTTCTTGAGCTTACTGCGGGACTTAGTCAATTTGTGTAAGAATGTCCTATAATATTTATTTATTTATTAAGCTAACCGTGTTGGCTAAAGAAAAATACGTGGTTCAGAGGTAAACATGGGAGGCTATCGAAAGAAGTCGTCATCCGACTTCAATCGTGATTGTGGTTAGTCAGTGCCCCTCAGTTGGAAAATGGTTGGGTATCGCGTCAGTAGACACTGTGAACGAGCCCTTAGCGAGTGACGTAGTGAATATTGTTTGCAACCCGGTTGACTCGACTTAATTACGTATTAATTAACGTGCCACATATAAATATCAACTTTCATCGAGGTTTGAACTTCGAATTGGTCCCAACACACCCCTTTTTACGGTATATAAATTCAAGAACCAAAATGCAAAAACAATATTACTCGTACCTAGAGTTAATGTTGTCGGAACGTCATGATTATGTTACTACTGAAAGGCGACACCCGAGCATTCCTAGGGTTGAAAGATTGTTATTGTAACTATGTTGGGAATCTGAAACGTAGGATTGCTATGCCAGGGTTGACAGATATACAATAAATTATGAAACAAGTGAAAACATTACTGAGATTGTGATTACCTCAATTTCTGAACAAGGACAGGTATTTACGTTTCATGTAATTACATTGTATACTATGTTATGTTAAGGTTTTGGTCCGAACGAAAAATTTATCGGTAGGTAGCTCGATGATTTTTTGCATGGGCTGAATGAATGCTATATGACAAAAACAACCTTGTAGGTACAGCGTATTATAGGCATTGATATTGAATGAGAATTGATGATTACTTTAGGATGAAATGAAGATTGATGTTAATATAGTTGGGCTTTTTCACTATTCAGCCGACGGTGATTTAATGGATTAGTGTAATTGCGGATGACTTGTGGGCCAAGATATCTAAATAATCCATGCACGGCAGACCTCACCGGCAAGGGCGAGATAACTTGGACTCTTTTTTGAAAGACTGCCAGATATAGCTCAGAATCGTGACGAATGGATAATGAAAGGGAGGCCTTTGCCCAGCGGGACACAATGGACTCAATAATTAAACAAATACTACTGTTAGTTATATGCTGTGACAACCCTAACTCATCCCGTAGACGTTCTACGGCGTAAAATTGCAACAAGCTTGGGTGCAGTTTGGATGCAGAAAATAATTTGCTAGTTTGAAGATGTGAGTGTGTTTATAATTGCAGTCTCTTTGCTTATTTTTACAAAAAAAATTAATTTATTATTATAATAAATATTTTGGTTCATCTTTTTAAGTAGTCACACTACAACGTATAAATCAATTATAAATTGAAAGAGATGTACTACAGAAAAATGACTAAGGCTCCCAGTGCTCAGGGTTAGAATCGAAGCTGCGACCTCCTGGTTCCGCGAAAGCAGTAGGTCACTGGTTCGATTCCAGCCTTAAGCACTGGGGGCCGTTGGTTATTTTTGTCATAGTGAGTTGCTTGTTAACATTGTCATCATCACAACTGAAACCTGATTTCATGGTCAAATAACCAACACTTCACAACCGCAGGCTACTTACGAGTACTACCAAGTAAATAGTCAATATCAGTCGAAGGCATTTTGAAAATCCATTTTTTATTTACTTAGCGTACGTTTAAGTGTGACAAGCAGCGCGATATTGATGATCTGAGCATGGAAATAGAAAATAGCATTGCAATCGCACGAATAATATTTCATATGTGCCGTTATTTGTGAAGGGCTTACTTACACCTTACGACTTTATCGATATTTATTTCTTTGTAACTCACTAAGTTTACTCATGTAAGTTTTTAATTATTATTTATGTGTTAATTTATTAAAATACCAGCACGCAGAGCGGCTCGTCCCATAGGCGTTGCGAACAGGGATTCGAAGGCAGGTCAGAGTTGGGGCAATTAGCCCTCCAAAAATCTATGGCATCAGCTGAAAAATAAATTTGAGCATCAGGGTTTTTTAGTATTTTGAAAACTAAATTTTGAGTACTGTGAATTGATGAGATGAAAGCCTAGGTAGCGATATGATTGAAATTTTGCGGATCCCAATACCTCCATGCCTAATAGGAAGGGAAGCTTGGGACCAACGATTGATGTCCAGATCAATGTTAATGACAGATGACAGAGTTGATTTGATGACGTTGTCGAGTTTTTCCAAAAGGTCGGGATACATCCAAAGGTGACTGCATCTAAGTGCATACGTGAATTTAGGGATAGTATTTCATAATTGTGTATGCCATATGAGCATTGATTTGGCGCAAGCGGTCTGAAAAGGAACTAAACTTGAGATAATTTTGATTAACGAAGTCCGGAAAAGATTCGTCTAAGACGGGTGAACCTAGAAGATGAAGTGATTTGCTATCAATAAGTTTAATGTCAGGGGCTATTGTACGAAATCGTGATAACGCAACATCCTTCTGAGTATATGTTTCTGGGAAGAATCATTCGCACTTTGAAAAATTGAATTCAAGGCCTATATGAGAAAATTTATCATTGAGAATTTGAAGATCGTTAAGCACTGCGTCAACATCACCACCCAAGGTACCGTCATCCAAATACCAGACATTAAAGGTAGAATTTAGAATTTCGATTATAGGATGGATAGCTAAATTATTTACTTAGTATTGATGATTTATTACTAGTTAAAGTGTAAATTATCTTATTAATCTACTTACCTTTCAATTGTTTCAAATAACGAAGGAATAAATCTGTACACAGTGTAGCTCCTTGTGAAACTCTAGATGTAGAGACGTTTGGTTATTTATATAAATATGATTAATGCAATCAAAAGCGTTTGACAAATCTATATGAAAGTTTTATAAAGCCTACGTTTAAGTGTGACAAGCAGCGATATTGATGATCCGAGCATAGAAAATAGCACAACAATCGCACGAATAATAACTATTTCATATGTGCTGTTATTTGTGAAGGGCCAATTTACACCTTACAACTTGAACAATATGTCTTCTACTCCTTAGCATTTTCCCTGGCTTATATTGAACAATATTTATTTCTTTGAAACTCACTAAGTTTACGTATTATTGATGCTTAGTTGATTATTTAAAGTCTAGATTATCTTATTGTTCCATTTACAATGCGGTTCTTTCATATCTGTTTCATACGGTGAAAAAATATATCTGGCCCTAGTAATAGTAGTACGTGTTGTTAATTTTCCTCATAAATAGGTGGTGTGTAAAGCTGTATACTGTGTCACTCGGTTACTATCAAAATGACACTCTTACCACCTTCCAAAGTACTTAACATCAGCGTGCGTAGCCAAGATGCCAATCGCTCACTCTTAATAACGTATCGTAGCTACCTCTCTCTATCACTCTTCCTTATTAGTATGACAATGACAGTTGCGTTTCGTTAGCGACTGAGCGTGAGCGATTGGCATCTTGGCTACACACCCAGAATATGTCGTAACGTCCCCTGGTCGCATCGCTAAACTAAGCTCCATGGAAATGCGTTTTAAATTCACCTGCTCGAGTATCGCATGTCTGTGAGAGTCGGAGCGGGGATGACGTCATAGCGTACATTTTTCAAAGCCACGGTAATCCAAGAACAGTATGTTAAAACACGTATAGTACATGTAGTATTATTTTTGTAAAAAACGAAGGTCTCAATGTTTTGAAAATTATCAAATTGGAACTATCGTGAGACCTATCAATATAATAATACACTACGGATAAAACTCACGTATTTTTAGTGTGCGATATGTTTCGGAGATCTTAGGATATTCCCTTATCAAGCCTTGAGTACCGTGCGTGACGACTCAAGCAGGCGTGCTGCGGCGCGTCTGACCGCGCGCAGCGCCCTCGATGACAAAACCGTGAAAATACATGAGAGGTATCCGTAATTTATAATACTTTTACAAATTCCCAAAAAATACTGACGAATTTTTAACCGGATACCTCCGTACATTCGCCCCACACGTCTCTTCGACTGATTTTAGTCTATATTCTTAGCTTTTGATGTTAGGCACATAAGCCAAGACCGAGACTACAAGTACATGCTGTTGCAGCAGGTATGCGGTCGCGTTGGTTTCAGTAATATTTTTTAGCTCAATGCAAGCACTGAATATTGACGGTATGCAAGCCCAAACAACGGACAATATAAAACTTATAAGAAGAATATAACTTGGAAGAATAATAAGTATGGAAACGTAATTACCACTCAAAACGTGAACCCAACGCCGGTGGTGTTGCCGAACTGATTTTAGCTGAAAGCAGTTAACAGTTACTTAATGATTTATTTACTTATTTCTTTATTCATTATTTTTATATGGTTTTATATTCCTCGGAGAACTAATGGCTAGTGGGGCGAGTTCTTGAGTGGCGACTACGCACCGGTTGACGCAGCGTGGACAAGCCCTTTATAAGATGGACTGAGAGGTCGCAGGAATCCGTTGGACGCGGGCAGCGTACGATCGATGTGGCATTCTCGAGAGGCCTATGTTCAGCAGTGGACGTATTAGCTGATAACGATGACGTATGATTTTACGTAGTATAGGTACTCTAGTTCAGTCTAAATAAATGTTTGAGTATTTGACTGGTTAAATAATTATAAGAAATTATCAATCTATCTTTTCTATGTCGATGTTAACGCCACTCAAAACAAGTTTTGACTCTGAACATGACCTCACATAAGTGACCCATCCAGTGAGAATAAAGTCCCCGTCAACTTATAGAGGTTTAGTTGTTTCATCACAGAGCTCCTATGACCTTCGGTATCCATCATCCGATCAGCTCGATGATACCATAACATTGTATTTTCATCCAGCCTACATAAACACGTGAAGTTTTAGCTTATCCGAGGAAGTTAGTCAAATGAGAGGTATGGGCACAGCGAATGCATATCGTTTAGTGTGGTAGGGCACAGCACGACGAATGTTGTCTCGCTCAAATCTGGAGCAGAGCCCATCTGGGGAAGTAACCTTACAGAAAACCGCAGTTTAATAACACTAGACCCTACTCATAGTGTAGTGTTTCTGTTGGTGAGTAAGGTCGCCCGAGCTCCAAGAGTATTCACTGTGTTGACAGGTGGGGACCCACGGAGCAAAGCTTCCCCCTTTAGCTGTCACACAGCGAATCCTCCTTTTTTAAAGGGTCGGTAACGCGCATGTAACACCTCTGGAGCTGCAGGCGTCCATAGGCTACGGTGATCGCTTACCATCAGGCGTGCCGTATGCTTGTTTACCGTCGTATAAAAAAAACTAACCAAAATTTGACCCTAACAAACAAACAGTGCCGCCATTAACTTGCTGTTTTTGAAATACTGTGACCACTAGGACAACTTGACCGGTATAAATATGAATGGGTGTTTATGAGGCACTCTCATGCGATTTATCACAAAGCTGTTCCAGATACTCGTTGTACACTCACCGGCATTTCCGTTTGGTTGTAATTTTTTTAGTGGTACTCGTATAGTTACGTTCTATGAGTTCTATAGAACATACTCATACTCATACTCATACTCATTTATTTATAATAGTATTACATATTACACGTCAAACTGGAAAAATACAAAATCGATTACTACATACCACATGGTTAATTAAATACAATATTAAATTAAAGAAGAGTAAAATACGTTACGCATAAAATTACGGCGACCATTTACGGGAGCGAAACTTTGTTACTTCTGGGTCAACAGGACCCAGTAGTGACTAAATACGTGACTAGTATTTTCATTTTCAAAAACGGATAAATAAAAAAAAATCTTGAATAGAAAAAAATAATAGTGGCCTATGAAGATTTATCAAAACTAAAAATGAAAATAAACATAAAAAAATAACAAATGAAGTACGAAAACTCGAGAGAAAAGTGTTTACTTGACTAGTGTAATAGGTGAAATTTGGAGAGTATTTACTTAAAACGAAATTTTTAAACATAATAAATATTAAGAGCCTGGGCAGAGACTACGTTTTTGTACCATTCGGGGTCGAAACTCTTAGTCCACGTGGTCCCAGCGTACGCAAGTTTTTCGTAGAAATCGCGAAACGTCTGGTTGATGTGATGTGATGGTGACCGAAGAACTGGTGGTTTCCTCGCACAACGTATCAGCATTGCAATACTTACGGATTTTATATTAGTATATATTGTGATGTCGTTTTGTCATTTTGAATGAGTCTATAATAGTAGTTGAAGAAAACATGCTTAATTACTGGTTCCGCGGGACCCCGTAGCGACTAAAAGTATTCGAAACTAGGGCGCGACGGTAGTGTTAAGTATGTATATTGTCACCTAGTACCTACACTTTGCTAAGATTGAGCCTAGGTCGATCTGTGTAAAATTGGCCCCATATATTAATGGTCTCACTTTATTTATGTACCTATTCTATCGCACGCCATCCGCATTCAACGGCACTTTGTTGAAGGCCTTCGAAGGCTGCTTCTTCACAATCGCTATTTAAGATTATTTAAGTCTCCTGAGACAGAAATAATCTTTTTTTTCTTTTTAATATTAGGTAAGTACTATTATTACGTAAGTCTTTCCCATCGTGGAACAATGGTGTTCTGGACCTTTGGGAGGCGTATGCGGAGCTGGAGCCAACACACAAAGCCCTTTCGACAATTTAAAGAAATGCAAGGGGTACACCGAGCGGATGTAGCTTCTGACCGAGTCATGGGACGCACGCAGAGACAGCACTATTGTTACTATTACTACTTATACCGTTTTTTGTGGTTTAAAGTTGATTTCTTCAATTTATTTGTATTTTAAGTAAATTTTCATTCAACAATCTTTCTTGAATAATTACCCCAAGATGACCAAATTTTACAAAAAAAGAGTTTTTTCGGTTTCGAGTTTATTATTTCACGAAATAAACTCAATTCATTCTTTAAATACTTAAAATTAAAATTAGAGTATCAACATACATTTAACAGTTGGTTAAAATTACCTATTCATATTCTGTCGTCATAATTTGAATCATCATCATCATCATCATCATTTCAGCCGAAAGACGTCCACTGCTGGACATAGGCCTCCCCCAAAGATTTCCACAATGACCGGTCCTGCGCCACCCGCATCCAGCGGACTCCTGCGACCTTCACCAGGTCATCATAATTTGAATAGAAGTATTTAAAAAAAGAATTGTACTTTTGGAAATTAGTTGTAATTTTCGAAATTAGGTACCGACCTTAGTTCATTCATATCCAAACATGTCCCGCGTCCGTATTGCAGTGACTCAACTCCAATTAATTTATTTTAACAAGATGTAAATGACAAATGAACAAATGAACTAGAACTGCGACCCTTTTCGCGGAACCATGTCACCTGCCGCGCTCTGATTAATAGTTCTGTGGTCGCGGACTGACAGACTTACATATCGAGGGTTGCCTGGTGAAACCCAATAAGTGACAAAAAGTGAGATTTTAAAGTAAAAACAGTTTTAGATCGATTCGGTATCGCTCTATCTAATGGTAATATCGGATAAGCAGATTTGACATGTATTACGGAAATATGCCGAGTTGATAACCCGATAAGTACTTGATTTCAAGTTTTAATTTAGAACTAAATACTACAAGTGCATTTAAGGCTTCAGTTTTTATTATTACTTAGTGCAAGAACCACACAATACACATTTATAGGTATTTAGTGCAGAGATATTTATACTAAATTAAACTAAACACACATCGTAAAACCAGTTACTATTACTTATCGGGTATTACCTCAGTACGATTCGAACCTAAAAAGGATTTAAGTAAGAATTAAAATACGTTAAAACCATTTATCGGATTTTACTTTTACGATATTATTTATTAAATGTACAAACTACTTCAAAGTAAAACCCAATAAACAAATGTATAGTACTTATCTAAAACATTTTTTTGATGAACTATTATGTTAAGTCCAGTTATCGAATTCTCGCACGGGCCTTTTACAAATTTCTTTAAAAAAAATCCGGGGCAGAACCCAATAAATATGTTTGACGACCGCAAGGTCATGCGCTGCCTCGACAAGTAGCGGCAGGATCGCAAGCGCTCCGCCGCTGCGTCGTTGCAAATTTAATTGGAAATAGCTGTTAAAAAGTAGTGACGTATTGTGTTAATGATGGCTGTGTACTTATGTGTTAAAAGTTGTGTGATGGGTGACCGAGGCAGAAAATTAGTGCAGCAGCTATGCTTGAAACAGGTAAAATCTTATTTTCTAACCTAGAAATACATTTAGAATTGTCGTATAAAATAAGATTGGTACTTAATTATGTTAAGACTTAATCGCCTGAACGATAGGTATACGTCGAGTTTATAGTACTGTTAGATTGTAACCGTTAATATGTAGATAACTGTTGTTGTTTCGTTTAGAGCGAACTTATCGGGTTTTAGCACTATCTATTAATCAAACTACGCGACTTTGAGTGATGCTTACGGTACAAAATAACAAAACAAACAAATGACATAATCGCCTGAACGATAGGTATACATCGCGTTTATAGTACTGTCCTTAAATACCTAACAATAAATCTAAGCTATTGTAAGATTGTAACCGTTAATATATAGATAATTGTTGTTGTTTCGTTTAAGAGCGAACTTATCGGGTTTTAGCACAATCTATTAATCAAACTACGCGACTTTGAGTGATGCTTACGGTACAAAATAACAAAAAGTAGTTTAAATTAATACGTTTAGTTAAATTATTAAATAATATTAATTATTTTTTTGCATTCCAACTGGACGAGGTGCTTCTATTAACAGGTTTTCTATGACTGGACCTCCTAGTATTTCACCGGCAAATAAAGACATAAGTCGTTATCTGCAAACCAGTAAAGATGGTAAGTTTCCATTGGAACATTGTGCATTATCCTCGTAAGTCCCCGCGTACTTGTACAAGTACAAAATAAATATCTGTAGATTTATGTAACTTAGGGGAAAGTAGGTAGGATTCGTGCACCGGGAGCTTTCGTACAGTGGTCTATCTCGGCTACCGTACATGCTAAAGGGTTGATATTTGTATACGAGATGAGTACTTTTACGCATAGCCTACCCTCCAAAAATGATTGTAGTGCAGTGGCAGTCTTTGCCAGAAAGAGTCAATGTGTGTTTTGGCAACTCTAAAATAATTTTTTGTCTTGTTTGAATGCATCTGTCTTTAATAAGTATTAATGGAATTGAAAAAATACTTATTTATTTATTTAAGCTTTATTGCCCAATTACAATTATTACTGATTACGTACATACTGGGTGATTTTTGGGTCATGGAGTAAGAGTGAACAGGGAAAGAACACCCAACTTTCACTACGACAACCATGAAATCGTGAAAAATAAATGTTTGATTGTTAAATATCGATCAACACTTAGGAGTAACTAAATATCAATTAGCTCTTCATTAGGAGACCTTTTTTCCCCGAATTCGTGGTTGTCCACAGAGAATTGTGAAAGTTGCTCAGTGTGGACCTCCCCAGTACTCTGTTAACTGTTGCTCCATGACCCAAAAATCATTCCGTATAAAAACAAAGATCAATGTGTAACTTTATAATTTATTTTTCGGTATAAAAAAAATAAGATCAATCTGTAACTTTATACAATACAATACAATATAAATAAAAATTAATAAATATAAATATTTGCAGGACAATCTTACACAAATCGACCTAGTCCCACGGTAAGCCCAAGGGCTTGTGTTGTGGGTACTAGACGACGATATGTATAATAGATAGATACATATAAATACTTAAATACATAAAAAACATCCATAACTCAGGAACAAATATTCGTGATAAACACACAAATAAATGCCCAGGATTCGAACCCGGGACCTCTTGCTTCGAAGGCAGCGTCACTACCAACTAGGCTGGGAGGCCGTTTGCAAATACAAATAAGTACTCTTTATTGTTCACCAACAAGGAAATAAAAACAATATAAATTAAACACTAAAATATAAACACTGGTAATAACCACTGGTGGTGGTTTATAATTTATTTTGTTTATATTTTTTTTTTCAGATCATGAAACTGATTTATTTGGCAGTGACTTTTCGGATGACTAGCGTAGATTAATTTTTTTATAAGTTTTTTATAAGTAGGTAATAAATCCTATAAGTAACATTAACAGCTTTTCAATTTTTGCGAAAACCCAATAAGTCGACACCCCTTGGTAAAAAACGTTTTCTTACAGGACAACTAAATTAGTTATATAGCTAAAACACAAATTAACTTTAAGTAGATAAAATTACTTTACACGGAGAACTTATAAAACTACGAATTTACTTACCAAATTAGTGTTTGATGACCATAAATCTTTAACTTCATTTTTCTCGAAACTAGGTTTCTCATACTTATTGGGTTTCACCAGGCAACCCTCGATATTTACAATGTGTTGTTTGCACTACTCGTAGGAAAAACGTGAGTAAAGGTTTCTACTTTATTAATTTCAAAAACATGTAGGAGCGCATTTTGTAATGATTTATTAGGGTTTTGTACTCAAAGGGTAAAACGGGACTCTATTACTAAGACTCTGATGTCTGTCTGTCCGTCCGTCCATTCGTCTGTCTGTCACCAGGTTGTATCTCAAGAACCGTGACAGTTGAAATTATCACAAATTATGTATTCAAGTAAGATAAAACAAATATTTAAGGGGCATCCCATAAAAACATGACTCTTATTGGCGTTTTTATAAATAATGGTAAGGGTTTTGCTTTGTACGCGCTCTGTTTTTTAATAAATAGTTATTCTATTGTAATAGTTTAAGTAACAATTTAACTTCAGATCAATTAAATAGTAGTGTAACTAATTAAAAAAAAACATGAATCAAAACATATGTTATAAATAATAAATGATTAATATTATCCTACATATAGGAACAAATACAAATAATTTTATTTCGCTTTGAAATGTGGTACAAAGGGTATTATAAAAATATATCAAAGTCACACATTCCACCAGAAGCTGGCATGCAAAATTATCCTAGAAAGTACCTAATATAAATTTTTTAAAAACATGCAATGGTACGTATTTAGAGTACTTAAATCTAACAGTATTCCTTCTAGTGCACTTAAATCTAACATATTACTGAAATGTCAAAATCGCAATTATATAACTTGAATTCTAATAACTACGAGTATGTCATAAATACAATACACAGTCAATACGAGTAACTAAAATATTTTATAAAATGTCAAGTTTTATAGCGATAGTAGTCAAAATATTCTTCAATAGAGTAAAAACATTCTTGAATCAGCCAATTCTTAAGCTTAAGTTTAAATAAATTAATAGGCAAATTTTTTATGTCATCGTGCAGGCTATTAAAAATGTCAATGGACTTACAGTATGCATTATTGCTGTACAATTGAGTCTTACAAATAGGACCAGCGAGACGATTTGGATACCTTGTAGGAAAATTACATATATCTTTGAATGTTTTGAAGAGTTCCGGGTGAGTCTTAACGAATAAACAAACTTCATATATATATATGCACGGCACTGTCAATAGATACAAGCTTTTAAATAGCGGCCTACAGGGGGAACAATACTAGGTATTCTTTATTTCAATAGCAACAAACACACATAAAACTAAAATAAAATAAATCTTAAAGTAAATATTCCCCCCTCGGCATGGTACCGTAGACGCTGGCAGCGTTTCCTCGATGTATTGCAATACTAATGCGTTGGGCGAGGAAGCTGCCAGCTCTACGGTCGCCGGTAGCGCCCACAAGCTTCTTTGAAATATCCTTAAAGAGGGTGTGGGCCCGAACCCCGTGGGCCAAGGGTCTCGACGCCGAACGGAACAAAGTTGTATTCGCCGCCGAGACCCCTATATTTGCATTTTTTTAATTTTTCCGCCGCCTCTGCAGCCGCGCCGGCCTTGACTGTAGTTCCTTGATTTAATTCATGCTTTACAATTGTGCAGATCAATGAAATATAGAAATAAAATGATTACCTACTTAAATAAATTATTCGCGTAGGTTGTTACAAAAAAAGATAAATCAACTTTTTGTTTACTTAATAGATATGTTTGTCACGTTGGTAGCTTATTATTCAGATAAATAATATTAACAAACTGTAGATAAAAAATGAATAAATGAACTATCAATGATAGTTCATAACTCATTTAAACATTCACGATTTTCACACATTATGTATTTACTAAAACGTCGGAGGTTTGTTTTCAAAATCTATACACGATTAAGCCCCGTTTTAGTAAATACATAATAGTTCATAACTTCTGTCGAATTGTCAATAATCGCGTCCTCTGATTAATAGTTTCTACTTTGTACATATTTTATAAGATGGTTATTTCAGCCAACAATTTCAAATCTCATTCATCAAAACAAAAGTGCAAGTAAGTCTAAAATATACATTTGAATTCTAAGTAATAATGGTGACTTTCAATAATTAACTAGACTTTGATAAGGGTGAAGTTCAGTAGAAGAATTACCCTCCACCAATTACAGTCTTGTAGTTGATGGACTTCCATTTGATATTCAAAATAGCGATAGTTCAATTATTAAACTCATATAGCTTATTCTCAAGACGTTCTTTCTAAAAACCAATGACATTTACTTTAATATATCACTTTATCCGTCGTATGTCTAAACGCGAAATACATTTTAAATAATATTTCAAATGGGTCACTCACGTAATTTTATTCAAATTTATTTCGACATATTTCGATCGGGTATCGAGTCATTTGGTATACTATTTGTTTGGCGGAATCCAGAAAGAAGGGGCTAGGTTAATGTTTTCTGCTAAATAATGTAATGCGAAAAAAACATTTTTCGAAATAATATTATGCGAAAGCGTAGTAGTAGTAGTTCTGCCAAACAATATTTCTACCAAGTAAAGGTATGCAATACCAAATTCAGCAAAAAAAATCAAGTCACATATTACTGAACCGTTTCGATATTTATCTATCGGCTTGGTCGTCCGCAGGTGGTCGCTTCTGATCATCGCGAAGATCGGAACACTTCGAACGAAATTCGACGAAAATTACGTGAGTGACCCGGTTGAAATTTAATTCGATAGTTTCGAGTCTCACAAACGTCTTGCAAACGTTGTATTTTACATGACCTTCCAATAATTAAACAATAGTTGTTCGTGTTACAAGGGATCTAAATGATATATTTCCGGCGAGGGCGTACATTGAATTCCGAACGTAGTAAGAGATTCTAAAGTAGAATCCTGAGCGTAATGTGGGATTCAAGCGTTATGGTCCAAGACGAAAATAATTTTGATACCGTGTGACACATACTGCTTTTCACACCAACTAAGAGGAAATAAACAAAGCCGAAAACAGCATCATATCAACACCACGATGCCCCTAGTTAATGCCCGAAAACGTAAAAATGTGTAGTCCTTGAACAGAAAAGTGCCACTTTGATCCCTCCCAGCATGGAAAAAAAGTGCCACTTTGATCCCTTCTAGCTTGAACAGAAAAAACCTTTTATGAATAGGTGGTGTGAAAAATATTTTTCTTCTTTTTTTCCGAAAATGGACGGATAAAAATTAAATTTGATATATTGACCCCTAAGAAAGTCCAAGAGAGTTATTGTTTTAATTGTAAGCCGACGAAGTATTCTAGTATTCCATACATAAAAAATTAAATCTGGTCCCAGCAAAGCTCCCATTGTGGAACTTGGAGCCTGCTGAATAATGACGCGGCAAAGTTGTCGGCATCTCAGTTTCCACTTCCAGTTGTCGCAATAATTTAGACTAAAACTTTGTTTCGGCTTGATTAGTGACACTAAATTCCTCATTTGGGTGTGAGAATTAATGAATGCTATTTTAAAGAGCTACTTATGTAAAAAATAGAATTACTGGTCAGCTCTACTGGTGATCGGGTAGCCCAGTGGTTAGGGCGTCTGCCGCGAAATCAGGAGGTCGTTGGTTCGATTCTAGCCTTGCTCACCGGGGATCTTCGTCACTTTTTCTGTAGGATATGACATCTCTTTCAATTTAGAAATTACTGGTTCTTTTTTTCAAAAACAAACAAGTAATCAGTAATCGGCTAGTCAAATGACTATTGATAGCATGCTGCAGATCTCGCGAGGTATTTGTCCTTATATAATTTAAAGTTTCATGAGTCCTTATACCTAATACGTAAGTTTAAGCCTATTTGGCCTTGTCATAGGTGTGACATGTTTCGACTGCATCAGGCAGTCATCGTCGGACAGACAGAGTGGTGTTGTCACCTCCGCGGCTGATGCCCGATGCAGTCAAAACATGTCACGCCTATTGTAATAAAAATACGTGAGTTTTAGCCGTTTAAGTTTAATTTGTCCTCAATTAAAGAGATAAAAATAAAACGAAAAAAGAGTTCATACAATATTCATTCATTCCATTCGACTCTCCTTCAATTGAAAAAGCTATCATAGCATATTCACAGATTATTGAGAAAAATGCCTTAAGTTGAATGAATGGCACCGTCCCATATCCAAAAAACTATTGTAAAAGCGGGCGGAGCGGCTGAATGCGCCGAAATTTGAAAACGTAATTAATATAAGAGCCTAAGCAGAGAGTATCTTTTTGTACCATTCGGGGTTGAAACTCTTGGTCCATGGGGTCCCAGGGCACGCAAGTTTTTCGTAGAAATCGTGAAACGTCTGGTTGATGTCACTGGTGACCGAAGAGCTGGTGGCTTCCTTGCACAACGTATCAGCATTGCGATAAAACGAGGAAATTCTTCGAGGATATATTTCAAAAATAAATATTTTACATGAATGAAATAGTTGCCTTTTGATGCAAAAACCTTCGCGAATGAAAGGATAAGCCTCAGTGATTGATAAGTACCTATGTATCTAATATATATCTATCACTATTTGTAAACCAAATCATTCACTTTCTATCTTCCGTTTCAACGCTAATAATATTTCGAAATTCTTTATAATACGAATTAATTAAATCAATCAAATCAATCAATAAATCAATATTATAGGACATTCTTACACAAATTGACTAAGTCCCGCTGTAAGCTCAAGAAGCCTTGTGTTACGGGTACTCAGACAACGATATATATAATGTACAAATACATAAATACATAGAAAATATCCATGACTCAGGAACAAGTATCTGTGCTCATCACACAAATAAATGCTCATACCGGGATTCGAACCCAGGACCATCGGCTTAGCAGGCAGGGGCACTACCAACTACGCCAACCGGTCGTCAAAAAAGTCGTAGTGGCCCGTAAATGGTATCGCCGGAAAATCTGCGCTTACTTTTGGGTAAGCATTATGCTGAGGCGAGACCATTTCGTATTGAACTGTTTTAAATATTTAATTTTTATATATATGCTTGTTTCTTTTATTTTATTACCATGATTAAATGATGTTTTATTAAATTGTATAAGTTTATTCCGCGCCGCATCGCATCGCCATCACGCCACATTTTCCCCCTTGTATGACTTGTATGACTTGTTCACACACAAAAATAAAGTTACATAATGTACAGCAAGCACAAGCTATGTACTTTACTACCTAATCCGCATACTCCTAAAATCATAGGAGCGCCACAAAGCGGCACGCTTATTAAAATTGTATACAAACTGCTAGACCTAACTACAACTATATTCTTGTTAAGTTGCTAGCTATTCGAGTATATGGCACAGCCTTTTCATTTATCAATGTACCGCGCGTTACTTTTGACTGTTCGCTTGACGATTTTAATGAGTACGTAGCCTCATTTTTGAATGAGCTGTTTTGTTATTATAGAACAAATATAAGGAATTATAGTAATAATACTAATATCCATCTTAGATGTCGCTTTTTGTGGGGGCCCATCTTATGTGAGCGAGTCACCGTCTGCCGGAAATAAAATTGATTACCATTTTGTTAGGCAGACGTCCGATTTTATTCTTCATAGCCCAGTATTTAGTCCACCACTTTCACCTAATAGTCAAGTATATTTTAGATTCCATTAGATCTCAATAGTCTATACACCCTCGCGGGTGCTGCCTCTGCGTGCGTCCCATGACTCGAGCAGGCGCAACATCCGCTCGGTGTATCCCTTACATTTCATTAAATTGTCAAAAGGGCCTCTGCGTGTTGGCTTCGGCTCCGCGTACGCCTCCCAATGGTCCGGAACACCATTGTTCCGTGATGGGAAAGACATACTAATATAAATTTAAAGATGAATATACCTAAATATATAAATAAGAGTAACGGGCTTAATCGTCGGTACCTGGGATATACATTTTTATGATGTGATGCTTTGAAGACAACAATAAGGATGACTCACAATAGAACGTTGCGGAACGATCTGTCAATTTCTGTAGAAAGAATCACATGCTAGCTGGAGCCCTCGGAGGTCACGTGACGTTTTCTATACAAACTGACAGACCGGCCCGGCTCGTTCTAGTGTGAGTCATCCTTAACCTTTATTTTCCGCAAAAATCTGACTGATTTTGTAACGACTTCTTGCATGTGAGTTTTTTGAACTTTTAACAATTTGATAAACTTGAACGTTTCCCGCACTACGTTTGTAACACTTAACTCAGTTCCCACACTAAGGATATTGATTTTTTAACCGGCGATATTCGATTACCTTTGTGGCGTCATCAATCATGCTTATCACTACATTTTTACGTGTTTTACGTGTTTATTGTTTATGCTTTCTATACACTTTGTCTTCTATTTGTTTACGTATTGTTCACAATACCAGTGCCCTTACCATGACGTCTTGACGCGATTCAGTTTAGGTTCAGTTTAGATTCAGTTGTATGGAAGCGACTCAGTTTAGGTCATCAATTTAATCGCGTTAAGATGTCATGTCATGGTAAGGTTTCCGTGCTTTATTGGCTTTATTGATTTGCGAATAGCCTGAGTCACCGTAGTAGTTTTATAAGTGATTGTATTGTTATCTCTGTGTTTCTCAAACGGCCCTCCCGAGATTGTCCGTGCAAGTTTCATGACGTCTTTCTTTGCGCCGCTACCGCAGCAGAATTAGCTGCTTAATAACCATTGGTGCTTGCTAATCCATCTTTAATATCTTGCCAGTAGGTAATTCTTTGGAAAAAAAGACAAAAAACTTGTCTAGATACGGGTATTAAAAGCTAAGGCTGTAAAAAACTAATTAAATGATGTACTCGTAAGTATACACACGTAGGTATATATTGGTATCAACGTATTTATGAGACATGAAATAAGATGAGTATGAAAACCGGCCAAGAGCGGATCGGACTCGCCTACCGAGGGTTCCCCACAAAGGATGCTCCCTATTTTAAAATACTGGTGGCACGGACCTCTCAGTGTGCGACAATTATACGGATTTCTCATTTTCTCTGTACTTGTGCTACAAGTTCTTGCTTTTTGCAAACTTTCGTGATTCTAGGTCAACGGGAAATGCCCTATACATTTTGATTCTCATTCCAAATGTATGGGAAATGTGACGGCCAAACGGCCATATCTTTTGATTGTGTTGACGTAGAGGTTTGGTTTTTTCACAGCTTCAAGGGACCGCAGACTTGTGTATGTGGTAACAATTTGAACTTACTACTTTTACGCGTTCCCGAGATAAAGGGTCTTGACAGATAGACAGACGGACGGACGGACCAACGGATCGACGGATCTACAGACGGACGGACAGACAACAGAGTGATCCTATGAGGGTTCCGTTTTTTTCTTTTTGAAGTACGTAACCCTAAAATATCATAAGAATGGCAGACTTTATAAATAGGAAAACTTAAACTCATCGCGGAGCATTCAAGGGCTAATTCGGTAGCGTTTACTAAGAAATATTTGTACTGATGTACTTACTGTCGATGTCTGGTGTGTAATGATCGACAACTTGAGATATGTTTTCACCGGATATTATGGAGTATAATGATCATTTAAAATAAAATATTTTTGACATAACATTTACTAGATATTATAAATATCTGTTATAAGTATTAATGAAATAATGTTCTCATGGTTAATTATAAGTAATTATTGATTGCATCCAAGCGCCTTAAAAAGCTAATTAGCAATGACTTTATTAGGTCCTGGAGTCATACAGAGTAAGTACTATAAAACAAGAATCGGTTGCAGTATTAGGCTGGCAGTTCTACCCAACACTCCTCATCGCTTTGCTTGATCTAATAAAATTATGTCGTAAGTATTAGTGAAACAAAGTCTCTTAAGTTATAAGAATCGTTTTGTATGTATCGAAGCGCCTAAGAAAGCTAGTTAGCAATGGTTTTATAAGGTAAATATTATGAAAAAAATCGGTTTCAGTATGAGGATGGCAGTTCTACATACCTCCTCGCATCGCTTGTCGTCGTACCTAACAGAGAGCAAGCTTTATTAGGATAGGCTGAATAGTAGTAAGTAATACAGATGATCATCATCATCATAAATTTAAGAGTCAAACTCTTGTCGGTGGAGCAATTTCCATGTATCTCTTTCTTGAGCCTTTCGTTTGACCGCCTGATACGACACGACGTTTATCTTTTCCTTAAGCTGATCCATGTATGTTCTTCTTGGCCTCCGTCTCTTCCGCCTTCCTTCTACTTTCCCTTCCACAATATTCTTTATGAATTCGTCGTGTCGTAATAGGTGCCCAAACATCTTCCCTCTTCTATTCTCAATGATTTGCAATAGGGACCTCCGCTCTTGCACAAGGTTGAGAACTTCCACGTTCGATTTTCTCTCGGTCCATATATACCAGTAACTAAATACTACATTACTAAATACTACATTATAGCAACTGAGCGTTATATCAAACAGTTATATCACATACACGTTATACGACATTACTGTTAGATTAATAGTTGTTATATTACATGTTCATTATACCTATTGATAGTTATATTTCATCAGAATATACCAATAATATATCAACAGTCCTTATAGCTACCATCACGCACCCCTTACTGTTGTTGTATTTTTTAAGGACGAGGCAATTACGACTGCCTATTTATATTCATATCGTTTAACTATATATTTTCTTTCAAACATTTCTTGAAAGCAACTGTATATAACTACCTATCTTGTATATTTGCTCTTTGAACCTAACAGCAGTCGTGAAAGTGCACTTCCACTTAACCGTCCCAACCGAGTATGTTACTCGTTATTTCATAGCAAAATCACCCGTATTCCTTTAAAATAAAGTGTAGTTTCCTGTGAAAGGATGTAAAAGATAGATGCTTGGGAAAGACGGTAGATATTTGCAGATACCTGCATTTATTCCGTCAAGTGGGCGCAGCTGCGAGCGCGAATGTGCTTCAATAGTCATAGGATCTTCGACTACGCCATGTTTAGAAGCGTTTTAGAAAGAAATAGTAGGTTTGTAAGCAAAAAACAGCCAATTGACGTGGGTATCTGCTTTTTGTCATTTAGCGAGGGAGTGAAAGAGAAATAATAATATTTATTAAGCGACTGTAGCTTAATCTAAAATGCATAAAAGAGCGCATTATTTAATATGTCATTAAACAGCAACTGAAAATTAAAAAGTTTGTTACTCTTTCACGTAAAAACTAATTAATGGATTTTAATTAAACTTTACAATAATATAGCTATTAAATTAAATTGCAATGGTTCACACTCACGTATTTTATCACAGTTTGTTTTTAACTATAATATTGTAGTGGCACGCGCCTTAAAACCTTAAAAGTATATAATAAGTATGGAGATGCAATTACTGCTCAAAACGTGTAACCGACAAATTGTTAGGCCGGTGGTGCCTTAAAGTATTTTTTTCTACGGTTTAAGGTAATTTAGTGAGTATAGGCATAGGTATGTATGGTCTAAAAAAATGAAGTGTGTATGTAACACCAGTTAACTAGAATACATTATGGTTTTATGAGCGAAAACAGTGGAACACATAATTCAACCACTTTTGTTCACGTCATCAGTCTATTTTATTTTTATGTGAATATCTTAAACCATATTGGTTATGGTTTTAGATATTGACATAAAAATAATTAAATTGGATTATTTTGAACACTACACAAAAACTAGTTGTGACATTGCGTTAGCAACAGAAAACATTCAGATAGCAACTGTAAACTTCTTGATATCATTGTTCTTCTTGATAACATTGCTGTCAGCTTCGTCACTCGTAATTAACATTTCTCGCGATAATGCAGTAGGCCACTTTGTGACCACAAAAATGGCGTTACGTTTCGAATATCACCTTTACGCAGAATTAAAAAAATGCGACCATTAAATGTGACCGTGAAAACTAATATTATAATATTATAACTACAATCTAAAACGGTATATTCACCATGTTGGTTTGTTTACTAATGAGCACCCAATGTGTCGGCATTGTTGCAAGCGCCATGTTCACGGAGTAACTACAAACTAACATGGCAAATAGATTGAAGATGTATTGTGAATGCTAGCTTAAAATAATAGTTTAAATAAACAACCACCCATGCCATGCTTGCACGTGTTACATATATAAATATTCATAATGTATCTAATCTAGTATCATACTCTACCTCACACAACCCGACCTATACTAACGTTCCAACCTCATCCATGACAGATACCTTTATAAATAAATCATCACCGGGATGTATTCGCCCGGCACCATGTGTTCGCGATGAATTCCCATTTGTATTCTTATTATCCCGAGATCATGCATACGTTTCGCTTATGACGGTTATATGACCTGTCTGAACGCACCTGAGGGCGTCAATCAGCGTAGATTTACCGATGCGATAGACCGATGAATGTTGGGTAATGTTAAAGACTAAAGTGATAAATAACAGCGTGGGTATTTGATACGGGCGAATATGTTAATGACGATTACTATTGGACCTAGGGAACTATTTACATTAATTTCTTTAGGAAATTAAGACTTTTTTCATACATAAAAATTCAGCACGCAATGTATTGTACCCACATAACTTAACGTAGCTTTCTAAACGTCATACGAGTATCATGTCAGTGTCATTTAAGGATGAATCACACTAGATCGGGACGGGACGGGGCGGGACGGGGAAATCTGTCAATTTCTATAGAAAACGTCACGTCACATCCGAGGGCTCCGAGCTATCACGTGATTCTTTCTATAGAAATTGACAGATTTTCCCGTCCCGCCCCGTCCCGTCCCGTGCTAGTGTGAGTCATCCTTTATCCTGTCAAACAACTGATGCATTAAATCATTTATTATTTATAACAAAACTTGTTTATTGTATGAATATTTTGCGATTTCTTATTCCAAAGGAATTGTAGTTTGTTTCAGTTATAAATATAGAAAAATGTTATATGTCAAGTTTAAACATGTTGTTGATAAATATCAAATCAATATATACTAATATTATAAATGCGAAAGTTTGTAAGGATGTTTGTCACGCGAAAACTACTGAATGGATTTTAATGAAACTTTACGATAATACTTATAGCCATACAGGACATCATAACACATACTTAGACTGCAATTTATAAAGATCTTGTGTGAAGCAGCTGAAGTCGTGGGCACCAGCTAGTTTGATAATAAATGCGTAAACCCATTAACACGGTATATACAATCAAATTATACCTCTAACATAAACCCTGTTAATATTCTGGACCCTAATTTAAGTGGTCCCCGCGACCTCTCGTAGGTGCTGATGTTATGGAAACTGGTCTTAGGTGGTTAAGGGTTTAAAAGACAGTAGGTCCGACTTTGCACAGAATCGCCGCATAAAAAACATCAAAATTTATAAAAGAGGTGAGGTATGTTCAGCAGTGGATGCAAATATCCTGAGAAGAGAGAAGATAATCAAATTTAAATTTTTTTCATGTATTTGCTTTAACGTACAAGTACATGGAAACATACATTTTAAAATAAATCTAAACTAGAAATATCAGGTAAATGTAATTTGTTTAATAATGAAATGATTACATACAATAATTAAATAAGTGCATTGGCGAAAAATTCATTTAAAGTGTAGAAATCTTATGAGACTCTGATGAGAGTTAAGAGAGAAGATGCTCAAGTTATAATTATTATATTTGGTATTATTATATATTTTAGTATGTTGGCGCTTGAGGACCTACCGCAGGCCTGTCGTAACGGAATCGGGGTGATCCGAGACGCAGACTGCAATTATTATTACTGATTGTTTTTGTTCGTTTAATATCATACAATATTAAGTAAGTAAGCTGTTTTTTGTAATTAACTTAATACGGAATTATTCTGGAATAAAAACTCATTCATTCATTCAAAAGTCCTCAAAAGTCGCTCAGCGCGACCAACTTTAAGCAGTATTAAAAAACTATAGAAATCTGCGGACTCATGGCTAATTTGGGCTCGGCATACAAAATCTAGTGAGGGATGACATCTCTTGGTGAGAATGTAAAGTAGGTAAAAGATACAGAAGCCGTAAGATTGTCACAAGATTATTTTCTCAAAATGATAATGCAGTAATGCTTATGACAGTTACATGACCTACAAGTATGTAGTAGTTATATTACAAATTTTTTACTTTTGTACGATAAAATATACACCAATAACTTCAGGTAAACAAGCGTATAGTTTACCTAGTAATAAGAAGACACTGTAGCCAGTAAACGCTTCATCATAATCATCATCATATCAGCTATAAGACGTCCACTGATCAACATAGGCCTCCTCTCTGGACCACCATATGTACCGGTTGGAAGCGACCTGCACCTGCGTCTCCCGGCGACCTTCATAAGATCATCTGTCCATCTTGTGGGTGGACGTCATACGCTGCGGTTGCCAAGCCGTGGTCTCCACCCGAGCACTTTTCGACCCCATCGGCCATCTGCTCTGCGTGCAATGTGCATAAACGCTTCCAACTTAAGAATTATCACATCATACGTAACTGTCGCCAACATATGACAGCTAACTGGCCACAAAACTGAAATTACATATTTTTATTTAAAAAATGCTGATATGCTTACGCTTGCAATTTAAATACCGAAAATAATTTGAAAAATGATTAATACATTCCACAATGAAAGGAACTAGAAGTAATATGCGAGAAGATTGTTCAAAGGAACTACGAACTATATAAATCTATCACCAATTCCGTCAGCGTCGGAATACATTTTAAATCCTAAAACTCAATCCAAAAGTTTTCGCTTTAGATACCAAAGTAAATTTTAGATGAATGTTTTCACGCGCACATCGACTGTGGGAGTGTTTTATAAATATTTGAAGACACGAGTGCGCTACGCTTTGCTTTTTGCTCCTAAAAAATAGTTCACACTCATCTACTAAACTGTCTGCAGCGCCAGAGACTAGTGAAATACAGATATGCATTTTGATAGACTTACTTTCTCCGCTTGGGTTTGTTCGTATTTTATTATTCTGTGGCAATAGTAGATCACTTTATACGATAGCGCAGCTTCATCAATCAACAGTCAATATGAAAGTAGTTCCATTTAAAGGAACCGTAGGATGCCGTGGATAAATGAGCTAGACGTGTCATATTTGTCAACGTCTTGGGAACATTGGCTCGGCATTTGTCGGGAAATTTGTCGAGAATTTGTTTCCTATTTCCCATGTGCGTATAAAGGAAAGCGTTGGGTGGAAGTGACGAATTTACACGATGTATATCAAGATGAATGGCGAGGAAAGGTTGTCGCTTAATTTTAAGTTATCGGTAAATATGAACAATCGATCGCGAACTGCATCTTTGAAACGAAATGTGGCAGAAAGCGACAGGCATTGTTGTATTGTGTTTTTCATCAAAAGTGCTTCGCAGTATCAACCTATATGTCAAAAAAAATTAGTAAAACATTAAAATAATGTTCAATTCCATCTAAAATACTATTTAATTTGAGCTTTCATTTCCCCCGTAGGATTTTCTTTATAAAAATTAAACAGTTTAATATAACAGTTGTCGGCAATGGGCGCTATTGATAATAAATCTCGTCAATCTTCTTTTTATTCCGTTATCGCCGTATCAGTCTATGAAAAAAACGTACTTTTTGCAATTTCCCTTCAAAGGGAAAACAATCTTGGGATATCTCAGAAAAAATCATGAATTCGGGCGGGACTCCAACCGGGATAAACCGGGGAATATGGTGGAGAAATTCGGGGCCACGGGTATGGTCTCGGTAGCTCAGTTAGGAGAGAGGTGAGTTGGTATCTCAGTCACAGAGTTTAAGCTCCGCCATTTTTCCACCTTTTCCTTTTTTTATGAGATATTTATTATCATACGCAGACGTTTCTCCTTGAAAATAATAATCTTGGTATAAATTGTTTCTTCTAAAAGGATCCAAAAACCTCATAGTTCTGAGTAAAAATCATCTGCCAACTTTGAAAGAAGTGACCATTTTACATTTATAAATTTGTTCACTACAATAGATCAGATAAAATAGATATTACTGGGAGCAATGTTCCTAGAGCTCCGATAACGCACATTATGCCCCATTAGTGAAACAAACCCATTAGCGACGTATAAAACCGCGTGCGCATGACAACATGCAACAGACATGTACCGGCTACTGGTAAGTACTGTTTCTTAACTAACCACTGATTGGGTGTTTTAAAATGAACTTTGTTGCCTAGGTAATAAGGGTGATGATTATCGGTTTTCTATTCTTGTTGATAATGGTGTATTTAATTAGTTGATTGGTTTAATTGTTTTTTAATGCGCAGTGTCTCAAAATAAGTATTTTGCTAGAAAAGTGTCGAAGTTAGACTAGAACAGTGCAAATCATTCGATCAAAATACTATACTAGCAGGCAAAGAGTGTTGTTCCCAGTGTTAGTTTTGTAGGAAACAACTTAGAATTTGTGGGATCTTATATAAAATAACAATATAGAAAAAAGTTAAAACATTCATTTTCGAAATATTATACACAGTAAGTGTAACTTACCCAACTACGAGTACCTACCTCTACCTACCTTAAATCTAAAATAAGATGCTGGTGGAATTTCCTCATTGTATCGCAATGCTGATACGTTGTGCGAGGAAAACGCGCGTACGCTGGGAAAAAGCCATAATCTGGCATTTTAAACATTACGGAGTGCAATACCTATAGTATCATAATTAAGAACCTTTTCGACGCCACTTTAAATACAAACGCTTCCACCCAGACGCCACGTCCGTCACCAAAGTTGAACTTTATAAGAGTGTTCGTTATGGTCTATAATGTCCTGTATTCTGTGAACCCGCGGTGGCAATATACCTCTCTACTACCCTCCTTCTGCCTAGATTGGACTATACTGACATCTGCTATCCTGATATCACTGAGGACCTACTTAATAAGCTGGAGCGTCTTCAACATTTGTGCATAAGATTCATATTTGGCCTGCATAAATGACCACGTTTCTAATTTTCGTGCCCAGCTCAAGTGGCTCCCCATTCGCTATCATCGTAATTCTCATATTCTAGCTCTTCTTTATAATGTTCTATTTAACCTATCTACTCCCTCTTATTTCAAAGAGCGTTTTACTTATCTCTCCTCTGTCAGGCCTTCACGTAAATATCTACGTGTCCCTCGACTTCCTTCTCCCTCTTCCTTTTTTTTATAATTAGTCTGTTACATTTCGAGTAGTTCAGCTGTGGAACGCTCTACCATGCTACCGTTACACATCGAAGTGCTAACCTCTCCAAAGCTTCAAAAACCTTTCAAAGAATCATTACCTGACAAGTCAGTCAGTGTCTAACCAGTGTCAGTGAGACAGTGTCTCTGCCTTAATTTGCCATTGTGTATGTATATGTATATATGTATTATTTCATTTGTATGTATTTTATTTGGGTTAGGTATTTATGTATGTATTTGGTTGTATTTATATACACTAGTGAAATTGTTTTTACAAATTATGCATAGTTCTGTTTAGTGTATGTTTAGTCTTTCTTGTCTGTAATACTTCTCGTGTTTTATCCGTGTTAAATTATTTTTATTATCAGAAGGCCTAGTATAAATTTTTACTTGATGTATACGACATTTACTTCTCGATCACGTTAGCGTATCAAGAGTTCACATTGTTTGCCATTTATGTAAATCATCCGACTACTTTCATATTTTGACCCCTCGATACGCTAACGCGGTCAAGAAGTAAATGCCAAATGTGACAAGTAAAAATGTATACTACGCTTTCTGACCCATTGACCTTTTCAGGATTCCAAATTAATTTATAAAAAATATTTTAATATTATGTACTTTGCTTTCTGCATGTCACATAGTAATGATAGCCGCTTCTAATTGCAGATCTTGACCAGCCTTGCGCTTGCCGTACAGGCGAAGCCAATAGACTCAGAATCTACAACATCAGCTGCACCATTGCTGCTGAGTTCCCAGCTGATCCAACTGCACACACAAAATGGCTGGTCGTTACCTCAGCCCGGACCCGGCCCTCGACCGACTCGCGAAGTTCCTGCAGAGCCTCTTAGTGCTGATATGATTCAAAAACATACTCAAACAGCAGAGTTACATCCAAGAGCATATCCTTCGCTGTTTGGTGCTGACGTTATTAATAAACATACTCTGAAAGGTTGGTCGTTGCCAGAACCAGGTCCAGGACCAAGACCAACCCGCGAAGCGCCTGCTTCTTCATCAGAAGCAACTGTTTCTTCGTCTACATCATCATCTGTAGCTTCAGTCTTCAGTGCTGATCTAATCAACCAACATACTCTAATGGGATGGTCATTGCCACAACCAGGCCCAGGACCCAGACCAACACGCGAGGCCCCAGCTCTTGCATCGTCAGAACCAACCATCACATCAGTAAGTGAACCATCCGTGGCTTCACTCTTCAGTGCCGACCTAATCAACCAACATACTCTAATGGGCTGGTCGTTACCACAACCAGGCCCAGAATCAAGATCTACGCACGAAGCTTCTATTCCATCATCAGAATCATCCATCAAGCCAAGGTCTATCCGAGCTGTACGAAGACCTCTTCCTGCACACAAAGCCCACGGTCCACGAACTCTACTTCCCAATGGTCCATATGCGACTAAAGGCATTCGAGTGTAAACTAAGAGCTAGAGTCACCAAAAGCAAGTTACAAAATATAAAGTGAAACATAAAAGCACACTTTTCAGTATCTCACTTTAGGTACCGATTTGACAAAAAAGCGCGAGTGAGCCGATTCACATGAAAAATCTATATAAAGTGATCATGTAGCAAGTTTGAACTTGTAAATTGGTGGATTTTGTGAGATGCGTCAATAGGGATGATGACTAGGTTGAAAAACTATTATTCTAATTAGTCCGTCAGAAAGATTATCAAAAATTATTAGACACGTATTTTTTCCTTTTTCAAGATAACTAAAATTGACGAATATGAAGAGCGTCAAAGTTCCGTGGTGGGGGCTGGTGACGTCACCTTATAGTAAAAATTGTACTCAGGTGTGACGTCACGCGAAACTTTAAAGCCCTGTATTTCATTTGACGAACAAGAGAAAAAATACGTATCGTATATTTTTTAATAATCTAACAGACGGACTAATTCGATTTTTTTGTCGTCTAGCCGATTGTTCAAATGAGTCAATACAAAGATGTGGATTATCAAAGTGTTTTAATTTATTTTCATCATTAATAATTAAACACAACTGCATATTAACAGCAATGCTTACCAAAATTATCAAAAAGTAGAAATAAATATTTGTGGACAATCCAACCCTAGTTCTAAACTAAGCAGTGTGTACAATGGGAACTAATGGCGACGATAATGAACACAGAAGAAAACATCTATAGGTACTATTTACCAGCGATAAGATGCCGAACGAATAGCGTGATACATGCTGAATAAGTCAACAGCAAGCATAAGTTGGTCAGCACTTAATAATGAAAATTTCTAATAATTTTAAACAGTTATATACATTTGACAGAAATCAAATCACCGTCGCGCTATTCATGCAACTTGTCATTTTATCAACTTATAGCATTATCAGATGATATTCGTAGATAACCATCTTAGTTCAGTAGAGTAAGGCTGCGTTTCACGCATAACGCTTACTCTCAGATAGTAACGTCAAATTACTATGGGATTTTGACATTAGTATCCAAGAGTAAGCGTTACTCTTGGTTAAAAAGTTTGGTCAAATCCAGCCTAAGAGACCGTATGTAATACTCGTATGGATCAGCAAAGTCTTTAATTTTACGACAGTAAACATACACATTCCTTTCTAAAAGATCCAAGTTATGAGCGCATTAAGCAGCAATTGAGACAAACCCCAGCTTATCTCCTAATGAGCCGAGCTCATAAAATTACTGGAACACTTTTTCCCATCAGCAAGAAATGCCATACATTATACTGGCTTAGACGTGAGCGAAACAATCGCTTATTTTCTCCTCTCGCAGCAAAAACCAACATTATCGCACAGGTGGCCGAATGAGGAAACTTCATGATTTTCGCACTGTATATTGCGATCACTTGCATTAGCTACCGAGTCCAACTATAAGACAAACCTCTCTAATAGGAATCCCTAGTAATTGTATGTATTCTGACCGCTTATACTAGATTCATAAACGCGTTGGACTCGCTCAAGTAAGATAGGCGATTGCAACGCAACCACACTAGCTTTAACAAAGGTTCATAGACAGTGGCGCCTCTCCCGTATACCTTATTGTGGTGGTCGTGTAAATGCCCTTTTTAACGTCTAATGCGTGCAAAAACCTGAGCGCGGCAGACAAATGACTAGCAAGAAAAAATATATTACAAGGTAGCGGCTACCTGGCTCCGCTACTAAAGTGGTTCTTTTGTTTTATACAACATCCATTGCTGTTTATGCTTGAATGTGTTGTACAAAGTTTGATATTGAAGAGGTAATGTACGAGAAAGTGGAAATAAGATTGGGAGTTGAGATTGCTCCAAGATTTTGTCCTAAAATTGCTTCGATTTCAAATATATTTACTCAGGAAGACATAAAATGAACGGAATGGGCTTTTTATACTCTATTAAAGAACAAAGTGCTGTGGAAGTGTTTTACGAAATAACTGTGGGGTTTACTGGTGAGATTTGATCGGGAAACGCGAGAGTAATTTCAATGGACGTTTTGATGTGCCTAGTGAAAGCCGTTAACTGAAAACTTTTATATAGAGCAGAGTAAAAAAAAAGAAGACACATTAAGTAATGGACTGGCGCTAGACCGGGCCATGCCCGATTTGTCAAATACTGTCGAAAGCATCACGTCAGCTCGGAACCCTCAAATGTCACGTGACACTTTCAATACTATTCGACACGCATTTGGTATCGGGTAAGGGCCGGCCCGGTCCGCTGCGAATCAGCGTTTAGATATGACTAGTGGCTCTGTGAGCTGTAGACTTGGCGAGATGGTTCTGGTATTGGCACAAAGACCTTTGTACCAATTCCCGACATTGAAAAAAAATCCAAAAACTGAATCGACAAACAAAAATTATGTGTTCAACAAACTGGTATCCAAATTTCATAAGAATTGTTTGATAAAAGCGACCTGTATAGGAGGACATATGGACAGACACAGTCCCGTCCCGTCTTAGTGTGAGTCATCCTTAAGTATCACGTCTGCTTTTAATAGAGTGCGGCAGAACTCGAGGTCGCACCTGTCTGCGGTCAAAAATGTCTTAATAAAAAGACACCTACTGTAGTTTGAAATTTTGAAAAATCATGCCTAATTTCATTAGATAAGTGATCTTGTTGCCTAAATTTTGCTGTTTTAAAAATAGGACATTGTGTCTTACGAAGTTGTGAAGTATACAGAGTATTCTTGTCGCAGCATACGAATACAATTTTAAAATTATACATTCTTGGCTTGACAGCGCCACTTCCCGTTTCCGAGCGCCTCTCGGGGCCTTCCGGCGACATTTGGAAACTTGCAACTCGAATATTAACGAAATATGTTTACAGGACGTGTAAGATAATATTTATTATCATCATTTATCTCTTCAAAATGAACTATTAAACTTAATTGTCATTTTAAACGTCAAACTTCTATGAAATTTTGTCGTTTACTTAAGAGTCTACATGATCTAATTGCAAGAGCACGCGAAAAATTATAGTAGGCGGGCGCGACAAAATAAACCGCGTAATCAGATAATTCCTGTTTACAACTAAACTACATTTTTTGTACATAAAAGCTTTTACCAGATTTAAGAACTAGTTATTAATCAACTATTTAACTAGAAATCATGTTTTTAAATTCAAGGGTTCTTCTGACCAAAAACACGTAAAAAAGGAACCATGTTTGAAAAATAAAAGTTTCTAGGCTTTTAAAAAATCATATCATATCATATCTTATCATTTATTCCTTGCATTGTGTGTTTACAAAAGGTTCATGTTTTCATGTTTACCAGTTTGAAGGAAATATGTTTAAGTTTGATGTGTATGAATATCAGGTATCTAGTTGTTATCAATACTGAGATCTAGACGTTTAAATGATAACAAGTTGACCATCTCTTAACACTTTCACAATCTATCCAAATCTAGGAAACAGCAAAGTCGGACTCTACCACGGTTATTTTGAAGCCCTAACGAAAGTGAAGTGTAAGTATTTTATAAGGAAATATTCCAAAAACTTTAAATGAAATATGCATTTTTAAGCAAAACTTATTTCAAGAAAGATTTGTGTCTGAGACGTCTCAATGCGCATTTGAGGGTATCCCAGCAATGGCACGGAGCCAGTGTCCGTATTCTGATATTTAAGATATTGCTGACTTAGTTACATTTTCGTAACAAATCATTTCATTCGTTAAGCCACAAATTCATTTAAACGTTTTTGAGTTATTGCCAAATAACTGTTTGCTCTAAAATGACATTGCATATTGTATAAGACCGCCGGTTATCTACAGGTGTTGATAATTTAGTGTCTAATTTATACTGTTTTTATATTGTATTATATTGTACCTATTGTATTGTTTATACGAAGATTGTCCGTTTTTCTTTTAGAAACGGAAGATATCTTGATTAATAGGAATCTTTGTATTTTTTCAGAGACGGCTAAGCCGAATGTTTGCTGCTCTTGCGCCACGCTCAATATGTCACGCCATTTTTATAGTCACACGTGAGTTTCCGCGTTTCAACCATTGTTTTAATAAATATTATTATGACTCACGAGAGTATAAATTTCATAATTTGAATTTATATTTTTATAACTAATTTTTTATTTCGGATATTTGAGAAGAAACGTCTGCCATACCAAAGTCAGAAAGAAAGGAAAAGTGGTAAAATTCATGACCTTGGGTGGGACTCGAACCCGCGACTCTGAGATACCAGCTCATCGCTCTCCCAACTGAGCTACCGAGACCACACCCATGGCTTCGAATTTCTCCACCATATCCCTCCTAACGAGCTAGGGAGCGTAGCATATTGGATATTAAATTAATTGACCGAATCCGAAACACTACGCTGCGCTCCAAAACTCAAATTGTAGACGTAACTCGGAAAGCGGCCAAGTTGAAGTGGGACTGGGCTGGTTATGTCTGTCGCATGCCGGATGAGTTGTGGGTTAAGATCGCCACGGAGTGGCAACCTGACAGCTCAAATCGAGGACCCGGCAGACCCCGGCGGCGATGGCGAGACGAGCTTGACTCCTTTTTGCAACAATGGCCAGAGACTACTCAGGATCGGGAGGAGTGGAGAAGGTGGGAAGAGGCCTTTGCTGGGCAGTGGGACAGTATAGGCTTGCAATAATAATAATAAAATAATATTCCTCCTATGCGTCTTAATTTTTCCACTTTTCCTTTCTGTCTGACAAATAAAAACAACATGCTAAAGGCGGATGCCACCCTGGATGCGACCACCACACACCGGTGTACAAGGGGGATAGCAGTATACACACGTATAGCGTTGTCTCACTCACACACTGGAGTGCAGGGCAAATCGCATCAGGGATACCGAATACGTTTTCCCTTATTTCCGTCTGCACGGTGTCTCGCCCGATCAGCGGGCCCGGCGTGGTTACAGACGATAATGCAGTTCTGTTACTCTTTACCACAACGACTGTACCACACCAAAATCGTTAGCTTTCATTCGGAAGCTTACCATTTATTAAAAAATAAACATGTTAAAAACATAGCCTCGCCGTGAGACTCACACCGTGCTACCGAGACCAGGTGGCCCGGCCGCAAATTTCTCCACTGTATTCTTCGTATATATGTGCCTTCGGGGGCGAATTCGGGTCTCACCCGAGGCCATAATTACCTATTTCGACATTTCCTTTTTTTCTAAGAAAATTCGCAGATATTTCTGCTTAAAAAACACAAATAAAATGGTTTTGCTATCTAAAAAGTCTGTCCGTTCTTCATTGTTAGTTTCATCGTTAATATGTAGGGTAACAAATGTATTTACATATGTTAGATAGGTAGACATAGTTTTATATTATATAGTTAGTAGTGTGACTTGTGGACTTTCTTCTGTACATGATGCTCCATTGTCTATCTTTATCATGTTTTCACTTAATGAGGATTACCGCGAATCGATTTTCCGATATAAACTAGTTAGTAGTACGTGGGTCCTGCGGGAACATTTGAAACTTCACTTTGACACTTCTCTCATATTGGACTCTCACGCATGAGTGGCGCCGCCTGGTGAGCGACAATACGGTAGCTCCCTTTGTGTTTACATACATATACGTACATACAAAATATAAGTACTGTATTAAGTGTATTGCTATGAATGACTGTGTGACAATGTGTGGTTTAACTAAATATACTGACGGATACCTCGTTTTCTATATGGTTGAAAAAATAACGGCTGTTTTTGCCTGCGTTTTTTCAATTATTTCAGTCATCTCTACAAAATATTATCTTCATTATAAACGTTATGGTGAAAAATATAAGGGGCAGATTAGCCAGCTTTAGCAATGGCAATCGCACAATTTTTCTAATGTTACAAAGTATAATACTTTTTCTGTGTTTTATTTTAAGCCCTGAGTATTTTTTCTCTTTCTATATCTTCGCAGTATCGTACAAATTGCAATGCACAACCGTATGAGTTCTGTTTGTGAATACGTCCCTCATACGCAGCTTGTGCGATGTCACGCCGGAACAGCCCACGATAAATCCACACAATCGCCTTATATAGCACGAAGACATTTAAAAAAGAAATTAAACAAAAAACTGCTGAAATCACTCGGATTTATCTCTCGAGTTAAGCCAACTCAGGTTGTCAGCAACAACAGTTAGTTTCAAAAAGACAGTATGATTACCCGCGTGCCGTGCGTAGGTACTTTTTTGATTGACGGGGAGAATTTGCATTCTGTCAGTCATCATCATAACCCTGTGAAAACGAGTGCTGTAAAGGTTTCGAAACGTAGGATCATGGTGTGTGTGATTAATCCGTTCTATTAATATAAAAGGCATATCCCTCAATTTCAGTCATCTCGAAGAAATATTAAAATAACATTACTAATTTCTATTGCTAACGTTATAGAGAAGAAAATAAGCGGCAAATATACCCGCTTATAATTGTTTTCCTAAAAATCGCACGATTTTTAATGCTTTCAAATCGTCACGTATAAACATGTCATCATTTATAATATCAATAACCAAAATGTCATCCACTTACTCTGATAACGTAGCATTGAAATGAAATAACATTCAAGAAAAATGGCCACAAGAGACAAAGAAACTTCACGAAATCCCACAAATCATAAATAAAACGCTACTCGCACACAAAAAGACGTAACTAACATGAAATTTTGAATATTTTAGTCTCTTTTGGAGTTGGGATGGTGTGAAAAACAAAACGCGACGCTCGTCGCGCCATCGCACGACAGACATTATCATAAATCGCGCGATATCGTGCGAAAGTTATGCGATGTAGTGCTTGCTGGTCAAGGAAACCCTTCTGCTGATCTATGGTATAGGGATCTTCATTGATCTGCGACTTGATTGTAGTAACACAATTTATAGTTTCGTGAGTGATACTGACATCAATATTGAAAAAAAAAACACCGGTTTAAAGTCACGTATTTTCATCAGAATAGCCCCATTGTCACACCCATTATGATAAAAGTACGTGAGTTTTATAATAATGATGTTGACTGTCATGGTATTTGCCCACGATGAAGTCATTAAAATGTATCCGATTATATTCTTGTTTATTTTAGCTCCATTATTTTCCCTTAGGAAGATGAAATTGGATCTAAATTCATCTACAAACTAGTAACGGGGTTTAGATCAGTTATTTATTATTATATTATTCATTATTTTTATATTTATTTCTTGTGTACCTATGTCTGTGTTTTATAAATTGTTTTGTTATATAAAGACTTTTTCAAATATGTACAATTACATAATGTACAATTTTATAATAATGCCGAACAATAATAAGTTCACCCTTTTTGAAAGTAGGATACCTAACACAGACAAACAAAGAAAAAAGGATATACAAGACATGTTTATAACACTTATGGTGTCTTTGCATTTCGTTCGCTACAATTAACTGAACTAGATGGAAACGATAACTCAAAAACGCCATATTTCGCTTAGGGACGTTGTGATTTTCAAGGAGCGATATGTTTACGTCAAGGTTGAAAAAATAACTACTAGGTTCAAAAGAACATAATTGGTGTCACATGTATAAAGAAAACTACAGTTACTAGAACGCTGTATCATGTAAATAATATTAAGCTAATGAAATCGTTCTTATTTATTTATTGTTGTATTAAGCCACTTAGCTTTTATATTCAGCTTGTTATCTTAGTTTTCTATCAGCGCCCAGTGCACTGTCATTCGCTCAGACGTGGGCCCTATCATGATATGAAAGCCAATCTGTTAGAGTGTGGATACATATTTATAGGGACGGATTTTCCTTATGAGAGGACGGCCAAGTAATAAAATGTGTTATTTTTACATTGATACCCGAGCTGCGAATGTCACAACACTCACAACACCACTCTGTCTGACGGTGACTGCTCGATACGGTCAAAACATGTCACGCCTATTGTGATAAAAATACGTGAGTTTTAATCGCTCAAATTTAATGTTTTTTTTTTTTTACTATTGTGTATATGGCTGGTTACATGAAAGGAAATATTGCGCTAGGCATTGCAATTGGCTGTAGTACTATTTCTTACGGTAGATGTTGCTAAGCGTCACCCTTAGGGGCATACGAGGGATATACTGGATAAATTCGCGGCCAACGGGTTTGTCTCTGTAGAGCGGTGTGTGGGACCAGACTCACTAATACGAGTCTCAGCCGTTGCTTCCAGTTTTTTGAATTTTCTTTTAAGAAATTTGGTATCGTTTACAGACGATTTTATCTAAAAATGGAATAAATTTAAATGTTACTTCTACGAGATCTTGTTTGTAGTGTAGGAACCCGACCGGATTCTTGTGGGCTGTCGAGTATTTGTCGCATTCGGTCAGCTCCCTGGAGTTGGAGTGGCAGGTTACTGTACCAGCTGCCTTCCCGTCCAACATTCTTCTTCAAATCTTCTCGTTTTCTTGCAGAAGAATAGTAAACACAATGGATAGCGTGGCGATGATAGCTGTCAAATGTGTTATAACTGTTTAAAACTATCAGAAAATTTCATAAATTTCTGACAAATTGTTGTCTTATCTACCAAGTATCACACTATCTGCTTGGCGGCTGAACACTGAAAGGCTTTTGTCAGGTCTTCTTTAGTATATGGCGTCTATTTCACTTCAGTGATCTACAACCAAATATTCCTATAACATCCAAATAAGCACCTTTCATGTTAAAATTCACTCAACATGAAATCCTTACCATCCCAGGCCTAAGCTTTTTTGAAAGCCACTTACTTCGGACGGGCATGTCCCGAAGATTATCGGAAAATATTTTTTGCTACATATTTTTATCCGTTTAGGAAAAATCCGTAAACAGAGTTACCAGAAGAACATGAAAGAGGCTAAAGCGTATCGGCTCTCGCTTTAATCTGCCATAAACAATCGCGGGAACAAAACCTCGCAATAGTAAATTTCACGAAAAGTCATCCGAGGGAGTAATGGCAGAATTTTCTGATCAGTCTAACCTCCCAAGTGATTCTAACCTTTAACTTATATTCGCTAAAGTCCCTTATCGCTTACACCAAACCTGTAACTTTACCAGACTGTGCCTAAATTCTCAAAGCAATTTTCAACTTTCTGTCTTAATGTTATGGTTTAGTGTCGATTGGCTGGTCAGTGGGATGTAAGTCGCCGTTTAATCTGGAACTGTTATTTTTCCGGTAATACATCAAAGCGACGACTTTCCGCGGCAAATTGTATCAAACTCGCTGATATCGTCGCCCCCATGCTAAACTAACATATCTGCAATTTTGTCAAAATTTAGTTTTTAGTGTAAATCCGTATCAAATATGACAATGCACAATGTCACCAATTTTAAGACTTCTATCTTTTTAGCTTTCAAAGTTACATTTATACGAATCTGAATTAATATTTTTTTTATCCCATGGCAGACTTGCGAAGTGTAGATAAGGTGTTTTTCCTTGGCCCATAAAGTTATGACACCTAGGATAATTAACGAATCTGCCAATTTCGTTAATTTACTTTGAAGGTGATTAATAGCCACCTATACTAGTAGTCTAAAGCAAACTTGCGAATATGGCAGATACGGTTGTTTACTATGGTGTCATCTATTCCTCATCCATGTTAATAAATTATACCATATTTGCGAATCTGTAGATTCGTTTATTTACCATGATGGCAACTCTTACTCAACCACATAGTAGACAACTGTACATTTGCGAATCTGCCACATACGTTAGTTTATGGTGGCACTTAATGATTATCTACATTCATAACCTTTAGCATAATTGCGAAACTGCCCATCCGTTAATCTACTATCGTGGCAAATATAACTTAGCTACGAAGGTAGCCATTCCATATTTGCGATTCTGGTATAGTCGTTACTATACTACTATTCCGACCCTTGATTGGAGTTTGTCCTTTATGCTCTGTTTAATAGTTTATATATATATTTATTATTTAATATGTGTATATATGTATTGATGTTTAGTGTTTATTTATATATGTAAATATTATACATATATATATATATATTTTATTGCGTATTTATTTATAGTGTAGTTACAATGTGTATTCAATATTTACTTTTTATTTGAAGTTTTGTTACTGTACAATTTTTGCTCTTAGTTTGTCTTTCATCGTTGCCTGTTTTTATCTAATTTCCTCAAAGGTTAACTGGAAGAGATCCCTCATAGGGATAAGTTCGCCTTTGTTGTATCAAATTGTCTATGTTACTGTGTTTCTTGTATTTCTTGTGTTATTGTACAATAAAGCTTATACATACATACATACTATTATATAGTACAACATCACATAAATAAGCCTTTTAAATTTTGCGATTTTTGCATTTCCGAGAGTTTGTAATTAATTCGTTTGTACGTGAGATTTAAAATTGCATAGCCGTTTTATGAATGATTTAATTCATAAAGTGGGTATGCAAAAAGTGGGTGTATGCAATTTTGCAGCATACCGTACCTTTATAGTTACTTAAAGTAAATATGCGAATCAGGCATTTCTGCAAGTTGATGATAAAATAAATTTATCGTTTTGGGTTGTATTTGAGCTTCTTTTTTACATTTTGTGAAAACAGGAGTGTTTTAAAGATGAAGAGAAACAAGAAGATGATTCTTAAAGTTTTTGAAGAAGAAAAATATGGCGAATATTCAAAGAGTATGTAGCTATCTCAGTTCAAATTTGTAAGCTAAACTAATGTTTAACAAACACGATAACAGAAAATAATTTAAACACAATAACTTGATAAGAATTATTTTTCACTTCACTTAGCAAATAAACTTTGAATTCCAAGGAAATTGAATCAATTTGGGGTTATTGTTTTTTGTGCTATATTTCAATTAATTTAATTTTTAACCTGTACAATGAATTTTAAGTAAAGCAGTTGTGGAACCGCACCAAATGATTTAAATAATAGATCATGTTTCCTATGAGCTTGGACACAGCCACATGGAGTGCGAGTCAGTTCACTCCAAAATTGAACAAAGGGCTAAAAATTTATCAATCTATACACCTGATGGATGGACTCAAGTAATGAGATCGGCTACGATGATCATGACGAGTTTCTGAACTTTAAGTAAAATTTGCAAAAGAGGCTTCGAAACGGCTACGAAAAAAGAAGAAAAATTAAAAAATAGTGAAACTGAAGAGAATGGGTCTCAAGAGAGAAGAAAAAGTAATGTAACTTTCAGTGGATTAATGTAGACGATTTAAACTGTTTAATTAGGAACAAGAAGTGACGGCCTTACCAATACATATATGAGCTCCGACCATTACCAATACGTAATGGTTGTAAGTATTTCGCTATGAAATGACATTGTAGGTATTATATTACAACATACTCTTGTTGGAATAAAAAATAAGTACAGATTCGCAGCTCAATTTTTAGTACAACTGAATAGAAAGGCATTCATACACACCATAGTAAACACACGAAACTGTCATTTTCGTAACTTTACCTCGTTTCAAATATAGTAAAATGATTTTTAATTTGCGAAAGTGGTACTTTCGTGAGTTCACTATGGTGAAATATCTTACCTTTTTTTTGCTACCTATGGAGATGCAACATTGTGAATGTGCTGTAAATTCTAATTCCAACAAAATAATGCATATCTGAAAAATTAATTATGTAGTACATGCATTGAGAAATTACTGTATGTAGACTATATCAATACAACTGCAAATACTACTTCAAAACAAACGAAATAAAAAAATTTGCTGTTTCAAATCGCTCCCCTTAAAAATTTCTTTTTTTACAGTTATGTTAGTTTAGCATGGGGGCGACGATATATGTGGGTTGCGTCTGTATGCGTAAGTATGTGTGTGTGGCAATATAGTGTGCGTGAAATCTGTTGACTGGGCTTTGATTGGTTATCAATTATCTTGCTGAACACGGCATGTCTTTTTTTTTAAATAAAACTGAACTATCAATTTGATTGATAGCCTTAGCTAGAATTAGGGCTTATGTTTTTGAGAAACAGTAGGAAATTTGATAAATTTAGACCCTAGCAATAAAACAGGCCCTACCGGGTTTGTTGGACCCTGTGGCCTACATTTTGCCTACTCTCACTTATTCGTTAGGTGCCGACGACGACGAGGTTAGGTAAAAGACGATGCCGTTTATTCTTGTAGTATTCTTGTGTTTATTCTTCACGTAAAAGTTCTTCGCATCAATACGTCTATTCGTCTGTGCGACAGCGTGCATAGCCAAGATGTCAATCGCTCACGCTTAATAATGTATCGTAGCTCTCTCTATCACTTTTCATTATTAGTGTGACAATGACAGTTGCGTTTCGTTAGCGGCTGAGCGTGAGCGATTGGCATCTTGGCTACGCACCCTGGGCATTGTGTTAAAAAAGGACGGACGTGTAAAGTGCTTGTTCTTACGTCTGTTTTCACTGCAGTAGCTACTGAATACGTAAAAACTTACATTATTTTATTTTTTTTATTTTTTTTCATTAGTCCGCCCGCACGCGTTGGGTGTCGTCGAGGTTCTTGACGCTTGATAATGGCATCCTAAGAAGTCCGAAACATCCGTAATCTGTTATAATATTGATATGTCTCACGATTGTTCACGAGTGTTGGTGGTCCAGCGTGCAGCGTGCGACTTTCTATCCGCAGGTCACGGGTTCACATTCTGGCGGCTCGTGCCAATGAGTTTTTTGGAACTAACGTACGAAATATCCATACTATCTATACTAGTCCATACTACTTACTATTATTACTATCATATGTTAACTTTATTTCTCCTTTATTTATTTCTTCCTTAGGTTAGGATTTTTAAAATACGTATATAAAAATAAAATACAAAATGACATACAAAATCAATACAAAAAATACACATTATAAAAAACCTAACCTAGAGTGCCACCGGCAGGGCCCAGGCTGTCAGTGGTGAGGGCCGCAAAGAAAGGAACCGCCGGACTATACGCGCAGTGTCCAGTATTACCGCCTTCTGCATCCATCTGACCCTTGATCCAATAGTATATTATTTATTATTAATAGTATAAATGGGAAAGTGTGTGTGTCTTTTTGTTTGCCTGTCTTTCATGGCAAAACGGAGCGACGAATTGACGTGATTTTTTAAGTGGAGATATGGAGAGTGACATAGGCTACTTTTTGTCTAAAAGCTAGTAATTTTATATTTACCAATCGCTTGGTTGATGTTACTGGTGACCGAAGAGCTGGTGGCTCGGTACAACGAGGATATACTGCCAGCATCCTAGGTATAATGCCTCAAGGACCTATTTTAGATTTAAGGTATGTAGAGGTAGGTAGTTAGGTAAGTTACACTTACTCTATATATTTTGAAAATAAATGTATTGTTTATCGCTTTTCAGTGAAGGAAAACATTACGAGGAAACCGGACTAATCCCAATAAGGCCTAGTTTACCCTCTGGGTTGGAAGGTCAGGTACGCCAAATCTTGGGATGCCAAAGAGCGGACCCGAGCTTTCTCCATGAGCCCTGGTATAAGCCAAGAAAACGCTAGAAAGATGAGATATATCTTAAGATAGTTTAAATTCGATGATGCTTATCTCCATGAGCGAAGGTAACCGCTTCCCATCAGGCGTTTCGTCAGCTCGTTTGTTACTTTTACATAAAAAATCCGTTTCTTTGTACGAGCAAACAAGTTGTTTGACATTCGAGCCTGTGTTTAATTTGATGGAACCTTAATATACTTCAGTTGATACCTCGCCTGAGGCCACTCCACTACTGAGAACAAATGACATTCTTGTAACTGTATATACCGAGTTTTTAGGGTTCCGTAACCAAATTACAAAAACGGAACCCTTACAGTTTTTTTCAGTCCGGCTGTCCATATCTTACAGGGGTTTTACTTGGAAACTAGAAATCAAATATATGATAATGATATTACAACAGCTAGAGTTGTATTTTGTGTGCCGCTACTTAGTTTTGCATAATTATAAATTAAAATATGTTTGGGGGGGGGGGGGGGGGAGGGGCAAATATGTAACTAAATGTGAAAAAAGTTTGTTTGTACAATATCTACTTGTGGCACGTCATCTGATAGTTATATAGAGATAACTTAAAGGTTTTTTCAACAACAATTTGATTAATCGAATATTATCAGCAATAATTTCTCTGATAGTGTGAAAAGGATAGAGGGGTCTTACTTTTGAACAGTAGATCTAAAAATGTGAAAAAAAATAAAAAGATAGGATACAAGAAGAACAAAGTGTTCACGACGTTCTTGAGTTTCTGCCAAAAAACCATTTATTACAAAAAGTCGTAATTATTTAACCAGTTACGCCTTCTTGCTATTTGATCATCGTATGAAGGTACAGAACCCACAATTAGGTATGCGTGGTCCGACACGCACTTGGCCGGTTTTATTGTATTGCTTTAACTTCGGCGTGTAGCTTAGTATAATTGAAAAAACAGATCGGCATAACTTTATTAAATTCGTAATGTATAATTAATTCGTAAAGTTTACACTGTTTACAGTTACAACGTAGGTATGTATGTATATTTGGTTTGACCTCTCGCTGCTGAAGTCGTAGGAGGAATGCGCGGTCACATGGCGGTCACGTATGTGTCCCATTAGCTGGTCAGCGCATATCGGGTATTGCAAGTAAGTGACGTATTCCTTTGAATTCGCGTTTGGTTTAGCTAATACCAATTTGCAGACGACAATTCTGTTTGTACGTAATTTTATTTGAAGATTTTGTATGTACTTAAATGTTATTGAATTTTTATTGTAATTAAGATTGTTAAGTTTATTATGTTTTATTTAGTTTTCTTTTCCTTTTGTATGGGATTACTTTACGACCAGTTGGCGTAGTTGGTAGTGACCCTGCCTGTTAAGCCGACGGTTCTGGGTTCGAATCCTGGTAAGGGCATTTATTTGTGTGATGAACACAGATATTTGTTCCTGAGTCATGGATGTTTTCTATGTATTTGTATATCATATATATCGTTGTCTGAGTACCCGTAACACAAGCCTTCTTGAGCTTACTGCGGGACTTAGTCAATTTGTGTAAGAATGTCCTATAATATTAATTAATTTATTATTATTGTTAAAACGGAAAACCGTTACACTCTGACAGCAGGAAAAACAATAACCTCAACTACAGCATACGAGGTTTAATTATACGATCACGGCCAATGTAGCCCGGAGGCAGGAGCTTCGAAAACAAACTACTTGTTATTATTTGCATTGATTTTAGTTGAAGAATTAATCGCATATTTTTATTAAGTAGCCAGTAATGCAAATGATTGTTACACAGTACAATAATAATTAAATTACGTCTGGTTGATGTTCCTGGTGACCGAAGAGCCGGTAGCTTCCTCGCACGACGTATCAGCATTGCGATACAACGAGGAAATGCCGCCAGCATCCTAGGTACAATGCCTCAAGGACCTATTATAGATTTAAAGTAGGTAGAGGTAGGTAGTAAGGTAAATTGGGGAGTTACAACGGGAAACCTCCTCGAGTGCCACGGCTCTTCTCATTCTTCTTGATCCTGTTTATCCGGGAAAAGGGGAAGGGTTCCTGGACGGTGCTTCCTGGGGACAACGGTAAGCGAATCTCTTGGAAGACTCCGAGGATTTCTTACTGGTGCTGAAAATATCCTGTTAGGGGAGGTTGGGGGGTTTCGCACAGGGAGTACTCTCATTGAGGGAGAGAACTTCCGAGTGTTGACTAGAGGGAGCCCTCAGGTCTGGCGCTTGCGAGGTACAGGAATGCCGCTGTCCTGTATAAAACTGCGGTCCCGTACCCTTTCTAGGCAGAGGGCCTATGATTACGGGCTGGGGGTTGCCACTGCTGGCCGGTGCAGGCGTGGTGGCTGCGAGGATGACCACCTCTATAAAAAAATCGCGAAAGCAACCTGAGAGGGTGGAACCCGGGGTTTTTCCATCCAGCTCCCGGCGTGGAGGTTGTCATGAGGGACCAGCGTGTGGTATCGCCCTGCACGCTACCTTCGGGCGGGGGAGCTTCGGCTCCAGGGGCTTCGGCTCCAAGGAGAGGACAGCCTCGGCTGTCGCAGCAGGTGGTGTTCGCGGTTGCATGCCTAGGGTGATCCCGTGCTCATCGTTACCACATCCGAGGTACAATGCCTCAAGGACCTGTTTTAGATTTAAGGTAGGTAGACGTAGGTAGTTAGGTAAGTTACACTTACTGTATATATTTCGAAAATAAATGTTAATGGCTAAGCAAAACAAAATGTGAATAAATTGGAACACGATGTGAAAATAAAGGCCAATTAATATAATATACCAACAAACCATAAAATATACTTGAACATTCAAAAATTGACAGTTTAATCGATTGTGCCAAATCGTTAATAATTATTGATAGATAGTTGATTTGATAGAAAATGCTCATTAGAGCTAACAAATTATAAGTTGTTTGTGAAGACAGAAATACAAACTTACTGGACGATGCTTTAAGAGTTTTGCCATTATGGCTATGGAACCGGAAAAACCGCGGCTTCGGTTGAAAACCGACTTTTATAGGAAAAATAACAGATTTTATTTAGATTCGCTGCCACTTATCATTACCGATATCACTCTTTCAGTCAAAGGTAAAAAGATGCCATACAGTACGTATTGGTATTATACTTAAATTTCCGAATTCAATACAGGGTGGTGCTTGGGCGGCCCCCCGTACCATTCATTACTGTAAATCGATGTTCTATTTGATGTTTATTTCCGGTCCAATTCAGCATAAATTAATAGCGCCTCTTCAAATCTTTTCTCCATTTTGATTCAATAGAAGTTAGTAGGTATCGGTATATTTTTATGCTAATTGGTACTTGAATTTCTCAATATATTCATTGCCCAATCGACATGATAGCAATCTTCATATTCAAACGATTTCTTATTTAATGAATATCAACATTTTAGGCTTCGATAATATTTAAATTTAGGCCTTTCAGGTTTCGACTAATAAACATCTGTTAGATACCTGCGTAAAGTAAAAAAAAGTATAGTTTTAATGCGAGGCGTTAGTGGCTCAGTGGTAAAGCGTGCTACTTTCAATCCGTAGATCGTGCGTTCAAATCCTGCTAGCTCGTACCAATGACTTAATCTCTCGGAACTCTCGGACTCGGAACTTATAAACGGTTTCTTCTCGTTTGGTTTTTTTTTTTCGCATAATTATATATAATATTATGACACGAAATAAATTAAGTTGGCTCTTTTACTACCTAAAACAAGATCAGTGTCATATTCAATAAACCGTGGGTCAACTTGCCCACTACAGCTCGTACAAAAAAAAGGCGTTCCATATTTGAAATTTGTTTGTTTTCGGAGTACATAGTAAAGGAAACTATCTTCACCAGAAACAATGTATTCACTAGATGAACTCAACCACGGAATATGAGAAGTGCTATTCGAATTTCTTTTCGTAGCTCATGACATGACTGACGGGTATTCCGTGATACTAAAACTAAAATTTACTTCGTCTGTATTGTTAAAGGCGTGTAAACGCCTTATTTTAGGTCGTCAAACGTATAATCGTGAGCTACCTTCTACATTTCAATAATAAATCTCGGCCGCTTGGATTGATTATAAAAAGGGTTATGATTCGGTGCCTCATTCATGGCTGAAGGATATTGGAGCTGTATAAACTTGATGCAGCTTTAATATCCTCCCTAGGCGCGTGTATGGGGCAGAAAAGTTATCGAATTTAAATACAAATACAAAAATTTATTGATAACTCCAAAGTTACATGTCAAAATGGATAAATTGTCGTAAGACATTAATATTATAACAAAATGACGGATAATACTCACGTATCTTTAATCGCTACGCTTGACATGTTTCGGACGCCTTAGGATGCCATTATCCATCTTAGGATGCTATCTTAGGATAGCGTCAACAATCGTGCTCGTGCATTCTGGCATCGAGAGCGCTGCGTGCGGCAAGACCAAACAAGTTATATCACTAACTGCTCTTATAAAGTCAAATAGATTCCCAGCTCGAACAAAGTACGAGTAGTGGCATGCAGTGAACCGCGGGAGATGAACGAAATTAATGAAAAATATTCCGCTGCCAGTTTATTGGCGTCACTGGCGGTGCATATATTGGAATACTTGCAGCGTGCACTTCCCGATGCACTTGCTGGCAAAATAATGTATTTTTTTTATATAGGAGTATGATACTTACCAATTTTTTTAAGTAGAAAAACTCATGGCGTCGGGAGGGACTCAAATCCGCGGCTCTGAAATATACGCCCATCACTCTGTCAACTAAGCTACCAAGATACACTGGGTGGCCCGCTAGGGCGCTTAGGAACATCTGCCGTAAGAAGATTTTAGTGAGATTTTTATCGTTTGCAGACGTTTTTGCTCAAAAATAAAAGAAGTGGTTCGCCCGGACTTAAACTCACGATTCCCATTTTCTCATATTTGGCTAATATTCGAATTTTAAAATTCTATTTATCTTATATAACGACCTTACAAAATCAGAGAAATATTGGGTGCGAACAACAAACGTAGTGTTGTGTTTCTGTTGGTGAGTAAGGTCGCCAGAGCTCCAAGAGGATTCACTGTGTTGACAGCTGGGGACCCACGGAGCAAAGCTTGCCCCTTTAGCTGTGAACACAGCGAATCCTCCTTTTTTTAAGGGTCGGCAACGCGCATGTAACACCGTTCATAGGCTACGCATAGGCGGGCCGTATGCTTGTTTGTCACCGTCGTAGTACCTATAACAAGAAACATATATGGTAAATATTCCATTCTAGATTGTTCTTTATAATATGGTGGCGTCATCTCGCTTCTAGTCAAATAATCCGTAAAGATTATTCTAGATGGCAGCACTAGACGAAATTTTGGGCTGTAGGATTGGTGGAATGCATTAAATATTTAATAAGAAGGATTGCATATGCTATGCTAAGGAAATGAGGACATTTGCTGTGGCTATCGGGTGGCATAGTGGCCGGGGCGTCTGCCAGGAATGCAGTACAACAAAAGTTCGATCCCTGCTCAGGGCATATACCACGAAATTCGGACTATTGCGGATTTGTACCTCCGTCTCTGTCACACTTGTATACTGGAGTGACAAAGAGGTTTTCCCGTCAACGCTAATTTTCAATGTTCGTGGTAGGCGTGCTGGGAGCTGGGCATATACCACGAAAATCGAACGATTGCGGATTTGTATCTCCATCTCTATCACACTTGCATATTGGAGTGACAAAGAGGTTTTCCCGTCAATGCCAATTTTCGATGTTCGTGGTAGGCATGCTGAAGGCATAAGTCACTTTTTCTTTAAAAGAGAATACTTATTACATAGTAGATTTTTAAAGAAAAAATACTAGAAGTGATGATAAATTTGGCCGCCAGTGTATTGAGCCGTATTAAAAAACCCATGTAAACTTCCTTGTTTATATCTTAGTGGGATTTCTCATTTGACAGTATTCGTACGTTCATCGTCACACATGCATACATTCATATAGTCGCACATTCATATGACTTGAGCCATAAAAAAATCGAATCAGCGCATTCAGCGCTCAATCTTCTTTAAACTTTGGTAAATCTTCATTGAATTTAAACTTTCGTACCACATTACAATATTATATTAAAATTAAAGATAGCGTTCACGTATTTTTGTTACTATGCGCGACATGTTTCAGACGTCGTAGGATGCCATTATCAAGCGTCAACAACCGTGCGCGATGACCAAAACAGGATGTAGAACGAGTCCAAGTGTAACTGTGTCATATATCGCATTATTTCAAACAAAGTATATGTTTCTGTGGCTGAAATCAAATTCCAATGTGTAGGATTGTGAAACGGGTGGTGAGTGCCAAAAAATAGATTGGACTGAAATAGTCCTTTAGCATTGAGTAATGGCCGTAGATCACACCTAACAGACTACACAAAAGCAAGCAAGTTGATCCCACGACGCTGCGCTGTCTTTGACTTGGAAAACACTGTGTTGCAGGATGTACTACTGAGTTGCAATATGCGTAGTTTGGATTAACAACTTAGGATTAGTTTACTTGTATCTTACTGTATTTCTGCCTTTTCTCACCGTTTACCTCTAAGTTACGGTAACATGTTCAACTGCTTATAATCATACAATTGTAAAGCACGATCCAAATTATTTATTATTTTTAATACATGTCTTCATTCATGTTTTATATTCAAGCAGTCACACTACTATATTATTATATAAATTATAAATTGAAAGAGATGTCATATGCTACAGAAAAAGTGACCTAGCCCCCCGGTGAGGGCGTCTGCCGGAAAGCAGGACGTTGCTGGCCTCTGACCTCTGTTTAGCACAATCTTTACTATTTATACACTTTTTATACTTTATTTAGGAGAGGGAATCTGTCAACGACGGTCAACTCAGTAAAATAAATGATAAAAAACGTATTAATATTTTTTATTAACTAGTTTAACTACATTCCTAATTTATTATCTTATCCGTTGGTGTTCCATTGCAATAAAGTTAGATTGTGTGACTGATGGCGGTGTGTAGATCTTGTCTTTCATCTATTTGTAAATAATCTGTGAAACAGCGAGGGCAGCTGGCAAGCGCGATATGCCAGTCGACTCGCATTCAAGTTTACTTGAAAAAAAGCAGACGGGCGAAATGAATCCAGCATAATGCAAGGAAAAAAGAAGTTCGCGTAATGCGTTTAGGTTCTCCGTAGATTGGATTTGATTTTTTTGCGTCTGGATTCAACTGAATGCAATTTATTGCATTTTGTATTTAAGTGTTTGTTGCATTTGCAAAACTTTCGTTGCGGCTATTTAGTATACATAAAGTTAGTTAGGAACTTAACCGGGTGAAATCGGGTCATACCGTGGTTATTTTGTGTGCTAACTAAGGAAATAAATAAATAAATTAAAAACAACTTGTTAAAAAATCTAGTGGTAAAATATACGAATAGTTAGAAATGCTTTTTAATTTTTTGCAAATGGCAATAATCGCATCATGGAAAAAACGATTTCCGGAAAATACAGCACACGATCAGCACACAGCCCGGCTAAAGGTAAAAAAAAGCACGCTGTATAGATAGATAGATAGATATTTATAATGACAGTTCGAGTTTAAGTGTACACTCAGTCTCCTGCTTATTTTTTGCAACAGATTAAAATATTAAAAATGAGATAACTCTTCATGATAACTCTGAAAGAGAGTCATAAAAACATAACCCTGTTTTTTCAGCGGCGGGTAGTAAAAACATCGTAAAGAAAAACTTATCAATCAAAAACCGAATAAGCGCGTAATGTTTGCTTGGAGGAGGTTCCGTACGTTTTCCATTCATAGATTCTTACCTAAATCACAGACTATGCCTAAGTATATTAAGAACAGTTTTTTTGTTGGTATGTATTATTTTGTTGGTAGTATTTTATGTTAATTTGTGCCGCTTTTAGGGTTCCGTAGTCAACTAGGAACTCGCATTATTTTACTATGTCTGTCTGTTTTTTTCCGTCTATCCCCCTAGTCTATTTTTTTATATCCCCTCCCTCTAACTTTTGTACGACAAGTCCAAAAAATATGTAAAAATTCACGAAAATAGGTCTTTATGATCACTTTCTTATATTAATTTTGAAAAAGGTGTGTCTAATTATATTCTAATATCTCGTATTTATCTATATGTATGTATGTATGTATTTATGTATCTATATATACCTAAATGTATTTATGTTTATATAATGTATTTACTGTATATGTAATTAATATTTATAGATTGACTTGTTCTTACTATTTCGGTTTTGACTATTACTAGCACCGCCCACAAATTTTCTGTTTTGCCTTAAGGTTGACTGGTAGAGAATGCCTTCTGGCATTAAGTCCGCCTTTTGTACGTTAAGGTTTCTTTTGTGCAATAAAGGTTAAATAAATAAATAAATAAATAAAAACAATAAAAAAAAAATATTCTAAATAGTTCAGAGTTACACAATGTACATATATATATATTTTTTAATTTGTTTATCAACCATGACAGGCATTATCTTTGAATAACCGACTTACAAAATTCGGTAGAGAAGTTGCCACATCGCTCCGAGCCGATCCGGCCCGTGCCCGCTCTAGCGTAGTCATCCCTTACATGGTAGGTATGAGTTATGAGGTAGAGATTTGGTAGCCTAGCAGCAAGAGAGCGCGACTTTCAATCCGAAAATCACGGGTTCATAACCCGGCTCGTACCAACGAGGTTTTCGGAACTTACGAGTATGTACGAAATATCATTTGATATTGACCAATTGCTTTTCGGTGAAGAAAAATACCGTGAGGAAACCAGGCTAGTCATAATAAGACTTAGTTTATCCTATAGATTGGAAGGTCGGATGGCAGTCGTTTTCGTAAACATAGCGCCTACGCCAAACCCTGGGAGTAGTTGCCAAATCCCACCTCAAGCACTCTGAGCCGCAGCATTGTCAGGGAAAACCCTAGGAAGAACGCTGAGTGATCTCTTATATGTTCCAAATTACCCATTTTTTGAGATACGGAACCCCACGAAGTCTTAAGCATACGTTTTGGTATAAGCAAACGGTTTGTCCATTTTATTATCATAGATATGTAGATGCTAGCTTTGTTTATGAGAGGACATAAAGATAATTCACATACATATATGTACTCGTATGTTTATGTATGTGTGTGGGGCGCCGATAAGTCTGGTAATGGTGGTGGTATAATATATTTAAAAATAAACTTAAGATATTATAATTCCAAAATAGTTGATTGTATATCAAGGGCATAAAGTAACCCATTTTAGACGAGGCTATTTATTGGTCAGAGTGCAACGAGGACCAGTATAGTAGTCGAGGATAAAATGGGTATTTATGCCGGAGGTATGCACATGAGGTATGAGGTAGGCACTGTGCTTTTCACTTAGATTGTTAGGAAAATATATGGTTTTATTTCACTTTAAGTCATTGAAAATGTGACATCCATACTCGCACGCTTGGGTGCGCCACGCGTCGCTCGCAGGCGGTCGGGACCGCGGGGGGCGAGGCCGCGGCGAGTGCGCTCCCACTGAAAAGTTAATTTATGCCCTAGAGCATAAAAAGCGATTTTGTGTCGCATAGCCACGACATAAAGGCAAAATTTTCGAGCAAGTGAAGTGAAAATTCTATTATTCAATTGAAGAATTATTTGATGATACGACATTGCCCAAGTGAATTATAATAATTGAATAAAAATATAATGTAGGTATGTAATAAATAAAGTATGTAGGGTAGGTTGTTCAAGATCGGAACAAATGGACACGGTGAAACTTTGCGACATTTTAGAAACGCGACTTTATCGGCTAGTGCCTACTATCAAGGAAGGACAAGGTCAGGGACCCACACTGCCTCCCCAGTTCGCAGGCGGAGAAGGATCACGAGGCTGAGAGCGTTATTGTGATTTGTACGCCAAAAGTAACTTTTTTCATTTGCGTTTCGTGATTTATAACCAAGATATAGAAAAGAAATTTCTGTTATTCAATTTTCCGCTGTATTCTATATGTATTTAAATTTATCTGGAGCTAATTATTTATGAAATTCGTCGACTTCTTGATGCAGGTTTTTTTAAATAGTTTTAAAAATACCCTGTTGTCTCGCAATTAAACAGTTTACAATGAAACAAGTATTTCATATGGAAAAAAAATGTTGTAAGAAAGTGTATGATACTCGTATCAAGCATGGGATTACTCAGGATCCTCCTGCGTCCACCTAGTTAGCAATCTTGCCCAAGGGCATAAAGGGAGTAAATTTCTCGCAGCACGCAGCTCTGCTTCTACTCTGCTCTGTTCTGCTTACCCGATTCACTATTCCCAATGAAACTCAAGTTGCATACTACAGTCTGAAGACTGTTTTTGTATATTTCAGCAATATCATAAATAATTCAGTAGGTATGTCAGCTACGGAGACCGGTTACCATCAGGCGGGCCAAATGCTTGTTTGTCACCGACGTAGTATTAAAAAAAACATGAGTTTAGGACAAAAGATCATTATTTCAAACAGTATTAGAAATCAAAAATAGGATAAAAAAACTATAGGGATTCCGATATAGATACATGGACAAGACGTAAACCTCATATACGAAAAAATCTCGGATAAAGTTAAATTATACTTCGTATCCAAATCGAAGATTACATATATTTACTAGCAGCAGTACACGGTTATGTGCTGTCCTTGTCACACATTTAGAGTTATAATATTATTCAAAAAAAACTGTTCTCGCTCTCGCCCGCCGGGTAATTAGGAACGGCAGCGCTCCCAGCGGCGTGGTTGATCATTACATGTTTTTGTGTCTGTCCGAGTCACACGTATTTTCTCGCAAAAATAGTGTTTTAGTGTATATCTATTTCAGATTGAAGGATTAGGGTGAGTGATTTTACACATCTTCAGAACGATGAATTCAAATTACAGAATAAAACCGCGGCCTAGTTGCCGTTTAACGAATCTTCTTTCGGAAAGTGATTTTGTCCAAATGTTTGATTTTGCTTTCAATATATGTGTGGTAGATTACAATTTAAAACCGAATGTTAGTGTGGTGTATTAATCATATAATAACTAAAAGAATAGATCAAGGAATATTTACTTTGTTCGAAATAATGCTTTTACATCTACCTTCTTTTTTCTAAGTAATATAAGTAAAGTACATGTTAAAGGCACGGGTTGTTGTTCGTAGATTAACATACAAATTTAAACCTAATTAAGAGAACTTTAAGGTTCGTTATGTATTTACGCGTTATAGTATTTACGCGTTATAATTCGTATCAGGTTTGTGTACCAGACCGTATACTAAAAATTGCGCCACACGCCATACTCGAGGGTTAGCCACTTACTTCTAACCCTGGTATTTAACGAAAACAAATGTAATCTCATCTACGCAATGATTTCATCTACCTTTCCAGAGTTCTGAGATAATTATAGTAATAAGTATTGAAGTATGCAATGCTAAAAAATTATGAAAGTCGACATGAATTTCACAAATTGTAGTAAATTCGGTTAACAAAATGGCATCTAAAAGTAATTTAAAGTAAAATAGCCATAGAGGTTCCCTCATTTATCTATAGTTTTGTTAATAAAAGCTAGCTTATGATCCGGATGTTGCCGTTTCGAATATCGTCGAGCCTTCGGGACAATATAGGTATTTTAGAGGTTCCCCATTTTATCCCTAAAAGGGAGGTATGACCTCTTCAATTCTTCATGTTTGTCTTGTATTATTCGTGAAAGACAGCCTCGATTTGTCAGCTAAGAAGTACACATACTTATAGCGCTTCTTGTACGTCGTCTACCTACTTCATTTATATGAACTGTCATAAAAATATACTCGCTTATAAAGAATCATGAGCTCGCTGAAATAAGTAACAATGACTACAATCAATAATTATCATCATAATGTTGCAGAGAAAAATTGTAAAATAAAAATAAGATAGGTTTCGTATAAACTACGTTCCTATTTACGAGTAAGCCTATTTCAGGTTCTATCAAGGAAATACTACTTTAATGAGTCGGAATATATAATCTTGATCATGTTTTAATGAAGTCAAAATACTATGACATTGCGATTTTGAGTCAGTTAAGGCTCTAAACTAAAGGGAAGTGTAACCGCAGCGGCAGTGCCGTATTACCCTGTTCCGCTAAATAGCGCGAATGCTTGCTGTAGCCGCTGCAGGGGTTTAATTTGCGACCTAGTGTCTATACGATTAAAGAAGGATAATTTATGTTCAGAGGTGTATTCTTTGAGTATAGGTAAGTTATTTAAGGTAAAGAATAACTTTTTTGTTTTGTTCAGACTCGAAAGAGGTTATTATTTTTTTCCCTCATATTTTAGATACCGTAAACCGTTAATATACAACGATATAACCAGGTCAAAAATATGATATTTTGGTTTATGTAAAAATTTACAAAATACAATACCTACATAATATGCGGAAATTACAGGTATATTATGATTGGTGGTTCTTTAACAAATTGCACACCTAAAAGGTGTTCAATCGCTTTCCTGCATGCTCGGAGCGAATAACGAGAAAACTGGTTAAAGACACAAAATAGTTAAAGTTTTTTGTGGTTTTTTGCATAACAATAATACCTATACTTACTGATTTTCTTTATCAACTTTACGTATCCCCATCACGAAACAAGGATAGTTTGGTTCGGGAATTTGAACCAATATCTGACGGCGCAGTCTTGCGAATTGTTGCGGTTAGTAAAAACGAATTACAATGCAATGCAATGCATGAAATTATATAAATCATATGATTTTTACATATACATATTATAATAGAAGTATTGTAATTTGTACATGTAGGTAGTGAATGTTGTGGATCACATTTTTATGATACCTACATATAAAATTGTAGATGATATCTTTACGATAATAGGACTCAACACGACTTAATTAAAATTAAGTCGGATATTAATATGGTCGTACGTACCTACTATTAAAACCTCACCGTTTAGGAAGGTGGTAACCAAAACGGAATAATTTTACGAAGCTGAGTGAGTTTGCTAACAAAAACCTCATTGGAGAGTAAATGGTTTTAACCCAATTGAATTATCACGAAACTAATATTCCTGTTTATTGAAAGCATGAACCGATATATACTGAAGTAATACAAACAACGACTTAAATTTTGATTTATAGTTTCCTAGAGAAACTTCATATCATATATATATACACATATATATATACGAAACGAAAATATATTTTTTTTCGTAGGCTATATCGATGAAATAGGCTTAATCTTATTAAATACCCTACGCTGCTCCGCTTTAACAGCGCCGAGTTACGTGACATAAATCGCGTGTAAATTTGTATAATTTTGCTCCGTTTCAACAATTATGCCACAAAAATTGTGTCAAATAAGCTTGCTTTAACAGCGTTGAGCTTTAACACGTTAATTATGTCAAGGATCGTCCGCTTTAGCAGCGTTGAGGTACTCCACATTAATTGTGTCGAGGATTCCAGAACTTTGCTCCGCTTTAACAGCGTTGAGGTACTCCACATTAATTGTGTCGAGGATTCTAGAACTTTGCTCCGCTTTAACAGCGTTGAGGTACTCCACATTAATTGTGTCGAGGATTCTAGAACTTTGCTCCGCTTTAACAGCGTTCAGGTACTCCACATTAATTGTGTCGAGGATTCTAGAACTTTACTCCGCTTTAACAGCGTTGAGGTGCTCCACATTAATTGTGTCGAGGATTCTAGAACTTTGCTCCGCTTTAACAGCGTTGAGGTACTCCACATTAATTGTGTCGAGGATTCTAGAACTTTGCTCCGCTTTAACAGCGTTGAGGTGCTCCACATTAATTGTGTCGAGGATTCTAGAACTTTGCTCCGCTTTAACAGCGTTGAGGTACTCCACATTAATTGTGTAGAGGATTCTAGAACTTTGCTCCGCTTTAACAGCGTTGAGGTACTCCACATTAATTGTGTCGAGGATTCTAGAACTTTACTCCGCTTTAACAGCGTTGAGGTGCTCCACATTAATTGTGTCGAGGATTCTAGAACTTTGCTCCGCTTTAACAGCGTTGAGGTACTCCACATTAATTGTGTCGAGGATTCTAAAACATTGCTCCGCTTTAACAGCGTTGAGGTACTCCACATTAATTGTGTCGAGGATTCTAGAACTTTGCTCCGCTTTAACAGCGTTGAGGTACTCCACATTAATTGTGTCGAGGATTCTAGAACTTTGCTCTGCTTTAACAGCGTTGAGGTACTCCACATTAATTGTGTCGAGGATTCTAGAAGTTTGCTCCGCTTTAACAGCGTTGAGGTACTCCACATTAATTGTGTCGAGGATTCTAGAACTTTGCTCCGCTTTAACAGCGTTGAGGTACTCCACATTAATTGTGTCGAGGATTGTAGAACTTGCTCCGCTTTAACAGCGTTGAGTCTCTCCACATTCATTGTGTCGAGGATTGTAGAACTTTGTTCCGTTTTAACAGCGTTGAGTTTCTCCACATTAATTGTGTCGAGGATTGTAGATCTTTGCTCCGCTTCAACAGCGTTGAGTTACTCTACGTCAATTTTGTTGATGATTGTACAACATTGCTTCGCATTAACAGCGTTGAGTTTTTTCACATTAATAAAATCGTGTTGAGGATCGTACAACTTTGCTCCGCATTAACGGCGTCTCCTATTACATATTCTACAGGAATTGTGTAGAATGTAATAAAATTTTACTCCATCAGGTTGTTTTTACCATGATGAGACTTCTCTTCAATAGTAGCATTCCGATTATCAAGATATAAAACACTCCACGTGTCTGTTCATTATTATAACAATTATTTACAAAAATAGTAATTCTCTTGCTGCTGTAGCGTACTGGTCAATATTTCGTTATCCTACAGTAGAATCGAAGACACCTGCCACTTTTTTATTACAACGTTCTACTCAAAAAGGAAAAACTTACCGTATTAACCATTACCAACCACTTGAATTATTGTTTGGTCTCAGTATAAATCTGTATGTATATTTTATAACAAGATTTCTTTAGTACTAATCTTGCAATGAAGAAACTACTGATAGCTTGTTTTACTAATTATACAACTTGTTTTTGTCTTCCTTTTTTACTTCGATATGAAATACAGGCATATCTATAGTATACAATCACTATGCAGGGATTCGTCAGTAGAGTTCAATTAAATGAACGAAGTATAATTTAAAGCAGGTATATTCAAGTAATGTTAAAATTATATCGACGATAATACACACTCCAGTGTTTTGTTTCACCTAAAAGGTTATTGAAAGTAATTTCATTCTTTATTAATGTCGTTCCTCACTTGGACACGCACAGCATGTCATGCATAAGTCCAATCTAATAAAAATATTCATATAATATTTACATAATAGTACCGTTTTATTTTATTAGGCACTCATGTATGAAGCTAATTATCAGGAACCCATAGGAGCGTACGGATTTGACTTCGATATTTTATTTTATTTTTCCTACTTATATGTAGTATTACAATTCTCTAAACATCTGCTAGTAAATATATGTAATCTTCGATTTGGATACGAAGTATAATTAATAATCAAACGAACTTACCTGTGAAGTTTGATTGGAATTATACGAGTATCCAAATCGAAGATTACATACTCCCACCCTCCCAGACCCTAAAAATTAAAATAAAATCGTCTCTGGTCCTAACACAAAAATATCTATGTGCTCTAAAATAATGATCAACCACGCCGCTGGGAGCGCTGCCGTTCCTAATTACCCGGCGGGCGAGAGCGAGAACAGTTTTTTTTGAATAATATTATAACTCTAAATGTGTGACAAGGACAGCACATAACCGTGTACTGCTGCTAGTAAATATATGTAATCTTCGATTTGGATACTCGTATAATTCCAATCAAACTTCACAGGTAAGTTCGTTTGATTATTAATTACGAACTGCCATTTAACAAATACTTACCTATGTATAGAAAACGGTTTCCATCCGGACCCGACCGAAGCTTTATCAATAGATATGGTTATAGAAAAATGCTTGGGATTCTTCAGGGGGATTTATAAAAGACGGAAGGCACAATATTGTTATGGTGACATTTAACGTTTAAAGAGTGTAAATATGAGCAGAAGATAAGCCATGTGTATACGAATATTTCACGAGTGTGAAAGAGACACACAACAATTGAAAAACGAGACCATTTTTAACTATAGGGGATACTTTACTCCGAGGCAAAGACTGCTGTTATGTGAATCGCAAGTCACATGGCCTTTTTTTTATACTACGACGGTGACAAACAAGCATACGACCTGCCTGATGGTAAGCGGTCACCGTAGCCTATGGACACCTGCAAATCCAGGGGTGTTACATGCGCGTTGCCATTATTGTGTCGAAGATCACAAACTTTTAGTCGGTAACCCTTAAGTCTAAGCAGAGACTTTGCCTCCTTATGTGGGTATATATTGCCTATACAATGGGTTGTGTTCTGAAGAATTGTTTGACATGATGCCAACGTCCACTTTTCACCATCGCACCGTTCGCCATCGACAGTGCACTCATCGACATACCTTCCAACCAAAATGGTCGCGCACTGTGAGGTTTCAGAAGAATTTCCTCCTGCGGTCGCTTCGGCTGTGGACTGAGCTCCCTGCCGAGGTTTTCCCGAAAGATTACAGTATGAGGTTCTTCAAAAAAGGAGTGTACAAGTTTCACAGTCCATCCCGCTCTGACTGATAAGCTGGTGCAAGCGAAATGCACCGATAGTGAGTTTACGTATGCGCTAGCGTATACGATAACGTCAAGCTCATGGTAAGTACCTAGCATTGGCCCACCGCCCGGTTCTCATTAACATCTAATTTCGATGCATCCCTTTGATGTCAACTAATACAGTGTCGCATATGCTACCCGTATTCATCAACCACTGAAAATTGATTTAAATACGGTATCTAGTGTAATTTGAGCTTTGATTCCCAAACTGGGGCATATCATGAATTTCCCACTTAGCCCAGGAAAGATACAGATTTGACAGACATTAATTTATAATAGCTTGATATTCTTAAATTACGTTCGAATGGGATATTTATAGATAGTAAATGCAAAAATCCTACAAACTTTTCTTCCGGAAGTAGGTAAAAAATAAAACTTAACCAAGTTGCCTTTTTTATTTTACAGTAATAAATATTTTTCTTGTAAATATGAAGACATCTTAACTTTAAAAATCATATTTCTGCAACTGCAGCCAGAGTTGGCAAACTTATGTACACCATGAAACTTCTACGGGAAGCTACGCAGAGTCATATTCTTAGAGTTGTATATCTCTAGCCCTGTGTCAGTCAATTTTGGGTTACTGTATTCTTGCCTGAGGTGGTTCCGCTAAAACAACTTTAATAGTTTTAGAGCGAGCCCAAAGAGCTGTCCTAAAGGTTTCCCTGGGTCTGCCCCGTCGTTATTCTACGATCCAACTTTTCAAAGTGGCGAATGTCTTAAGTGTCCGTAGATTATTTTTGTTTCGTGCTCTCTTATATGCACACACTATGGTCCATCGTCAATCAAATCAAAACGCGATGACGCTAAAAAGAATCTACAGAATCCCTAAACCTCAAGTAAGTACTGCCTTCTCAAAGAGATTCTCAGCTTTTCTCTTTCCACATTTATACAACAAATTAGTAAAAGTATGCGATATTAAGCACTGTAATTTAATTGAAGCAAAAAAACGTATACAAAATCTCATTTTTTCATGGAATTATGATGAGGCTGAGGATTTTTTAAAATAACTGTAGTAGACGTCAATCCTCTATTGCGTCTGATCCCAAGAGACTAAGTACTCGTAGGGCTACTTTTATGTAGGTAGACAATAATACCCGTTATCTCACGCATAAGGGGAATCCATCACATTTAGGTAACAGGATGTCTTATTACTGAAGCCACCATACTTCTCTTTCGTGTCCTCTCGTTCACATTCTACAATCGCACACACACACACACACACACACACACACACACACATGCACCCACACACATAAACACACACACACACACACAAAATACGCGCAATCACGTTAGGTAACTTACGTAGGTGTATCTGACTCAGACCTTTGTGTTCGAGTTTTGGTTTATGTTAGTTATATATACTTATTATAATAATGTTTCCTATAACTATGTACTTAACTATAGTTGGTTGCTCTTTAGCGATAAGACCGCCTGTTGTTTGCCTCTTTTTCATGTGTAATCTATACCAGTTTGTGTTATTTTTGTTGTTTTGAGGTGCAATAAAGAGTTATTGTATTGTATTGTAATTAAACTACAATCTGTTAACTCAGTGCCGCAACTTATCGTTGTTTCTATAAGATCTTGATTCCCACAATACAGGCTTGCCTAGTGTGGGGATCATTGTATTGTTCCCACTGTATATTGATCTTTTTTGTTTAATAAATATATTTTGATTTTGATTTTTTGATATTTGTATTCTATTTGTTAAAAGCAAAACCGAAGAAAACTCATTCACGTAAAACCGTTAAATCCACAAATGTACAGCATGGATACAGATGTGATATTACGATAGAAATAAATGGTAATAGGTAAAAACTGGTCCTGACCCATTTTAAACAAATAAAAAAAACATAAATACATTAAAGTCTTACAAGAAAAACGTTTGCAACATGTGTTTGTATTTGTGACGATTAGCATGTAACGATATTTTCTTAGATTTTGTTACATACATAATACTAGACCCATGATATATCCGTAACGCTACAAATATCAGCTATTATAAGTTATTTCCCAAATAATCAAAATTTCCATACAAGCTGTCAGTTCAATGACTGGATTAACTGTTGATTCAGTTGACGACCCAAACTGAATCGCTTCCATACAACTGAGCCTAGAATCGCGTTAAAACGCCCCAGAAGCGAGCCACGAGAGTATAACACGCGCGAGATGGTACCTATATCTTTTTATCTATATTAAAAAGATTGTGTCCGTTTTTAGGGTCCCGTAACCAAAATGGAAAAACTGAACCCTTATAATTTCGTCGTGCTAGTCTGTCCGTCCGTATGTCATAACGGTTTCGGTAACTATAAAGCATAAGGTAATGATTTTACAGGTGTATTATTTTGTGTGCCGCTACTTAGTTTTGCATATAAGTTGCGATAAAAAAAATGTTAAGCCCTGGACGTGAAGCTGTAAGTCCGTCACGCTTCACGATGCCAAAGACAAACAAAGATGACGGGACATCGTCAGAGGAAAGTTGTTTTCGCTGTGACTTCATGACCCTCAGCAATGAGGAATGCGACGCGAGGAGGAGTAGGACTTTGACGGCATGATTGATAAATATATTCACACAAAATCACAGCTTTCTAGTACTAACGGTCACTGAGCTAAGAAACCGCAGACGGACGGACACCCTAATAACAAGTGATAAAAAATATCAAGTAAAAATAAACTTGCATACTAACTATATGCCGTGAAAACGAGTGATCCAATTTGTCGATACATGGCCCCATGACGTCAAAGTACTACTTCGCGAAAACGATATGCAATTTCAACTAAAAGTTTGTATGGAACCCACGGTGCTCGAGTCCAACTCGCGCTTGGCTTGGTTTTTTTAACTACATTGTTTTCTTGGCGCGTGGCGGTAGCGGTTGCAAAAAATAATACAAAGGCCATCGTTTAATGGAGTAGGGCTTGAACCGTAAAATTGACCTGAGAAAATTAAAACAATAGTCTAAAACTATGATAATATCTTTGTGAATTGCGCTCTACACATGCAGTGATTATTGGTGCTTTGTGAGATACCAGAGGGTACTCGATGTGGCTTGCTATTGCCAAGCAACAGTCTATAATAATATATGTATGAATAGATATAATCCTGTTGACACTTGTCTTGCTGTCATTGTTACATAGAAATAGACAAAGGCCACTCCACTAAAGTCCGTAACTTTCGATTTTGTGTTTAGTTATCCCGGAAAATTGTTAAAAAATAGGTCTTAATATTGTATCGCGATTATTATTCATTGACTTTTATTGATTTACCGAATGATGCAAATATTTCAGAATTCATGCAAAAAATGGAATCATTACTTATAAAGTTATATACGTTACATAAGAAAAAAATTATTATTTGCGGTGACTTTAATATTAACATGATGCAAAACAGTAAAATGTCAAGAGAATTTGAAAATTTATTATTAAATTATAATTTGAAAGTTGAATTTAAGCAAATTACGAGATTAGCGAGTGGCAGTTGTGTAGATAATATTATCCACAATATCCGTGGATGTCAAAGTAAAGTTTTGCATCTGAACTTATCAGACCACTCTGCACAAATGATAAAATGCTCTGTCAACAATAGACATACTCTTGACTCATGGTATATTAAGATACGTGATTATTGTAATGAAAATTTACTTAAATTCCGTGAATGTCTAGGTAGTCTATCGTTTTCTGATGTCTATGAATTAAATAATTGTAACAGTGCATACAAATGCTTTTATAATACATTTAAATTATTCTATGATCTATGCTTCCCATTTAAATTAGTCAAATGTAACATGAAAAGCAAACCAAAGTGGTTAACTAATGGTATAAGGCAATCTTGTAGACAAAAAAGGGTAATATACAAGAAATACCTAAAAAATAAAAAAATGCATGGCAATCACTACTATAATTACAATAAAATATTGAAAAAAGTTATAACTAACTCTCAGAGACTTGAACATTTTAATCAAATTAATAAATCTAGCAACAAGAGCAGAGCGATTTGGCGTATCATAAATCATAATAAATACAGAAATCCTAGACCACAAATTGATCAGATAAAGTATAATGGTAAAATTCTACTACAACCTGTTCATATTGCGAATGCATTCAATAACACATTTATTGAAATAGCAAAGCCTTACACAAAACAAAACACAGTAAATATGCCTGAAAAGTATATAGACCCTATCGTAAATTCGATTTTCATGGAGCCTACCTCCGATAAGGAGATTTCAATTATTATCAAAGGCTTGAAAAACTCTCTTAGCGTTGGAAACGACGAGATATGTACAAAGGTGATAAAATCATGTTCCGATGAGATAGTAAGACCAATTTCGTACCTAATTAACTTAAGTATATATACTGGCACATTTCCAGATGATCTAAAAATAACAGTCGTCAAACCCGTCTACAAAAAAGGTGACAAAGAAGAGTGTGGAAACTACCGACCAATAGCTTTAATCTCAATCATCTCTAAAATATTCGAGAGAGCCATTTATAACAGATTAAGTAAATTCCTTGAGAAATATAATGTACTAGCTAAAGAACAATTCGGTTTTAGGAAAAATAGGTCAACAACCCAAGCCATTTTTGAATTAATGAACACTATCTCAGAATGCTTAAATACTCGTCAACCTGTCACAGCTATCTTCATGGACATGACGAAAGCATTTGACTTTGTGTGCCATAAACTGCTTCTTACCAAAGTCTTTCAATACGGTATACGAGGTTCTGCTTTTGACCTTATTAAATCTTATTTAGAAAATAGAAAGCAATACACAGTTATAACGCGGATTGATAAAAAAAGTAAAACTGAAGTTGCCTCTCACTCCACAACAAGAACAATAGAACGAGGAGTGCCACAAGGTAGCATTTTGGGACCTCTGTTATTTTTATTGTTTATCAACGATTTACCAAACGTCACTAAAAATCGCACTGTTCTCTTTGCTGACGACACGACTATCCTAGTTACAGGTAACAATAGCAATACTTATCAAGATAGACTTAACTTAGCATTAAATAATGTAATGGAATGGTTCTCCAAAAATCAACTCATTGTAAACCTAAGTAAAACAAAATATATGCAATTCTACTTACCACAGTCCAAGCCTAAAGATATTGTATTAAAATATAATAACACTTTATTACAAGAAGAAAAGGAAATTAAATTTCTTGGTCTGACACTAGACTGCAACGGAAACTGGAAGTCACATACTAATAATGTATGCAAAAACTTAAGTAAATATGTTTTTGCTCTCAGGAGAATATCGATAATATCTTCCCAGAATACTGCACTCTGCGCCTATCACGGCCACGTGTCGTCAATATTAAGGTATGGTCTGCTACACTGGGGGAATTCTTTGAACAAAAATGATGTTTTCATCCAACAGAAGAATTGTATAAGATCTATTGTAAGAGCGAAAAGACGAGATAGTTGCAAGCCTCTGTTCAAGAAGCTTGACATTTTAACCCTGCCCGCAATGTTTATATTAGAAGCGTGCATGTTCGTTAAGGAACATTTAAACGAATTTAGAATTATCGATAGAAGTCGGCCACGGAATCACCAGAATAAATATGAAGTTCTCCCAAAAAACTCCGTAAAGACTGCTTACTATGACAAAAGTGTATTTGTAACGGCTACTAAATTATTTAATAAATTACCAGACTCTATAAAAGACCAAGACATGAATGGGTTTAAAAAATCGCTCATTAAATTATTAAAAAATGTAATGCCATATGATGTTAATGAATTTTTAGAATTAGACTGTTTCACAATTTTGTAATTGGGTGTAGGTAAGTGTGCTTGTGGTGTTTCTTATCTAATGTGAAAGCTGCATTTTGCTAAGGAGAAGAAACACGACTGAAGTATGCAGTGTAAATATTTTGTACATATTTAATTTAAATTAATATTCTAGAGTTTAAGTAAACAAATATTGTACGCCTTATAGGCAGGTTATAGTGATACTACCAATAATAACATGTTACCCCTCTGTACACCTATAATCAGACAATAAATGATTTCAATTCAATTCAATTCAATTGATATTGAACACTCTGAAACGGATTTCAACTCGAAACGTCGTCATGGTGTAAATAGTTTATTTTAAGCAATGGCTTCTATCCATGGGCTACAATGTACGGTGAGTTAAAAAAAATGCTCTTAGAGTGACATTGTACAATAACGGCCTTTGGTACGGAGATAGCTTCATTAGCTTCTTTAGAGCGTGACCTCACAACTACCGGATGATGAAAAAAAACAATGGTAAGACGCGTCTCAAGAGTAATTCTTCCTTAGCCACACACTTTTTCGTTATTTTACTGCATAATTCGCTATCAATATTATATACATTAAACAACTAGACGAACAAAAATCAAACAAAAAACAAACCAAAAGCTATTCTAGAGACATCTCTATCTTGAGTATCAACCGAAAGTAAAACATGGTGTTAATAAACGTGATAAATCCGTTTTAAAGTGTTTCAAATAAATAAATAAATATTCACATTCTTACACAAATTGACTAAGTCCCGAAGTAAGCTCAAGATGGCTTGTACGGGTACTCAGACAACGATATATATAATATACAAATACATAGAAGACATCCATCACTCTGGAACAAATATCTGTGTTCATCACACAAATAAATGCCCTTACCGGGATTCGAACCCAGGACCATCGACATAGCAGGTAGGGTCACTACCAACTACGCCAACGTCGTCACCGATCGGCCAGTGTTTCATTTCGAATATGTCTGAGATTTGACTGCCTCTGCTGCCAACTCTCTCCTCCTGGATCTCCACTCCCGATTTTGCGATTATTCCGTTCAGAAAGATGTCAAGGTAGTCCCGCCGTCTTTGCTTGGGTCTAAGTCTTCGAGCAACACAGGCTTCCAACGCGTTGGAACGGAGACGGCAAAGCGACATATTACATTACAATACAAGTGCGAATAGAAGAAAATTCGCAATAAGTGGCGATAGAATAAAACACGACCGAAGGGAGAAATCGACACGAGTTGCGAATTACCTATTCGCACATGTATCGTACGACGTTTAACAGTACATATAGCTCTTTTAATTTTTGACGCAGGCACATAAAGTGCTCATTAACACACTAGTTCGGTAATGTAGCATCTTATGTATTGTTAAAAATATTCTGTCACCTTTTGCGGGGGAAAACGTGCACACATGCGCACTTATCATACACTACATACAAAAACAATCTGTAATGATGACACTAACACATATAAAATGATACAACTACACTAACAAATCTTGCACACTTCAATCTATTTCAGTGTACGGTCTATTGACAACACCGAGTATGCCCATTTGGGCATACTTCGGCAGACAGGAAATTGTACGTATGCCGACTCCTCTCCCAGCGTTGCTTGAAGGTCTAAGTACAGCTAATATTACAATATTTTAATTGAGAGATAAATGGAAAAATTGGTTTTGAACCTGCAACCTATCTTAACACCGGTAAGATCGCTTTGTCCATTGAGCTAAGGACGCCGACTAAACCCGGGTGAATATTAACACATTTTTTTTCAATTGTTTACCCACCAGACAGACATTTTTCTCCCAAAAATCTATTTAGATCCTTCAATAATTCGCTAAACCTTTTGTCCACTTTCTTCGCTGCCCTAAAACTAGCCTTTCTTGTCTATTTATTTATGTAAGGCTGTCAAAACCACCGTCAGCAACAGGACCCAGCTTATCTCTAATCGAATTCGTTGTGCTGACCGTACCCGGTTATTGAATATCAGGAGGGATGTTTTCAATGGGGAGGATTTGAGAAATCCTCGCCAATATTGATGGCCTTTTCGGCATTATGAATAACCGGTTTTCGGATTTTTTTGTCCGATGTTTTGAGTACAAGTAACATTCATTTTTGCTGGCAAATTCATATTCATATTCATATATTTATTGATAAAGTTAATTACACGTCAAAATCTGGTACATAAAATTGGTGTACATTCATAATATGTAAATGTAAGTTAAAAAAATTAGTCGTCCAATACCTATTTTAGTATTTAGGGCATAGCTGCTATGGAACAAACCAAATTATATTTACCTAATGAAAAATAATTTAGTATAGCGCGTTTACCGTGTAAAGTAGTCCATTGGGCTTAAAAAAATATTTCAGACAGTTTAGTAAGCTTATACTCGTAGGTAGGTACATTTATTAATGTTTCATTGCTACTACTCAATTAAATCAAATTAAGTATGATTATTTTTCTTAATAAACACTTTTTATCTGTCTGATAGTAAGCGGTCACCGTAGCCTATGGATGCCTGCAATTCCAGGGGTGTTACATCCGCGTTGCCGACTCTTTAAAAAAAAGGAGGATTCGCTGTGTTGACAGCTAAAGGGGCAAGCTTTGCTCCGTGGGTGGGAGCTGGCAACACAGCTGGGGAGCTGTCAACACAGTGAATCCTCTTGGAGCTCTGGCGATCTTACTCACCAACAGAAACACAACACTATGAGTAGGGTCTAGTGTTATTAAACTGCGATTTTCTGTAAGGTGGAGGCCCCAGATGGGCTCTGCTCCAGATTTGAGCGAGACGACATTCGTTGTGCTGTGCCCATACCTCCGTTTTGCTGGCTAATTCGGTGAATTCTCTGACTTAGCTGGCGAAAAAGTCCTCCATTTACATGATTTTAACCTACAAATTCTCAAAATAATTCATTCTTCTTCCTAGCTTTTTTCTCAGGGACAACTGTATCCTAAGATTTCGCGTAGGCACTTGTTTTTATTAAAGCTTTCATCTGATCTTCCAACCCAAAGGGTCCGGTTTCCTCTCGATGTTTTCCTTTACTGCAAGGGATTGGTAAATATTAAATGGTATTTCGTAACGTTACATAATATAAGTTCCAAAGAAGTCATTGGTGCGAGCCAGGGGAAAGTAGCACGCCTCGCCGTTCATCTTAAAATTAAATTACTTATACCCGTTTATTTAAAAGACAGACTTTCATACGGTTTTATCTTGCAGTTAACCTAAAGCTTGTACAATCTAATAAAATAGGTACGTAACAATAACTTTTCATAAAATTTCTGTACAAAATATCACCATACCACAAGGACAAAATCATAGCTGAAATTCTATTTTGCTAGAGGCCATTATCCTTTCATAAATCAGTTAGTTTCACGAGGATCTTTCCAAGTTTTAAAATATTCTCTTTTATTCAACGATTCAAGAAAACAAATGGTCCGTCGAGAACGTCAACCTTTCGTACTTCCAATCGCCTGTACCCTACACTATTTCAACCAGTGTATGTATGATATGAATCCCTTATATAATGAATAATAATTGAAGGAACAATTGAAGGGAAGCGTGGTGGTAGAAGGCGTATATCATGGACTAAAAATATAAGTAGTTTTTTAGTATTGTATTGTCATTGTCACTGTCATTGTCAATTAATAATTTCGTCGGACAGACAGAGTAGTGTTGTCACCTTCGCGGCTCGGGCATCACTGCCCGAGACCGGCGTAGCTAACGGGTCTGTCTGTCCGCCGATGACTGCCCGATGCAGTAAAATGTCACGCCTATTGTGATAAAAATACGTGAGTGTTAACCGTTGCAGTTTAATATCAGTATTGCTCACATAAGTTTAAAATATATCTCATTACACTGGTTGATAGTGATAGTGACTCGCTTTACGTACCTTTGCACGAGACATACGAGACAAATACAATTTTATACGCCATTTTACCAGCCCTTGTTATCTTAATATTCTCTTAATATTTTAAATTGTGTAGCAGGTGCATTATATTAACTATATAATGCACCTGCTTTATGCTGATGCGGTTAACTCTAAATTTTGTCAGCGTATTTTTATGCTATTTTCTATCCTTTAAAAAACGAGGTTAACTTGTCGAATACCAGGGTACCTACCATGGCGGGACGGGAAAATCTGTCTATTTGTATAGAAATAATTACGATCCGCTAACGCGATCGAGAAGTAAATGTTAAATACTTACATCAAGTAAAATATTATACTAGGCCGGGATCTGCCGATCTGATTTTATCCAAAAAAAGTCAACCTGGAGGGCTATTCTGACTATATTTTGTCGTTTATTGTCTTATGTAAAAGATATTGGGTTTTATGAAGCTGAACAAATATACAGGATGAAATAAAAAGGACCGCCCAAACTCTGCATATTTAATGTATAAGTCATTTCGAAATTGCAAAAAAAAAGGCTGTTTCATACATTGCGGCCGATGAGATGCCGCCGATTTTTATGAGACAGTATGGGATTTGAAGTGACCGAGCTGGAGAAAGAAACGACAATTCCTCTCATCTACTCAAAGGTTAACTGGAAGAGATCCCTTAATTTCGCCTTTGTATTTTATTTGTCCATGTAAATGTCTATTTAATGTTCTGAATAATAAAGAATTTACACATACTAACTGAATACTTAAAAGTTGCAAATTGCAATAAACCTAACAGCAATATGTTTCGAAGCAATTTACATGCAATATAGTTGTTAGTACGTCGTATAATCGAAACTATTGTTTCCGAGATTGAAGGACAGATTCGATAGTAAAAAACAGGAGCAAGCCTGGCTTCAAATTGTCATTGCTTACCTTGCTGTTGTGGCAAGTCTCCTACCAGACTTCTACTTTTGTACCATAAGCGATCGGAACAGCAGAGCTGCAAACGCGCGGGTGCTAACATTTGCGATAGAACAGGCAACCGCTGCAAACAATTTGCTTGCACAGACTATGCAGCTGCATCATTCTAGAACTGTTAAAAAGTTAAAAGACTCCCGTGAAAATCATTTTTTTTATGAAGCCGTTAAGAGTCCCACTGCTGGGCAAAGGCCTCCCCCGTCTTCCACTTGTCCCAGTTCAGAGTGATCTTCTGCCAGTCGTTAAGATATGCGTCTAAGTCATCCCTCCATCTCCGCCTCGGTTTTCCGTGTCGTCGCTGCCCACTATGCGGCACCCACTCCGTAGCTAGATTGGCTCATCGCTGCGGGCGCATGCGGCAACCGTGACCGGCCCATTCCCACTTAAGCCTGGCAGTATTAGATCCGACATTAACGATACCAGTTTTTAAACGCAGCGTAGAGTTTCTGATTCGATCGATCAGCGTTACTCCTAGTATGCTGCGTTCCATGGCTCAATAAAAATAAGTAAATACCAACTTTCCTAACCTAACCTATGCCAAATCATAATTTTGCTAAAGGAGTCCATGGGGAATATGAATTTCGTAAACGTTGGTATGCCAAAACAATGCGATATTTTTTTTCGCAAATGAAATTTTCCGAAACAAAACTCGACAAAATGACAGTACACCAGCTACCAGAGTCCCCCAGAGAATTCACCAATAACAATCCGCTACGCCATACCAAATTAATTTTGCTTTGCTTGTTCGAGTATCTCTCATGCTGGTGAATTTTTACAATTTTATTTTGTGACATCATTAGCGACATTTCTGCTTAATACTAAACTAATTTTACCTTAGAAAATATATCCACACCATATTTAAGGTAAACGGCCCAGTAGATGACACTGACCCAGTGGATGACTTTGTGCAGTTTATTTGAAAAAATAAAGATATCTCTATAATTATAACCAAAAACAGACAGCTCGTGACATTTGCGAATTGTGTTAAAAAACTTCCAAATTGTTTTAAATAATTTACTATTTGAGTCTGTTAAGAATTTTATCGTGAAAGTCAAGATCATAACCACAATTACGCGTGTTTTTAAACTAAAACTGTTACTTAGATAATTTATGAACCTATTGATGTAGCGTGTTTGTATCTAATTATTTTGATTAAATTACTATTTTGGAGGCCGGATGATAGATAGAGGGAATTTGCCTGTCATTCACTGGTACAATTTCAGAGGTAGTAGAAAACTGAAATTACTTGACAATGGTATAAGAACATAATACGTTTTATGATCCGTATACCATGCAGAAAGAAGTGGATTACATATTTGCACAAGAATGCAGTAGGAGATGTTTGATAGTAGAAGTTATTTGTAAAAATGTGTGAATTCCCTCCTTAAAGTGTCATCTACTCGGCCGTTTAATTTAATTAGCATGACATTTGCACAGAGTTTAGCTATAATCTGAACGCATGAGTAGAACGCAGGAAATGAATGGTTAATCAACTGGTGCCAATTGCATGAGGTGAAATGAATTGACATAATGTTCAATAGACGGTTCAACACCTTATTGCCTTTGATCGCTTGAATCTTGGCAAATATGATTTGTTCGTCATCCAATATATTTAGCACTGTTTACTGGGACTGAAATTAAATTTATTTAGATATTTAAAACCTGTGTGGTTTTCAAGGGTTTAAAAACATTGAAATATTGTATAGTCGCTATATAGAGAATACTTTATAGAATCCTTACTCTTGGTTCTGGAATTGGATATTTTTGAAGTAAACTAGCTAACAGGTTTATTAATTTAAGTAACAAGAAATTTAAATAAAAAACCTTAAAATAAACTTACCTAAATAAAAATTAAGCTCGATGGAAGATGACCGAGAGGTCGAAGCCCTATCAGGTGGTCTAATCAAGTTCCTTCAACGCTGAAAACCAAGCTGCATGATGCTCTCTCTGAAGCAAGACAGACAAAGCTGCAGAAGAATTATTAAAGAAAATGTTATCTCTTTCCGGGGGAATCACGACCCAGTAATGAAGAACTCGATTCGACGAGGAAGATATTTATAGAATATTTTAGTCACTAGCCTCTACGTCAGCTTAGTGACAGTGCAGCTTAGTGACAGTGGGAGCTAGATGCAACTACAGCATTCATCACATCATTAACAGCAGCTCGTAGTAAGCTGTAAACGTTAAAAAGAACCTTCAGGCTCTGGCAGAATCACGCGTGAGTGATACTGCTATCCGGCTTTACTTTAGCGTGTTAGCGGCAATACCCGAAGTATCGTTCTAAAATCCGAAGGTACTTCGAAGCTAGCGGACTGAGCCTTTGGACGCGTCCATGACAACGGTGACTTATTTTTTTAAATAATTAACTGACCAGCGATTGACTCAATTAAGTCACACCTGATGGTCTACTGTCTAAGATGCAGCTGACCGGTTCAGTAGTAGCATAATTATTCATTCTTACTTTAAACTACCGAGGTCATCAGGAAAACAGAAGGTGGGAGCGCATTCTATTCCTTGTCAGTTCTATAAAAACTAGTATGTACAGTCAACCAATTGGAACCCTAGGCCACTGTGTTATGTCATAGTGACGCTATAAATCAGATTGTGAGAAATCTTTTGCTGCTTGTCATTTTGACATGGTTCTAGTGGCCTAGGGTTCCAATTGGTTGACTGTACCTCTATATATAGTACATTACAATACAAGTGCGAGAAATAGGAAATTCGCAATGAGTGGCGATGAAGTAAAACACGACCAAAGGGAGTGGTTTAAATCGACTTGTGTTGCGAATTACCTATTCGCTCGTGTAACAACGGTTTTACAGTAATTATGGCGAAGCGACACTTTGCTCGTACTTCGCACTTGCTCGATATACTAGTGTAAAGGTGTAATACGAGTACTTGCAGTAGTTTAAGTGAATTAGCTGTTTTTATAAATGCTGTGCTGTATTTGTTTGTCCCCCGTGATTGGGAATTTGATTAAAACTAGCGAAAACGCGGAACGCGACAAAAATGTGGACATAGGCACTGTCGATAAAACCATGATTTATATTCCTCAACATGTGCTAAAAAATATTTTATACCACACCTGGCCATAAAGTGCCTTTTACGTGCGCTACGCGTACGAAAAAAGCCGATTTCTGCCCAAGTGTAGGCATAAAATTATGTACCTAACACGTGAGGTAATAAATAAAGCCCTTGATCGCATATTTACGTGCCTCGCTTGCAGCTCGGGTCGCAAACATCTGCGATCTCGGCCTTTCTTTATTATACCGCACTAGTTAGGTAATGTACTATACAATGTATATGCTTGAAAAGTGCGTTTTTGAATGTAACCAAATCGTGCGGAAGGTAGTTTTTGTCTGCACTAGTGCGAGAATGGTTTTCATGGTACTTTTCCGCACAACCGAGCCTCCCAGAGGACCTCGCTGCAGTCGTCGGTACGCTGTGTATTTGTTTTTGCTTAATGTTTATATGTATTTCCTTTTAATTGCATGACAGGTTAACTATTTTTATTTTAAATTCAATTGATTGACATTTATTTAACATTTTCTTTTCTTATTGTTGATTAATTTATTTAAAAGGAAATTTCTAATTAATGCAAAATTCTATTATTAATTTTAAGTTTGTTCATCATTTGCATGTCGTATATGCAACTGAATACTGATACATTAAAATATATCCTGTCACCTTTGTAAATACGTATTCTAGCAAATAAACATTTCTGATTCTGATTCTGAAATATCCACACCGATACTTGGACCTTGACTATACAAAAATAATGTTATCTCGGGATTTGAACCAACAACTTACAGGTTAAAAGCCGCGCTTCACCTTTAAGCTAATATCGCTCATGAATCTGGTTAAAGGACAATTTGCGAATGCTAATTCTATTCCAGCTACGGTTAATGTTGATGATTTAATTATAATTTATTCAATGACCGCCATAGCACTATGAGATTTGAGCTTTAGCGAGATTAAAATGGTCCAATTTGACTTAATTGGAATATGAAATTAAATTGAAGTAAAAGGTCCTAATAAATGGATTAACTTGGACTAAACGGGGGTCGAAATGAACCGTAAGGATTTCTTAGGATTAAACATTTATTACAAAATAAAATTACAAATGTACAATGTGGTTTTATTTTCAAGTTGCGCCAAACATTGTAAGAATGATTTAGGTACTTCATTCACCAGTAATCAAATATGAATACTTAAGTACAACAACGAGGAAATGCCGCCAGCATCCTGGGTACAATGCTTCAAGGACCTATTTTAGATTTATGGTAGGGAGTTAGGTAAGTTACACTTACTGTATATATTTCTTAAGTACTTGTAGCCACGTACTATAATAGACAGATTAGATGTATAATGATTAGGCAGGCTAGACAGGTGACTTGGAGGTCGAATAAATCCTAGATCGCTTATGTGACCCGCAATAAATCCCTCGGTGTCACCGCCCGTGACGCCCATATTTCACTATCTATTCGTACACTGCTCTATTGGACAGCCAACTACCAAACTCATACGAAAATTTTAACCCTTAATTCATATAAAGGCGGTAACAAAAATGTTGGTGATCCGTATAAGGGCATTTAAAAAAAAAAAGGGTACAATTTCCTCTTTTTTTAATATAGGAAGTTTTGGGTTTTTATAACCAGAGTCACGAGTACTCTTGATTTAAAAAAGAAAAAGAGTGTCCCGTGTTTTTTGGTCAGTTTCGTAACGCATTTTTCCATACATTTTGTATGGGCCGTTACAAAACTGTCAATTTTTTTGTATGGAAAATCGAGGATCCATTTTCAAAATAGTGCACTTTTTTCTGAAAATGCCCTTAAGGGCATAATCAGTATCGTGATCTAATTAGAAAAGTCAAAAAAAAGAATCCGTTGCAATTAGGTAAAACTTTTACACACATTTTAATGGATACGACAGTGAACAACGACGCGTGCACAAGCTAGTTAAGTAGAGAAAATCACGACAAAGAGCCAGTTACCAAAATGCCCATTGTTTCACGTCAACGACACTCGAGATAATTGACGCATGACCGGCTTTATGAAATCATGATTTGTAGACCAAGAGAAGCATCGAAAAATGGTTGAAACTGTGCGGTTCCACGAGTGTTTCACGGCATGTGTCATGTATTCGCTAAACTTTAATCCACAGTTCAGGGAACTAGTTTGACGAGGTAATATGCACAAATGTTGCCACAGTTTGGTCAGTGTTGTTCTATCGATAATATAATAACATCAGCTTGTTTAAGTAGCGTAGTATCGATAGCAAAACGTAAATATATTATTGTTTTGTTGTTAAGTTGAAAATGAAAATGAAAATATCAGATTTAGCTTTAAGAAATTATTTTAACACGTTCGCGGACGCGGATTGCATAGCATCCGTTTTTGTACTTCATCTGGTGACGCGCCTGCTATTGAATCCGTTATTTGGTTTAGATTTCTGCGTCAGTATGCTTACCAATCCGCTTGGCCACAGTATAATATTATTAACCAACATTTCCTCTACCATTCACTAAAATCACAGAATGCATACTGTTATATTTCATAGTTTATGACGGTTAGAAATTATCCTGTGACATCTCAAATTGTGCCCCCCTTTCTGTGACGCGTATGCTATAGCATTCGTCTTTGTATGGAAGACTCCTCAGTAGCCCTTCGCGTGCGTCTGGGAGTGGGCGCGTAAAATGTGGCCAAATTTCGCATGCACACGCTATTTTACGGATTTTTTGTAACATCGTTAGTAATGTTTTTTTTACAGTTTATGTATGTTTTTGGTTGTGGTTTTATAAACAAATCTCTTTACTGATTGTTTTTTGTAGTGCAACTTGATTCTGACTACTGTAAATAAAGAAAAGTGAGGCATGTTTATACTTACTATTCTACTACTCTATAGTAATTATTTTGGTCATATAATCGTGAATATTGTGCCTATTCGTAGTCGATGCTGAGCGCTAACATTATGGTAAGCATGTGGCATGTATTTTGTTTGTGTAGGGCCGCAGTTTACATGATTAAATTCAAAGTTCGGATACTTGCTATGTGCTGGTTGGTGAAGAAGGCCCTAGCCGTTAAATCCTATAAGTATTAGATGAAATATTACTTCTACTTTACTTTATGGCAAAGAATTTATCATAGTTGTTGACGTAGCAGCTCACCCGAGTGAACGGTATGACAGACATGCCAACATAGTCGAATGCTATAACATGCGGTGTCATATAAGATCATATTTTGACTAGGTATTATATCAAGCATCCGAATTGTATAGCATTTGGTGTCACATAGTGTAAAAGAAATGGTTTCATAATGACGGGACTTGCATTGCATTCGACTTGTATAGAATTTCGCGTCACATAAGAATCCTGATTTTAGCTTTATTGTGACAGGTATGCAATAGCAGTCGTAAAATTCCCATACAAAATTAAGGTGTCCCAGAGGTGTGACCAAGCGTCCGCGAACGTGTTAAGTCATAAATCTTGCTTTTTCTGTAACTAACCGATAATATGATACCTACCCTTAGGCTGATAACATCACATATTACTTAATATGTAAACTTTTCTTCACGTTGACAAATTAACAAAGACGTACAATAAACTGAAAGAGTGTACACATATTACAGAACTTGGTCGTCTATAATAAAATACGAATTAATTAATGTATTTCAACTTAATTGCACAATACGAGTTCGCTCTTTGCACAATACAAAGTATGTTGCAGGCAATGTCGTTTTCAGGCCTTTTGTATGCAATGGGATTGGTAGTGTGAATACCTGCCTGTACTTGTCGATACATTGTTATCGACACATATCCATGACTTTTTTTTTTGCTATTCCTGGCAACATTTTGGCTGACAGTCACTTGTAAGCCCGTTTTAGTAAATATATAATGTGTGAAAATCGTAAAGTTAATAAATGGCATCTAACAATTCATGTAAAATATAAGATTTGCCCTCTATTAGGTAATCAGCTGCCAATTAGGCAGGTGTTTGGCCAAATATCTGGAGAGCAGTCCTTATAGCAAACCAAGTAGAGCAGTATTCCTTGCTTTTAACGTTGTATCAATTCCCCAAGCTAGCTCTTAGCCTATATGCTCCGGCAATGACGGGCTTCGCTCGCAATGTTCCGCCATTTCTGGATCGAGATGTAGATTTGGTCACGTCTACTCTGCTTGTTGCTACGAGTATCTATGCTTTGAAGAGCGAAATGGGAACACTTATCGTATTCGTATCCTAATCCACGTTATCGTATGGAAAATGTATACTTACATACTGTGTTTTATAATTCTTGCGAGCAACTTTGAACTAAATTAGGTAAGTGCGTTAAATAATTAACCTTACGAAGGTACAAAATGTGCAAAGATAGTACATTACATTACAAGGCCGAAAAAGAGAAAATTGTGAATTACCTCTTCGCACGTGTATTGTACGACATTTTACAGTATATATGACCCTTTGAATATTCGACGCAGGCGCGTAAAGTGCTCATTATCGCCCGGGGCGGTAAAGTAGCACCATGTGTACTGTAATAGTACATTGTGTATCTAGGGCGGTAAGAAGGGCATTACTTACGAGGGTCTATTGAGGCCCGACGCCGAAGGCGGAGGGCTTTAAATGACCCGAGTTAGTAATCCCCTTACTGCCCGTGGTACACATAATGTTTTTCATCACATTTGCGAGGAAATAAATAAACTTTCTAGACAGGTAAAGAAACAATAATCATTAGCGGTAGTGCAGTAGCACAGTCCACAGTACTCCGGAGTGAGTACGTGCTGCGAGCGCGTGGGGGGCGGGTGCTCGGGGAGCTCCACGCGGGCGGTAAAGTAGTATGAGAATCCTTTAAAACCATGGGAGTAATACAGCCCTTTAAGTCTAAGTATGCTTGCATATAATATCACCATTTACGAGCAGGTGTGATGAAAAAATAGTTAAATATTAGAACAATAACCAGACGATGAAAAATACCACTCGTGCTGATTAGCAGTCAGAGTACTACCCCTGAGCTCCATTGTCGTTTTTTTCTCTGACAGGGACTCCATGCACTGCGCTTTGGAGTCTACGGACTGTGAAGTGTCATGGTAGCTGGGGAAAATCCAGGACCCTTCCGTGATTTTTACTACTCTGGAATACTCCTACTGAGTTTGCGCTCCAGAGAGATCGGACTGAGTCCAACCAAATCCGAGGTGTGTGTAAGAAATCGAGCTGAAAGTGACCTATGAAGTAGATATTTTAAATATAAGTCGTAATTATACTTAATTTGGCAACTTTTAAAAGATTTTCAATTTCAAAAAGTTTTGAAAACGCAGAGAGGCTGCTAGTTTGCGTATTATCGATATAAAATTATCCACTCGAACCTCTGCGAATATACCTGCAGCGCTTCAAATGCGTGACAGTCCCAACTGTCTGAATCCCGCTTATGCTTGAAACTGCTTGGCTGTACATTTTTATTTTAAAACGAATACTTAATATACATAATAATTTTATTATATGTAAGCTTCAATTGTAATAATGATGTATTAGCTGTTAGTGATCCAAAAGAAACAAATACCCCCAAAACCCAGAAATAAGCTTACTTACTTTATAAGTGTTCCATTTTTTCCTTTACAGGTACGGATCCTTAAAAAGCGCGAAGTATAAAAAATAGCACATTTTGCTCTTGTGTATTCAGGCGTTAAAAATTCAAATAAGGAATGATTTCGATTGGTTCGGAAATGAACGGCATTGAAAAAGTACGAGTTTAGGCGTCTCATTTCCGCTTTCTCTCATTGACAGTTGTTTGTTTTCTTTTTACTTAAAGTTTACAGCGATTTGTAGCCTGTCATTTGGCTACCTGGCATAGGCTTCCTAGTTTTAATTGCAAAACAAAATGAAAATGAAAAATTAAAAAGAAAAATGTTTGGAAATGCAAAGACTTCAAACTTATTACTTGGTGGCACATTTAAAAGGTAAAAAAAATTCAAATATGAAGTCGGTTTTCTTTTTTTCTCTCTTTTTTTTGTTCCGTATAGATTTCGGTTTGGTTTTTGGATGCTTAAGTTACTTGAGAAAACACCAAAAATAACCATATACACCCAAAAATACGCCTGTGAAAATCGAGAAGTTCACTTGATTCCTCATGAGTGTCTTGATCATCAGAGTAGGACCAATTTTTTTCTGGGATCAACTTGCAAGTAACTCGTTTCGAACAAAAAAAGAATTACTAGACGACGGAGCTCGTAGTAAAATATCGATAAATAAATAATAAGATATGCACGAATTCAGGACCATAAAAATCACGTGGAAGTAATGCAGTAAGATAAGATAAAGATAAGATAAGATTTTTTTTTATTTTGCCATCAAAAAACAAATACATTAGAAAAAAACGAAATAAAAGTAAATAAACGTTATCACTATCTTAATAGTATAATTGAACATAGGCTCTTTTCAAACTGAGCTCCTAGACATTCGCACTACATCATTTAAAAAAAAACCGCAATTTTTTGATAAGCGGTAATTTGCCATCTGTTTGCGGAGGGGCGTTAATTCCCGGCGACAAACACAATTTAATAAAACCAACATCAACAGCTTCCGTTGTGCGATGGTATCTCAGTCTTGCAAGCTTGCCAGGGTTTTTTTCTAAATATACGTAGACCAGATACAGGGTATTTTAGGATAGTAGACTGTTTTCCACGCCCCGCTTCAGATCACGACCTCTTGCAGTTTTAAAACCGGCCAAGTGCGGGTTTGATTCCACCGAGAGTTCCGATGCTCCATTTGGTACTTAAAAATACTGGACCGGATTTCTCACTGTTTGCGGCAATTATACTGTTTTCGGATTTTTTCCTGTACTTGTGCTACGTTCACTAATGTATGGGAAATGCAACATAAACGGCCGCCGTATCTTTTGATTGCGTAGAGGTTTAGTGTTTTCGCAGCTTCAAGGGATCGCAAATATGTGTATGTAGTAATAATTTCAACTGGCTACCTCTACGCGTTCCCAAGATAAAGGGTCTTAGACGGATGGACGGACAGACAGACATACGAACGGACAACGAAGTGATAAGGGTTCCGTGTTTTCCTTTTGAGGTAAGGAACCCTAAAAATAGCTGTTTCATACATTCCGATAAAATATTTTGACTGTTTCACACATTCCGGCTGCGTGCGGCGTGATGCCACCAAATTTTATGGGACAACCAAATTCTTTTGCCGGTCTTAGCATTGGCCCTATGATATATATATTTAAATATACATTCACTAAGAGTTTAGTCAGAACAAAAAAAACACCCAGTCACTCACTGGTCACTGTCACTGCTTACAGGAATCGTCTCACAATAGTAAGGCCCGACCGAGACTTCTTTTTTGTCTCGGCCGAGACCGAGACCGAGATTTTATAATAAATATGAGAAACGCGCATTTTCCACAAAAAAACACGTAATAGTCAGGAATTAAACTTATGTTTAATATAGGCATCACTAATACACAACATTTACAGTCAAAGCTTGAGAAAAAAGTTATAATTTGCATTACGTACGATAACACGGTACACTATAATTGCATACCCACCAAAATCACAAATAGTGTCAAGATGGAAGGTTCGACCAAGGCCGAGAATCTCGACCCTTTTTGGCCGAGAGCCGAGACCGAGATCTCGGCTCAAATTTTAGCCAAGACTGCCGAGACCGAGACCAAGTTCGAGATCTCGGTCGGACCTTACACAATAGTAAGTAGATGATATGACGCCTGAACAGAAAGACCTATTCATTTAACAGACAAAAACGTGAATGCATACAAATGTCGAATATCCCAATTGCCATTGACAAAGTTACCTGTCCAACAGCCTTATTACAATGAAATAGAGTTTAGTATTGGTCACCCAGTAAAGTTGTACAGTAGACGAAATTAACTGATCAATTGATCATTCACAAGGCTTATGTGAACGAGATAGAGTTGAATTTTGGTCAGCCAGTTAAACAATTGAGTTGTGTTTGTTCGGTCACGTTCCATGGGGAAAATCAGCGTTGTACTAAATAACACCGAATTCAACGCATTGGCTTTGGTTTTATCGTATCGTATATCCACATGGACCTCAATGATACGTAATAAGCGTTGAAAATTCCGAAAAAAATCAAATGTTTTTTTTCATGATTTGCCCTTTTGTAGGTGTAAATTAAAACCAATATACATTGACTTAGAGTTGAAAATTAGTGCGAAAATGATCATTGATTTTTTCCGAATGAATCCGAAAAAAACGTGGCGGATGGAGAAAAAAGTTCTGATTTTTCCCAGACTTTTTCAACGCTAAATAAGGTACAAAGTTGTAAACATTGTTGTGGACCCATTTTTTATTTGGAAATAGTTTGTACATAGAAATATTTTATTATTATTATTTATTTCCCATCACGGAACAACGGTGTTCCGGACCTTTGGGAGGCGTGCGCGGAGCCGAAGCCAACACGCAGAGGTCCTTTCGACAATTTATTGAAATATAAGGGGTACACCGAGCCGTTGTTGCTCGAGCACGTACGCAGAGGCAGCACCCGCCAGGGTGTATAGACTATTGAGATTTAATGGAATCTAAAATATACTGGACTATAAGGTGAAGGTGGTGGACTAAATACTGGATTATAGAGAATAAAATCGGACGTCTGCCTAACAAAATGGTAATCAATTTTATTTCCGGAAAACGGTGACTCGCCCACATAAGATGGGCAAAAAAAACGATGACTGGTCAACGTTTTTCCAATGTTTAAATAGTTTAAAAAATAATTTGTTTTAACCACTCATTATCCATTCGATGTAATCATGTAACACATACAAAAAACACATAGAGAAACTCTCTGTGTCGACTTCGCTTAGTAATCATTGCATTACCAGAAAGGCGAAAATGCCTCAACTCAGCAGGAATAAATCCATGCCCGTTGATTGGCACCTAGGCGCCAACACTTGTCCAAGCTAATCAAATGACACCCATTGCAAGCGTGTCTACTATTCTAGCTGACAATCAAACATAATCTACAAAAATTTCAACTCTATTCCAATGATATAGAGTGGGAATTAGATTGATGGATTTGTAGATATGATGTTTTGGAGTTAAATGAGTAAATTAAGGTGATACGTTGAAGTGTGTATAAATGTTCGGTGCTAACGTGCTTTGCTCCGAGGGTCTACTACGAACACCGAAAATTTGGAATTTTGGGATCTGAATCTCTTTCGCTTGAGTATGTGTACAAGGTCACATCTTTGCTCGTTCGATTTTCGCGGTAGTAGACATGGCCGGCAATGGACGGCAATATTAACGAGACGGTTGTATATATTTTTTATGTAGGTATTAATTGACGTGATCCAGTGCCTCATTAAATCGAGCACTAATGTCAAGCAAGACAGGGCAAACGGTTATCAAAGATTTTTGAAAGGATTGGGGACATTGGGGTATGTTTGTGTGTAAAGCAATCATTTATTTTCTAAAAAGGAAGCGAGACTCGTACTTGCGACTCTGCTAAGAATACGTGCCCAATTGCCCATCGCCCTGCCAACTGAGACGGCCAGAGACGCGAGTTTATGAGTTTATGAATTTCTCCTTTTTCTAAGAAATTTGGTATCGCGGCAGATATTATCTGCTTAGCAAAATATTTAACGCAATGATTGTTTTTTAAAATGAAAATACCAAATGTCGTCTATTGTACAAGCCAAGACTGATATAAGTAGGTACCTAATTTTTTTTATATAATATAATATTCATCTTGGTATTATAGAATTCGTTTGGACTTTTTTTGATTATGAGTAGAAATAGAATGTTATTTTCCATAATTACTACTATAAACGGGGATATTCACCACGTATATTTTTGTTAACGTGAGCTACATATTTCAGAACTCTTGCCAGCAAAGAAGGCAAGCAATCAGAGCAATATTAATTAGCTACTCTTATTATGTTTAGGACACCAGGCTGTGAAAATATTTTTCAATTTGTTTTTCATTTTGTTGATGTTTGATTATAGCTGCGCTTTGTATAGCAGTTATATCATTCATATCGAAATTGTTTGACATGATGCCAACGTCCGCTTTTCACCATCAACAGGGGGCTCATCCACACATGCAACCTAAATGGTCACGCCCTGTGCGGTTTCAGAGGAATTTCCTCCCGCGGACGCTCCGGCTGTGGAATGATCTCTCTGCCGAGATTTTCCCGAAAGACTACTTTATAGGATTCCTTAAAAATCAGTGTAGGTACAATTTTTTTTATTGATTTTATTGCATTTAAAATGTGTGAATGAATTAATTTATACATTGCTTATGCACTTATGAACGCGTGTGTACAAGTTTTTAATATTTCGGCAACGCACATGTGACACCTGGCTGTGGAATGAGCATGCCGAGATTTTTCCGAAAGACTACTAAACTCGTACGTGTTTCTTTAAATAGTATACGAGTAAGTACAAGTTTTTAGAGGGTCAGAAACGCGCATGTGACACCCCTGGAGTTGCAAGCGTTCAAAAGCTACGGTGACCGCTTTCAATCAGGCGGGCCGTATGCATGTTTGCCACTGACGTGGTATAAAAATAGTATGCCACAGAAACACCATAAATCTTTTTAGATACCTACTTAAATTATGTATTTTTATCATAAGCAAACTGGAACCTTTTCCATTGCTCATTACCTTGTCTAACGAGGGCGGAAGCGTTCGTTATGTGGAAGCACGCGCGAGTGAGGGGTGTTACGAGGGGAGGGGTAGGGGGGATGTTTACCGAAGGCTCGAGGAAGCTGGACATGGAAATTCGTGTCGAACTCTTCAAAGACTTGTTAAGTAAGTAAATGTGTATTTATTTAATTAGGAAGGTTACACGCTGCTTTAGTTAATTTATTAAATTATCTAAGAACGTAGCAAATACATAGAGTATAGGTTATAGCCAAGTTTCAATTTTGTGCGGCATTGCTGGCCATTTTTGCGAGAAGAAATCGAAAAACATTTTTTTCTAAAACAGGTAAATTTAATGTTTTTCCCGCGCAGAATCACAAGCTCTTTCGATCCTAAAAAAAGAGTCCTAATTTATTTTTTCCATTCCGTTACCATTTTTCAATCACTTTGTACAGTGTCTACAAAATGGAAAGTAGGTATGTAAAACGTTTAAAATTTTGAGACATTTTTTTTTCTCCTAGATTGAAAGTTGCAATATCGTCGAAATATATAGTATAAGTGTCGAAATATCGGGTGCTCAATAAAACAAATGTACATGGTAATTATCCCGTTTCAAATATTAGTTATAATGCAAATGACCATGTTAGCTTAAAATCGTATATTTTTAATATTATTTGGACCCTTTTTTTATCCTATTAGGTAGAAATCGCATGAAAAATTCCCATGTTTAAAAATAAGTGAAGGTCATCATCATTTAGTTTAATAGTCAGTTTTATGTCAAAAACGACATGGGTTAAACAACTATTTCTTGTCCCTAGTTACCATGGTTACAGTCTCCTGGGTCATCTTTAAAATGATGGTTTATGGTACAAAACATGATTTTCTTTGGTAGTTATATTCCCTTTCCGTGATGAGCCATTTACAAACCATGTCGGTAGAACCACGTCTTTATGCAACGTTTCTTCAAACTGTGCTGCATTAAATTTGTCTCCTACCTGACAAAACAGAATAACAAGAAATGTTAATCCACACACATATTGAATGTTTATTAAGAATTTTAAGTAATATATAATAGTCTCATTCATTCGGTTTCCGGATGGAATACCAATTATCGCATCGGCCGACGATGGGATCATGCCCTACAGACCATTAACAAATTCATTTGCGCCGAAAAGCCTCATTTGCCCTGCTATTCCAATTTATATCACAATTCAGTTAAAATACAAATAAAATATTTCGTGCTATTTCTCTCTGTGGTCGCTCCCTCATGACTGAGGATCATGGTCATCGGCAGATGTGTATGCTGTGCACCTAGATTTTGAAATTTACTTTCATCAGTGTATGTTCATCGCGTCTCTAACGACCGAACAAAACTTGGTTGAGGATGTGTCTTTCACTTGATCGCTCCGTCTGCTACTCAGAAGTATAAATCTGTTTCACTTTATCTTCTTTATCAGCCAAAAGCCGTCTACTACTGGTCATAAGCCTTTCTCAGAGAATTCCATGTTTCTCGGTCGTTGCACGCATCCAATGGATACGTATACGTACGTACGTATTTAAACGGCCTCCTAGCCTAGTCAGTAGTGACCCTGCCTACGAAGCAGGAGGTCCCGGGTTCCTGGTAAGGGCATTTATTTGTGTGTTTACCACGAATATTTGTTCCTGAGTTATGGATGTTTTCTATGTATACCTACATGTATGTATTTATCTATATAAGGTATATATGTGACCGTCAAATTATGAATTCCCGACTAATTATAATTTGACTAGAGATATTATAAACTAGCCTAAACTATTCGTTCGTTTACAATCTCGCGCGCGGCGTTAGTTTATAAACTAAATACTCACAATATACGGTAACATATATACCGTCGTCTAGTACCCATACCACAAGCTTTGCTTTGTTTGGAGCTAGGTCGATCTGTGTGAAATTATCCCCAAATATTCTTTTTATTTATGGACGTTTCCTATTCATGTATGTATTTATCTATATAAATATGTAGGTATACGTTTCGTCGCATAGTACCCGTAGTACAAGCTTTACTTTAAGATTAGGTCAATCTATGTAAAGTCCCAATTTTTTACAGGTCTTACTATACTAGTTGAGTTGAGGCGACTATCCGTTCGTCCAGTGATTTAATCATGTTCACTTTTGTTTCACTTAACATCACTGCTTTATAATTGCAATTCTTGCATTTTCAGAGCCAAAACAGCTCAAGCCCACGTAAATGTCAAGCTAATTTTACTTATAACGTGTTAGTAAAAAAGAATATATTCGAGTGAAGACTATATTTAGTGTTTCGAATCGATGATTTCACCTTTATCTTGTTGATGTGGCGCTGAATGGTGCAAGTAGTATTTTAATTAATTGTTAACAATTATCTTTTTAAGGTACTGCATTTAATTGAATGCAATTTTACGGAAACCGGCGTAGTTATATCCAAGTACAAATATTCAATACTCCATCTTGCCTCACCCTGAACTATGCAAATTGTAGCTCATAACTTTGCTTAACGTAGTTATAAGTAATGAAGAACCCAGACGAACCAATTTGTGGGATTCTTCTCAACTTCGATAGTTGTCGAATGCAAATCGAATTAAACTCAACTCAAAGTTTAGGATTATTTTAAGAGGATTCAAGAACGGTGGTTTAACTTATAAAACTAACATAACATATGATCAAGTTTTTTTTTGTTTATCAATCATAATAGGATAAATCTTATTGTTACAAAAAAGACAGTTTTAAAAATCCGCAACATTAGGCTTCGTCCGCCGGATATGGCTCAGCTACAGGCTTTGTCAATCATAACCACTAATTAAGACTAGGTACAAGGTTCACCCCGGATTGTAGCTGGCTCAAATGCGTTTTGCAGATAAAGTACAATATACACTGTTAGTTCTTATATCAATCGTTTGTAATCATTTTAAAAATTTGACCCATAGCCTTTCCACTCTGTATACTCTACACTTCACTCTAACCAACTCGTCACTCTAAATTCATACGCAAACTGCACACTTATTAAACAGAACGTATAATGAACGTAGCTACGCCGCGCGCCGTAGCAGCCTCTACGAATCAGTCTCTCGTAGCTCTACGAAGCTACGCCAGTGCCGACCGAGCGCCCGCGGCAGGCGGACGCGCGCGAGTGAGTGACCCAAAGTGTGTGTGACTCGAGTGTGTTGATGGTGACCACCATGCGGCGGATTGGGATATTGTTTAGGCTGCTGTTCCTGCTAGACGGTGAGTTTTTTTTTAATTTTAAAAAGTTAGTAATATGGTTGAAAATTAAGTAATGGTTATGTTTATGACTACTTGAGTTACACAGAAATATATTTGAGTGTGTCTGTGGGTAACTCTATATTTTTCCTGTATTAACTTGAAAATCAACTACTTGTATTTTGATCTGGTACACTTACAATTGAGTTTTTATAGAAAAACAATTTTCACTGTTAAGCAATAAACCGGCTTGTTTACAACCTTTTTATTGTGTTTTCTAAAGATTTTTGTGTCGTTTTTGTTTTTCTTACGTGACACTAACGTAAAAAAAATTACTTAACTATAATTTACGTCAGTTTTTTTTGGGTCAAAAATTAACTCCTTTTGTTTACAAGCTTTTGACTATATAACTTTTATTTAGAATTACTCTGCAAAAACAAGTTTTTGTTTCTTTGGCGCTAAAATATAATTTTCACTATTTAAAATATTAGTAGTATTATGAACTTTTGCCGTCCTTATTTTGTAAATAACGACCATACAATCAGCATTAGAAATGAACTTGATTATTTATCATGGAAAAAAATGGTTTTGAAACAAAACCCCTTTTTTCATACAAAATCAGTTAACCGTTGTATTCCCTCTTAAGAACCGAATAAAATATTTTTTGAAGTAACTGTTACATACATCATTATTTCTTTCATACCAAAATTTGAGTATATTTTTGTTAATAACGCTACCACAAATTGTTAGCACGTAATGTTTACTATATTTTACAACACAATATTTCTACCTAGCGTTTTCCCGGCGTGCCACGACTCAGGGAGTATGGGGTCTGCTTTGGCGACTAATCCCAAGACTAAGCTTAGGCGCTAGTTTCACGAAAGTGATTACCATCCAACCTTCCAACCCAGAGGGTAAACTAGGCCTTATTGGGATTAGTCCGGTTTGATCACGAAGTTTTCTTTCACTGAAGAGCGATCGGGCGGATTTTTATTCAAAAAATCCATCAGTGACGAAATCCTATGGGATTTTCGTAACTCATTGGGCAATTTAGTACAATTTTTTTGTCGCACATTAGGGTTTTGTATATATAATAAGGGAATCCACCAATCCAGCAATCCTATGAGCGTGAGCTATGATACGATTTAACGGATTTATTTTTGGGTATGAATAATATAAAATGTATAACCATAAAACTTAGACAGTTTATTAATACCACTCCACAAACCTAATAAATCTTGTAGTAAAATACTGACACTTCTGTATTTTTAATCTATCTAGATCCCAAGTTGTACATTTATGAAATTACATCAAAAGTTACGTCGAGTCCGAAGGAAATCTTTTTTTTTTCTCTCAAGTTCATTTTTGACTTTTTGTAATTTTTTATTTCGATAACTGACGATTATAACATAGAAGCTCTGTTGGGTGTTCCACAAGCAAGCCAAATAATTTTAAAGTAGGAAATCTAGACGTGGTACGATTTAACCGGCGGTACAATGCTTAAACCTTTAACTACGCAACGGATGTTGATGTGTTTTTTTTAATAGATAGGGTAAAAGGTTTATACGTATAAAAATAACCCATGCGAAGCCGGGGCGGGTCGCTAGTGTTGAATGTAATATTGTTTTTTTTACCCCTACGACGGTGACAAACAAGCATGCGGCCCGCCTGATGGTAAGCGGTTACCGTAGCCCATGGACGCCTGCAACACCAGGGATGTTACATGCGCGTTGCCGACCCTTTAAAAAAAAGGAGGATTCGCTGTGTTGACAGCTATACGGGCCAAGGGCTTTGCTCCGTGGGTCCTCAGCTGTCAACACAGCGAATCCTCTTGGAGCTCTGGCGACCTTACTCACCAACAGAAACACAACACTATGAGTAGGTTCTAGTGTTATTTAACTGCGGTTTTCTGTAAGGTGGAGGTACTTCCCCAGATGGGCTTTGCTCCAGATTTGAGCGAGACGACATTCGTTGTGCTGTGCCCTACCACACTAAACGATATGCATCCGCTGTGCCCATACCTCTCTTAAAAATTGTTATTGTAAAGTAATAATTTTATCTTAGTGAGCAGTATACTTCGATAGTTTTTGAAGAACGTTCAATTATCTTCGAGATTTTCTACCGATGAGCAGCAATCTGCTGTAACAGAGCCGGAGCAATTTTTTTCTGCCTAGTAAGTTTATTTTTTTCCCTCGCAAATGTAATGAAAAACATTGTATGTAACACAGACAAAAAAATTAGAGAGTCGAGTCATTAAAGCCCTCCGCCTGCGGCGTTAGCTTATAACAGACTCTTGTTCGTAATCCTTTACTTACCGCCCTAGGTCCACAATGTTCTATTGTAACCGTGACACCGTGAACATGGCGCTTATGACAGTGCCGAAATATCAGGAGCTCGCAAAAACAAATATAAGTACATATTAAATACCTCATGGTTATAATGTCTAACAAAAAATATAATGTAAATTAAGAGCATAAAATTCAATGCATTTTACTGCTGACTGTACGATTGTCGAAATCCGGGGTTAAACTTGCCGGCAATATGTATGTAATGAGGTCGATTCTCTTGAGAGGCCCGAAACCAGATCATTACAGGCCACTTCAGATCGCCCGATATATTCAAACATAATAAGTGATAAGTTCGGATTTCGTGTGGGATTTGAAAGTTTTGTACATTAAATGTGATATTGTGTACATGAAAGAAAGTACCTCAATTAAAAGTAATAACAAATCAGAAAAAAAAGAAAAAAAAGAGATATTGTCGGTTATTTCATAACTACAAAAACTGTAGTTTTTTTTTCTTTTTTATCAATTCTTATAAGTATCCATAATTTTTCTTCTTCTTAGTGTTTTTCCTTTCCTTCCCTTTATCTTTATTTTTCAATTTAGGCACATTACAATGCACTTATGAACGTCAAAAAAAAAAAGATACTACCGGTTCTATCCCTACACCACAGCCCGAGAAGATTATTACCGGCAAGAAACTCGGCGGGACTTATTTTTTCAAAAGAAATTACAAAAGTAGTAAAACTATTTACAATATGTGGTTCTACAAGAAACCATATCAAAAGAAAATAGTGAAACAGAAAGACAAAAAAAAAAGAATAAACAAAATAAAACAAAATTAAACGGTTTTACACGATATACACAACATTTGATATGATTTCTTTCGTGAACTGTGTCCTTCACTCTATAAGCAGTACATTCAATTTAATTTTTTATTGATTTCGTTAGTTTCTGGTATGCCACGATTAAGGGAGCCTGAGGTCCGCTTTAGTAACCAATCACAAGATTTAGCGTATGCGCTAGTTTAACGAAAGCGACTAGTGCTAATTAAACGAGGAATTTCAACAATGACAATTTTTATTTATAAATACAAAACTTAGAGATTACAATAAAACTTTAACGGTTAAAACTCACGTATTTTTATCGCCACTGTCTGTCCGGTGATGACTGCCCGATGCAGTTGAAACCACGACTATTGTAATAAAAATAACGTGACTTTTAACCAGTTTTTTTAAGTTTAATATCAGTAAGGTCACGATTTAATACTAATTTATGTGTGACTCGTTTAAACGCGTATTCATTACTCCTGGTATTTATTTATTAAGGCTTTATTGCACGATAACAAAAAATAGTACAAATGGTGGTTTTAATGTCTTGAAGCATTCTCTACCAGTCAACCATTGGATAAAACAGAAACTTGTATTTGGTGCAGGATTGTAAACATCGAGAAGAGCTAGGAAACACAAATCAACAATAATAAATAAATAATGTACCCAAGTATAAGTATGCAGATCATCTATCAAATGAGCTAGTTAGAGAAGTATCTATGTACCTTGCGATTGAAGGAGAATTTGCTCTGTGCTTGCCTCATGGGTGCTTGGTATGATTAGGAAGAAACTAATATTTACATACACAAAAAAGCGCGTCAACATTTTTTTTCCTTTAAAAGCCCTTACACACATCACCAGCATATTTGTCATACCTTATCTGCCGAATGAGTACTTTGATACTTGTAATGAGGTCAAATCTCTTGAGGATCCCGCAACCTCATTATTAACGTCCGCTACAGGTCATCCAACATCCGGAGAGGAGGAAACAGTTTTATCGTAGCGGAATGATATCTAGAAGCTGCCAATTCATTTCAAATTACGGCGTAGTTTGTGGTGACCGTGCCTATGTAAACTCCAAGTCTCGGCTTCGAATGCTGGTTAACTTTTATTAAAATGCTTTCATTTCCTAAATAAAACTTGAATATTCGTTTCTTCGCTCTAAATTCTACGCTTAATTTTTAAATAAAATAAACACAAATTATTATTGAAATGAAACACTTAGGTTCCGCATTCAATCATTCTAACTTAACCACCATGGTCATATAGTAGGTTAGACCTCTGGGACCTCTCGAGAATTGCGCTGGTCATTTAGTCTTTGACAGTTTTTACTTTGTAACGGACTTTAACATAACGCAAGGATTAATAAAATAATACGATCATTTGTCATCTTGGTTACAATAAATATAGGGGTATTTCTTTCGTTAGATATTACGAGTAAATGTATAACGATTGACGTAATCTGTTTGCACTTGTGATCATAGACAATTTGTTATATGAAATTCTGACCTACCCTATTTTTTTCACATGTTTTTTTGTATTATCGATGGATGAATGTTAAAATTTTGTAGTTTCAATCATATTTGTTTACTTTTGCATGCGTTTTGGTTAAATGCACTAACACTTTTGTAGCTTAAAGATCTATTATGTAGCTATATTTATGCAATAAAAAAGTTTTAATTATGAAGTTTCAACAATGACAAAGTAACAAGCTTCTAAGGACAATCGATGTTTTAGCTCAGTTAAACTGAAAATACATTTATACAAATTGGTTAGCTGACATAGTTAACAAGCCTAGGCTAGACCTCTGGGATGTCTAGAGAATTGCGCTGGTCATCCAGTCTCGAACAATGACACAGTAACAAGCCTCAAGGGGCAAGCGACTATTCGTTACTATTTGCTACCAGTTAGTATTTCAACCTCCCGACGCGATATACAGCGTGTTTCAGAAGATGTTAGAAGAATTTAATTGGTATATTTAGAACTGAGAAATCTGAGTTTATTAAATATATTTATTTAAAAACAAACATTACATAAAAACAAGAAGAAAAAATACAATTAATACTAAAATTAAAACTAAACCTACAAATAAAAAACTGGCTCCAACTCGGTGCCTTCTGGCAGGGTGCCAAGAAGGCTGGCGGCATTGCCGCGCTGGACGGCAAGTCCAATGCGTTGCGCACGGTACGAGCCAGCTCTCCTGTCACCCGTAGCTTCTTCTTCTTCTTCTTCTTCTATTTCTTCTTCTCTTCTTCTTCTTTATTAAATTGATGAGTTATTCAAATAAATAAATAACGAATAAATATTTGGGGATAAGCCACAAATTAAGCAAAGCTTGTACTATGGTTACTAAGAGATGATATTCATACTTAAATACATTATATTAAACATTACTAAAATAAAATAAATTTCTTATAAAATTACAAAAAATATCAAATAAGCAAAACTATAATTCTGTAAAAAAAAAAACTGTCAGCTTTTGCGGCGGGAAACGTGCACACAGACGCACTTGTCACACATAACATACAAAAAGCAATCTGTAATAATGACACTAAAACATAGAAAATGATACAACGACAATTTTTTTTTAATACTACGACGGTGACCAACAAGCATACGGCCCGCCTGATGGTAAGCGGTCACCGTAGCCTATGGACGCCTGCAACTCCAGGGGTGTTACATGCGCGTTGCCGACCCTTTAAAAACTTTAACACTCCTTTTTTGAAGAACCCCATATTGTAGTCCTTTGGGAAAACAGTGGCAGGGAGCTCATTCCACAGCCGGAGCGTCCGCGGGAGGAAGTTCCTCTTAAACCGCACGGTACGAGACCATTTAGGCTCCAGGGTATGCGGTAATCTCAACGTAATCTCAATCATGTAGATATATATTATTATTATTGTTATATATAAGTAATTTATTATAAACTTGTTGTATTTTACGTAAGTACTTAAGTACTTCCTTGTTGTTGTGTACATTATTGTATTTGTTGTTTGTTCATCTAGAACTCGAAGATTCTTCTCTCAATTACTCAAAGGTTAGCTGGAAGAGATCCCTTATAGGGATAAGCTCGCCTTTGTACCTTTGTTCTTATTTAAATGTTTATTCTTACTATATTTGTGTACAATAAAGTGCTTACAAACAAACAAACAAATCTGCATACGAACTAGTCTCAACACACACCCGCGTATGCCCATGTGGGCTTGTACTTCGACAGAATGGAAATGGTACGTATGCGGACTCCCCTCCCTGTTGCTAGAAGATTACCTCTACCCACCGTAATTTTAATTAGAAAACTCCCGTGAGTATCAGACATATTAAAATTCTCATAGCGGGTTACTCACGTCAATAAAGTCGAAAATAGCTCGACATGTTTCGGAACAGTCCGTGTCCCTTATTCATGAGTCATGCGTCTAGCCGCGGCGACTGCTCTACGCACACTGCGCAGTGAGAATTTTAATACCCACCGTAATGTTTAGCGCTTCTTAAAAAAGTTTTCATCTTAGCTACGACCCGGTATCATTTCGCGTAAATCGAAGTAATTAAATATAAATTACGAAGTGCAATCAACTTGATACCCAAATTAATCGCAGACGTTAAGTTCAGCTGAACTTCAAGTTCTTTGCTTTGTTTCTTATTCCTAGAAGTATATTTAGTTGTTCAAAGCTTGTAGTTAAAAATGATATGATATTATTTTATTTTATCATACTTAATAAAACGCATCGAGGCACTTTAACATTGTGCACTTAATAATTAGTCTGAGTAGGAAAAAATCGGAAAAAAATTGACGACATTTTTTTTACGTTTGGGGCTTGTCGTACTAATTTTTAGTGCTGGTATCATCCTTTAAGCCGCCATCTTGTTACGATCCGCTGGTATTGCCATGTGCCATTCTGTGAAGGTCAGCATTTTGTGGCAAATTCGTCGATTTTCAATTTTATCCCGTAATATTTATAAGGTGAGATGAGATTTTAGAAACTAATTCAATCTTACCCCTCCACCATTCCATCTTAAGCTGTCCAGTTAGCTAGCAATATATTTTAAAATACTATTTTTATGTATTTGAACAGGCGTAGCCGAGTTTTACCGAGAGAATACAAAAATATAGTCCTTGCCCATGCCTTCTTATTTAGACAACCGAAAGGAATCAAGTAGATTTTTGTACAAGGGTTTCAATACAACACTGTCTATCTCATCAAAAAACCAATTTTCTCCCACTTTACCTTTTTATTTTAATATGTCTGAATATCCCAGGAGTTTTCTATTTAAAAAAGCATATTCAATGACATAATCGTCATCAAGATAATCCCAAATCCATTTGCAATATCATTCGCACTCGCTTTTTATAACTCATCAATACGAGTAGACTCGCTTGGAAATCCATCACTGAAATTAGTTTCGACAATTTTATTCTATTTCATATTACTTACAAAATACGTGACGATATTCAAGCGTATGATGAATGAACTTATATTCTCTCCGTTCAATTTTGGTCCCATCTACTTAAATGCATACTTAAAAGGAAACAATGCTATTATATGGTTAATCCCAAGAAAATAAGATACCTAAGTTCGCTTTTGTACAAAAGTGTGTTATTTTTATTGTTTTGCTTATGCCTGTTTTTGTACAAAAAGTGTTTTACTACTACAATAATGTTAAATGTTGTTATATTTACGAGACAGAGTGAGCAACAGTTTTTAAAATAGTGGTAAGGAAAGAGACAGACTACTGTTATCGCACTATCGTGTCGATAATCCCAACCATCCTATCCCGGTCTCCTGGGTCTTATGTATAAATCAGAATACTGTACCAGTTTTAAAAAGGCATATATCACTCGAATTTTTAAAACACATACGCCGTTTAGATTTTCAGCAGAGCTTTAATAATAAAAAAGGAAGTAAGTGTAAAATATGGACGAACATAATATTTTTGTTAAGACTGAGTGTTTAATCAGCTGATGGATAACGTAAGAGTTGATGAAAGAGCTGTATGTAAAGAATACGTGAAATTTTGGTAGTTATGCTGTGAAAACTGTATAGACAAAACTTTGAAAGAGCTTTAAGGGCACACCAAAATGCTGACGTATGTTAAAATCACTTCCATCTCATTTTAATCAATATCAGGATTAATGGCTTCTACGTGAACTAGAAATAAACATCATTTTTAGGGTTCCATTTAGGGTTTTTTTTTAATACTACGAACGGTGACAAACAAGCATACGGCCCGCTTGATGGTAAGAGGTCACCGTAGCCTATGGACGCGTGTAACTCCAGGGGTGTTATATGCGGCATATGCGCGTTGCTGACCCTTTAAAAAAAGGAAGATTCGCCGTATTGCCAGTGAGCAACGTGAGCTGTCAACACAGTGAATCCTCTTGGAGCTCTGGCGACCTTACTCACCAACAGAAACACAACACTATGAGTAGGGTCTAGTGTTATTAAACTGCGGTTTTCTGTAAGGTGGAGGTACTTCCCCAGATGGGCTCTGCTCCAGATTTGAGCGAGACAACATTCGTTGTGCTGTGCCCTACCACACTAAACGATATGCATCCGCTGTGTCCATACCTCTCTTTAAAAAAAGGTAAAAGGGGACCCTACTGACTAAGCTGCCGCTGTCCGTCAGTCTGTCTATCTGTCACGAGGCTGTATCTCAGAAACCATGATAGTTAGACACTTGCAATTTTTGGAGATGACGTATTTCTGTTGTCGCTATAACAAATACTAAAAGACTGTCTCAATTTTTTTTCAGGGTTTTTAAGATAAATAATCCTTCATGCGCGAGTCCAACTCATACTTGGCCGTTTTTTGTATAGGTCGTGTAAATGCGGTCTTATCTCTAAAGAGAAATCTCTTCCAGACAACCTTATATTTTTTTTTTCATGACTTCCTAAATACTAATTCCATTACCACAGTAAGATAGTATTCAAATATTTAATCTCAAACGGCTTGAATTAAGTACAAAGTTTTTCTTTTCTTTTTTATTACGTCAAAATAAAGCAGATTTCAACCGTTTCTGGAATATTTTAAGAAAACCGTGGTTTTCCCTGCGGTCCAGGGGTTAATTCGTGCTTGAAACAAATGCCGACTCCCTAGAGGAAAACACGTCTGCCCACCTTGCAAAAACCGGTTTGTTTTATTTATAAAAAGTGGGAAGATTCTAAAGGGACCTTGTTACATCGTATCGTGTTTGATAAGGTCTAGAACAGCGGGCCTAAGATGGTTATCCACGAATGTCATAAGATAATGCTATAAGTTGATAAACTGACAAGTTGCACGGATAGCGCGACGGTGACAGGTGCCAAATGCAAAGACATTTAACAGAACTGTTTAAAATATCAGAAATTGTCAGAACGTGCCGACAAACTATTGTCTTATCCAGCAATTATCGGGATATCAGCTTGGCATCTTAGCCCCGCAGGCTCCAGACTCTCCGTGCCAATTCAAATAGTCTTTTGTCTTGAGTCGGTCGACTCACAAAGTGTCCATACATACGCGCCCACCGGTGCAGGCCGCCGCAAGTATTAAATCATATTTATCGTAGGCAACCCTAGCGTTGTGCGGTGGTTAAGTGAGCCGCAGTCAATTGTTTCTTGCATTGAGTTCAATACGGTTTATTTTCACCTTTTCTATGACAGATAAATATCTATTCTTACGAACTATTAAATAATCTGTAGCTAGAGTCAAATCACGTTATCTCTTCCAAGCCAAATTACTGGACCAGTTTACTACTTTTTACCGACAGTGAAACACGATTTTGTCGATTTTCATCTAAATCCCTTTATTTATGTGTTAGTGACGAAGGAACGAATATTCATGCATCAAAATTTTAAAACATACAAACATACCTTTCGCGTTACATTATAAATACCTAGACACAATAGTTTGGGCACTCGAGCCTCAATACAGAGGACAATGTCGAGCCCGCTTTATTTTGCAAGCTCCTATATTAATAATACTTTTCCGCTTTAAGGAAATGTATGATCCGGCCAGCCACGTCGCAGGATAGTTAAAACGACAGGGGGGTAAATGAGCGTACTGAGCCGTCTCTTGTGGCTTTATATAATGCTGGCATGAACGGGATAAGGCGAAAAGAAAATGCTGGAACCACGTTTTAGTAAGTCAGTTTTATGTAAGTAGGCAAGTTTGTAGGGAGCCCAAGAGTGGTATTTGGAGTTATTCTAGTATGTTAGAGTAATATAAGAAACAAAATTAAAAAAAGTTAAAATTTAAACTGTTTATTTCATAAAATTTTCAAATTTCCATTACAAACTTCTATAATTTTAAATTAAAAAGATTTTTAAGCGTTAAGGAGTCTGTTTTATGTTATATTTACATTAAATTAATATATTATGTAATAATTGTTTCTAGCTTGATATGATTGCAAGTAGGATATTACAATATTGATTACTATTTTTTAGTTCCAGCAGATTGCCCTCTTAACTTTTACATGTGTTTTTAATGATATTTTTGGTATGTAAGAGATACTGGCCAAAATGGGACTCACAGACAACAGTATACGTTCTTGTGGAAAAGAATATGATAAGTAAGATGAAAAAGGGGAAAAGATCGAAAGCCTCATATAATTGTGTGTTTATTATTGTAATATACATTAATTTGTTATCATAGGTTACACATTTTATTATGACCCTGCACCAAATAATCTTTCTGTTTAGCCCATTGGTTGACTGGTAGAGAATGCCTTGCGGCATTAAGTCCGCCATTTGTACTTGTCGTTACTGTGCAATAAAGTTGAAAAAAAAACTCCCTATTCGGTTTTTTTTTAGTGCTAGTATCATCCTTTAAGCCGCCATCTTGTTAAGATCCGCCGCCATTTCATGGAGGTCAGCATTTTGTGTCAAATTCGTCGATTTTCAATCTTATTCGTAATATTTACAAGGTAATCCCCTCCCCCCACACAATGAAGCACTTCCTGTGTGAATTTCGCGCTCTCGCCAAAGAATGAATGACTTTGGTGCAGGATGCCTGGATCCAAAAGAACTCAGACCACAACCCTGAGCAGCTCCATCATCCGTTACATGGCAACGATTGAGCAACCTCTCGAGTAGTGCGTTGTTGTTGTGCGTATTTGAGTAGGCCACTATTTTGAAATCGATTAAGATATTTTAAATGAAACCCTTTATAAATTTGAAATAAGTGTAGGACTTTCAACTTTTAATTCATTTAACATCACAACTTTTACAATAATCAGAAAAATATCAAAAATACTCAGAATTCGCTATTGAATGTCCCATGATCGATACAATTACTATAGAGTAAATCTGGCAGATATTATATCTAATGCCTCATCAGGAAAAGTAGCATATCTATATGGTTTCATTATTGCTTTGTCATCGAATCTCCGAGCAATTACATAACTGTATTAAGGGTGACTCCCGCTAAGCTGGGCCGCGGTCGAGTCGACTATAATATACAAGTATATTTAGACATGATACTTTTACTGACGAGGCATATAAAATCAGTCATAAAACTCATAAAGGATGACCCACACTAGAACGAGACAGGACGGGGCGGGACGGGAAAATCTGTCAATTTCTATAGAAAGCGTCACGTGACATCCGAGGGCTCCGAGCTATCACGTGGTACTTTCTCTGTCTGTCCGTTTTGGCAACGAGCTTTACGAAAGCGACTGCCTTCCAACCCAGAGGGTAAACTAGGACTTATTGGTATTGACATATTAGTCACGATGCTCACCGAGAAGCAACTGGTAAATTTTTCGTACATATTTTCCGGAAAACTCATCGGAGCCGGGGTTCGAACGTGCGACCTACGGATTGAAAGACGCACGCTCTTATCCCTGGGCCACTAAAACTCGTAAGAAGCTCTCCATGTTTCATTATTGCTCTGTCATCGATTCTCCGAAATTCTATAACTACATTAGAAGCGGCGTGGCTGGCTTAGCAAATAGCGCTCATACAGACAAATATTTGTGTTGAATATTTGCCGTCGCTTGGATGTTTAGTGTAGTCCTAATTTTGGCCTTAGTTCGGGTGTATATTTGTTAGGTTGTCCTGTTATTTAATAACCAACGATGTATGGATGTAAGATATTCATTTATATATTTGTTATGAGCTGATGATAACTGGCAAGATTGAAAACACTCAAGAGGTCGCAGTCGTATCCGATGGTCAGACCAAGTCCGCCCATCACTAAACACTTAAGCTTCACAATTGGCACTAATTGCCTAGCAAGTTTGGCGGAATATCAAAGTAATATTTATTTTCGTTGTCACAGTGCACTCCATGAGGCTAAAGACAAGCACAGGCGGCGTATGATAAGAGAGAAATTGCTTTCAAGGGATCCTCAGAATTGAGGAATACAACTTTAAGAGAGATAGAGAAAATATTTGTTTAATGTGTCTAATTCCGTCATAGGGGCTAATGAGCTTATTGTTCGCCTGAGTTGAATATAAGAATAGTAAGCAGAACTCCCTACTCATTCGATAAGTAGCAGGCTATCCTGAGTTCATTGATTGAGGCAGCTGCCTACTGTGTTTATATTTAACGAAGCTGCCAACTCAGTCGTACTGATTATCGACGTAGTAAGCAGTGCGTACCGTGCTTATACCCAACGCAAGCAAGCATTAGGCGGGATAAGCCCTATCTCAAGTGTCAAGGAATAAAAAAAGGAAGTTTAAGAAGTTTGATCAACTCTGCGCGTGATAAGCACTTCGCCAACAAGTGATTATATGTACTCGTAAATACAGTACCTTCATAAAAGTACCTTTAATCAATGTGGCTAATTCCTTCATCTAAAAGATAACTCACACTAGGACAGAACGGAATGGGGTGGGACGGGACAGTCTATCAATCTCTATATTATATATTATTATTATATATATTTATTTCAAAACACATGGCTTCATTATAGCAGTGAAACAGACACAAAACTTAAAATTAACACATATAAATTCTATAGAAAGAATCACGTGATAGATCGGAGACCGCGGTTGTCATGTGACGTTTTCTGTAGAACTGACTGACCGTCACATCCCGCCCCGTCCCGTCCCGTTCTAGTGTGAGTCATCCCTAATGCTCACCAGCGCTTGGTATAAGCACGGTACGCGCTGCCGACTCAGTCAATAAGCAGCACCACTGAGCTGGCGCATATTGTGCGTATATTCATAGTGCGCAACGGGCATTATTCAGCACTTAATGAGGAAACGGTCTCAGTTGTGTGCGCTACAAAAATTCGTTTGCCTAATTACATTTCTTTTTGTCAAGTCCGTGGAAGCCTCGTTGTCCAACGAAAAAACGGAACCTCTAAATAACAGGCACGGAATGGAATGTCGACAACGCGGCGTGAAAGCCTTGCGTACTATAAATCTAGCCTGAGTCCGTACCATGGGTAAGCTTCGTTAGTTACTTCGAAAATTGTGTAAATTTCTGAAATTGGATTCGTCAATATGTTATCTTATCTTTCTAGCCAGTTGCCCGCTTCGGCAACTAATCTCATATATGGCTTAGTCGCTAGTTTTTTGAAAGCGACTGCCATCATACATTCCACCTAAGCCTTTTTAGAATTAGTCCAGTTTCCTTACGATGTTTTCCTTTACCGCAAAAGCGATTGGTTCGATCAAATGATATTTCGTACCTAAGTTGCGAAAAACTCTTTGGGATGAGCCGGCAGGGATTAAAACCGTTTTTTAAACCTCTCTATTTTAGAATACTTTATGCTCGTTATGTAAGACTTAGGCCTTTATTTAGGTAACAAAGTTGTACCTATTTTTAGATTGCCCCATTACCAACAGATTAATACGACGATCCGGCAGGATTTGAACCCTCGACCATCTGATTGAAAGTCGCCTCTGGGTCACCAATGCTTTCTGGATTTATCTGCATACAATACGCTAAAACGATTCGACTAAATTGTGCTTGAAATCTGCGTTAGCACATAGAAACTGGCAGTCGCGATCCAGACATGAGTGCGTAAATATGTTTGTTTGATTTAAAAAACGAGATTTTATTTTATCTATGGAACACAACAACATAATAAAATAAGAAGAACGTAAAAATCCAAGGGACAATATTTTCAAACTTATTTGAAAGACATCATTTGTCAGAATAATGTTTATCTTACCCACCAGTACGATCACACACAGAATACATTCTAATTTTGGCAACACCTACCGTGAAATCTTGTTGGGAAAACATCGTGCGAGAGAAGGTATTTCAGGAAAGGAGGAGAACAGTAAAACCTGACTAACTTTGTCTTTGCCGCAACGCAGTTGAATTTCTAGCATTAGAGTGAGAACATCGATAAGTACAAGTGAGATGCATTCGGAGTGAGTTTAGCTACAAACGCTAGTGAACGCTGGTAGGGGTAAATACTGCCTAGGATGCGGAGAATGGCCAAAATCGACAAAAACGGGTGTCAGTGCGCAGGGCGGTGCGTGGGTATGATAAACAGCCTGCTGAAATACTCGGGGCTTTGGGTACACACATACAATTATGCAACATTCTTGAGGTTAAGAGGCATCTGCCAGAATATATTAAGAGACGGTGGTATTATTAATAATGGAACACAATAAATGGTTTTCATCTTCTTCCTATCAATCTCCTGGCTTATACCACGGCCCACTTGGAAAGCCTGAGGTCTGAACCCACCGTTTTGGCAACTAATGGCAAAATTTGCCTTACCAACCCAAATGGTAAACCATTTAGTCCGGAATTAGTCAAGTTTTAAAACGATGTTTTCTTTAATTTTAAATTGCAACGGCTAACACTCACGTATTTTTATTACAATAGTAATTTTAACAGCAGCAGGCGTGCAGCAGTTAAATTATATGATGTTTTCTTTCACCAAAAAGTGAATGGTGGATATCAAATGATATAACTTCCGATATTGGTACGAATCGAAGAACCCGCGACCTTCGGATTGCAAGTCGTACGTTCACACCGCTGGACCACTAACGCTTAGTTTTCGCCATAAGTGAGTTTAAAAAAACAGAGAAATATGGTTTAACGAAGTACCTACTTAGGCTTAAGACTGTATTAAACCAGAAAAACCCTAAAATAAGACTTAAAATTGAGAATAAACGATGACTCTTACTATTGAAAACTTCACGTAACATCCGAGGGCTCCGAGCTATCACGTGATTCTTTCTATAGAAATTGACTGATCTTCCCGTACCGCCCGTCCCGTCCCGTCCCGTGCAAGTGTGAGTCATCCTTAATGCAAGAACTACCTTTAAAAACTCTTTATAAATCTTCGTTGAAAATAAAAAAAAATATATCAAATATTGCAATACTTCCTCTCTAAGTATTAAATGGTCAATTCATAGTGAAAGCAAATGTACTTATGAAACAATTTTGGTTTCAATTTCTTAAGAAGGCTTTAAAAGAACATTTTAAACTTGCCTGTTTTACTTTAAAGGTCACTGGTAGAAAATGCCTTATGGCATTAAGTTCCCCTTTTGTACAGTCAGTTTTGGTTGTGTTAGAAAGATTAAATAAATAAACATCTCAAGCCACTAAAATCGCCGTTCGATGGAACTTCCTAACAATGTAAACAAAAGGTCATGTTGTGTCACAATTTTCCTTGTATTTTAAGACTACCTCATTAAACACCACTGAAACCATTAACTACAGAAACGGTCGTATTATCATAACATACAAAACATGAGATAAATAAGTTAAACTTAGAGATTTTATTAAAAACTTTAAAGTAAGGTTATTACTATACTTATACCGGGTTACTCACGTCTATAAAGTCGAAAATAGCTCGATATGTTTCGGGACGGTCCGCGCCCCATAATCATGAGTGAGAAACGCTTGCTGCGAGTGTGCGCAGAGCAATCGCGGCAAGCGCTTCTCACTCATGATTATGGGGCGCGGACCGTCCCGAAACATGTCGAGCTATTTTCGACTTTATAGACGTGAGTAACCCGGTCTAAGTATATTAATAAGGTTATTACGTTCAATATGGCGGTTTGTTTACATTGTTAGAAAATTCCATTGACATCTTACAAATCGTTGCTTCACTTCAAGAAATTACAACAAAATACTCGACCGATTTAGCTCGCTTGCTAGTTTCTACCGACTTACCTCTAGTTAGTTTAAAGGACCGTTATTAAATTGTGTTCTTGTTGTATACGTAAAGAATATTAAAGATTAATATTATGTTTAATCGTATTTTTATTTGATAGGTAACAATCAAATCAACAGAAAAAGTATACGTCACATTGTGTCATAAAGCACGAGCCGTAGGTAATGTCCGTAGAGGTCTAACACTCTCCCTCGTTATTAATTGCAAAGTCAACCGCAGTCTTCTTTATCTGATCTACATGTCTTTGGTGAATGATTCCTTCAACTTCTACCTCATAGTGTAGTTTTCCTTTTCTTTGTATAATCTGTCCAAATTTCCATTTATTGCAGTCGTACATTCTTATCTGAACTCTGTCTCCCCTTTTAAATTCTTTGTTAATACTTTTGGCGTCATTTTCTGTCTGTGTTCTTATCTCTGGCTCTCTTTTGACTAAGTCTAGCCTTGTTCGGTATAATCTTTTAAACATCATCTCAGCTGGACTTAATCCCGTAGTGCTATTTGGTGTTTTTCTGTACATCGTAAGAAACTTATGTAATTTATCCTGTATTGTACCTTTTTCGTTGGCCATGGCCTTTAGTTTGCGCTTTACAGTTTGTACATATCTTTCTGCCTGGCCGTTACTGGATGGATGAAAAGGAGCTGTAAATTTGGCCTGTATTCCATTGGAATTAAGAAATCTCTGCATTTCTTCTGAGCGAAACTGTCTGCCGTTGTCAGATACTTGTGTAATTGGAAGGCCAAATGTAGCATATAACTTTTTAAGTATGTTTATTGTTGTTGTAGCAGTGATGGAAGTAGTTGGTATGACTTCTAACCACTTTGTATATGCATCCACCACAATAAGAAAGTAATGGTTCATGAATAATCCAGCGTAGTCTATGTGTATTCGACTCCATGGTTCTTTCGGATATTCCCAACTATGTACTGGTACTTTGGTTGGATTATTCTGCATTGAACAGCATATTTTGCATTGTTTTACCATATTTTCAATGTCTGCATCAATATGTTTCCACCAAATGTAGCTTCTGGCTAAGGCTTTCATTTTAACAATGCCTGTATGAGCTGTGTGTAATTCTTCCAACATTTGAGGTTGTAACTTTTTAGGAATGACTATTCTTATGCCATAGAAGATGCAGCCATTCTGTAAGGAAAATTCATGAAGTCGGTTCGGATCATCCGTACCAGATTGAATGACAGAATATAGCTTTTGAAGTTCAGGATCTTTTAGTGTAGCATCCTTTATTTCTTGTAAGGTAATTGGAATCTCCGAAATTTGGTTTAAGTAAAATTTGTCATCATCATTTAGAGTATCCTGTGCTGTATCTGTTGTCTTAGGTAATCTAGAGAAATAGTCAGCATTTGCATGTTCTGTGGTCTTTCTTAGTTTAATATTGTAGTCAAAACCTGCCAAAAAGTTTGCGTAATGTACCAGTCTAATCGCTGTAGTTGCTGGTGTCGCTTTTTCGGGGTGTAATATTCTTGCTAGTGGTTGATTGTCAATAATCAGAATTATCTTTCGTCCATAGCAATACTGAAAAAATTTCTTTAATCCCCATATCAGCGCTGCCGCTTCTTTGTCGAGCTGACTGTACCCTTTTTCAGTTTTAGATAAAGATCTCGACGCAAAAGCAATAGGCCGTTCAGTCTTGTTTGGCATAATGTGTGAATTCTCGGCGTACCCATATTCTATGAGTAGTTATATAATGAGATTTCACCCCCACGCCAGAGCTAAGAACGCTCCGCTAACGCTCCGCTGATGCTTCGCATCCCTTAGCTCTGGAGTGGGGCAGTAAATCTCATTATATCTCATTATATTACTCCGGAGAAATGGGGCAGAATCCGAACGACATGATTGTGAAATTTGCGTTACATAATTAAGATCGTCCGCAGTCGCACTCTTTTATCCTGCTGGTGTTCCGTTACTGTGCATAGTAAAGTAAGAATTTTAAAATCCCCATCGTAAAGATTGAATTCATTAATATATACTCTAAAGCTCCTTAAATGTGCTATTTACATATTGTCCTTCAAATTCGTTGCACGTGTCAATTCGTAAAACAGCATGAAATTTATAAAACAACCTCAAAGTTTGCAGTTGGATGTTGTTTGTGCCTCCTCCAATAAACGCCATTTCCGTCATGGATTACTTTTACCTGACACTATTCGCTGTATAATAAGTGGTCCGTCTAACTGTGGAAAAACTACTCCAACTGCTGCTCCAAAACCTGTAGGTGAAGCATCTGTGGCAAGTGTCACTGGTAAATTAGCATGAAATGGAATCAGAACTTTCTCTCCGCATAACTCTTCTTTTAATTCTTTAAAAATCTTTTCACATTCGCATGACCATACAAATTTTGTATCTTTTTGTAATAACTTGTAAAGTGGGTTTAGTCTTGATGCCAGATTTGGGATAAATTGTTGGTAATAGTTGATCATTCCAAGAAATGTACGTAGTGAAGATACATCTGTAGGCCGTGTACTATTCTTAATGTCATTTACCTTGTCTTGCATTGGGTGTAGGCCTTTTTCATTGATTGTATGTCCCAAATATGTAATAGATCTTTGGAAAAATTGGCATTTCTTTTTATTTACATGTAACCCACATTCTTGTAGCTTTTGGAATACCTCTTTGATCCTCTCTAAGAGTTCTGTGTATGTACTTCCTTGTATGGCAATATCATCGAAAAAACAGGCTGTACCTTTCATTCCTTGTAGTGTCTGGTCCATGTATCTTTGCCAAATGTTTGGTGCTATCTTGACCCCAAACATCAACCTCTTTACCTTGTAGGTACCTTTACATGTACTAATAGATTGCATCGCGGCTGTTTCTTCATTAGTCGTCATATGTAAATATGCTTGATTAATGTCAAGTGTGCAAAAATACTTTCCACCACTAAGTTTCGAAAATATTTCTTCCACTCTCGGTATCGGATAGTTGTCATCTTCCAGATTTTTATTTAATGTAGCTCGAAAATCTGCACATAAACGTACTTTACCTGTCGGTTTTATGACAGGAACTATAGGTGTACCCCATTGAGAATAAGTAACTTTCTCTATAATCCCTTCTTCTTCTAATCGATCTATTTCAGCTTCCACCTGGTGTTTGAGAGCAAATGGTACTGGACGTGGTTTTAAAAATACTGGCATAGATCCTTCTTTTAGTTTAAATGCCGCTTGGTAGTTCTTTATTTCTCCTATTTTATCTGAAAATAAATCTTCGTATTCTTGTATCAATTTGTTTAGTTTATTTTTAAATTCTTTTTCTGTAATATCTTCTTTCGTAATTGCCTTTACATCAAATTCAATATTTAGCTCTCTCAACCATTCTCGTCCGACTACTGGATCCACATCTCCATCTATCACAAATATTCGTCCTGAAATCTCTTTATTTTTGTATTTTATATTTACTTTACAGGTTCCAATAGGTTCAATTAACTCTCCAGTATATGTTTTCAGTTTAACAAGTGTACTTTTTAGTTTCAGGTTAGCAAAGTACTTTTCAAAGTAATTTTTAGAGCATGTAGTTACTGCTGCTCCAGTATCCAGTTCTATGGTATGTATTTTTCCATTTATTTGTAACGTTATGTTGAATTTGTCTTTTGATGGACTATTATGTATTGGTATTTCTTTTATTTCATATATTTCTTCTTCATTTTCAGATGTTGACAGATCACTCTCCATCTCTATTTGTTTTTGGTCTTTGAAACAAACTGACTGTAGATGTCCCTTTGTATAGCATTTCTTGCAGTATAGTCTATTCTTCAAATTACATTGTGGGGCTTTATGGTTTTCTTTACCACATCGAAAACATGTAATTTTATTTTCGTCCGTAATGTTTTTATTTTCATTGTATGTATTTCTTTTTCCTTTGTATGTATTTGTATTTCCTTTGTATGTACTTGTATTTCCATTGTATGTACTTGTATTTTCTTTGTATGTATTCGTATTTTCATTGTATGTATTTGTACTTTCATTGTATTTCTTCTTCATCGATATTTTATTTATGTTAGACTGTACTTCTTGTGCCATTTCTTTACTTTCAGATTTGGATGTTTCTATAGCCAACGCTATCTTAATTATTTCATCGAACTTCGTATCGGGAGATTCTCGTAACAGTTTTTCTTTAATTTCAGAACTACGTAATCCTCGTATGAACTGTACACGCAAGTGAGTGTCAAATGTAGTTTGCTTGCAATGGTTGCATGTGAAATTGCATTTGCCTCCTATTTCTTTCAGTCCCGCAACATAACTAGATATACTTTCGCCTTCACGTTGTAACCGAAGACAAAACTTGTGCTGCTGTGCTATCTCACCGGGTTCGGGTGCAATGTGGTTTTTCAAGATATCTACAAGCTCGCTGTATGATTTAGATTCAGGTGTATTAGGTGCCGTAATGTTTTTTAAAACTTGGTAATATTTCGGTCCGATGCAATTTAAGAAAATTTGTAATTTGGTTTGTGTATCTGTAACGCCTTTCAAGGTAATGTAATTTTGTAGCCGCTGTAAATAGCTATCAAAAGATTCGTCCGTTTCATCGTAAGCTTGGAATGTAATTCCGCTGATCTGCCTGGAAGCGCCACAGCTTTGGTGCAGTAATGTGCTTTGTAAAATAATTTGTTGGTTTTGCATACCTTTCATAGTCTCCATCATAGCATCTAGAACTTCCGCTAGCTTCTCCATTGTAATAGATTTTCGTGACTCGCTCTAAGAAAAAAAATAGGTACCAAACCTCGATATAATATTTTCGCGTAGATTCACTCGTATTTATATATTCAATCACGTTACTCGTCGCCATTCTGTTGTATACGTAAAGAATATTAAAGATTAATATTATGTTTAATCGTATTTTTATTTGATAGGTAACAATCAAATCAACAGAAAAAGTATACGTCACATTGTGTCATAAAGCACGAGCCGTAGGTAATGTCCGTAGAGGTCTAACAGTTCTGAACAATGAAAACTATGTCGCGAAATGTCAAATATAACGAGCTCTAGAAAACTGAGACGGGGCAGTCCCACAATGAAAATAAAATTGTCATTTGTGCAATATTTCAAGCGAGTTGCAAAGAAAGTTAAGGGGTAAGTTGGGAAAAGTGCACCCACCTGGGAATTATAGCGTGCTCTTATATTTTAGTTCCGATTGTTAGAAATTGAGGTTATTTTTGTTGAAATGCGTCTTTGTTCTGGAGAGAGAAGGTACATACTTAAAGCCCCCCAATGCCCCACTCGGCATTGTAGACCCACCTATGTTTTTTTTAAATATTTGTGTAGGTTTTTTTTTAATACTACGACGGTGACAAACAAGCATACGGCCAGCCTGATGGTAAGCGGTCACCGTAGCCTATGGACGCCTGCAACACCAGGGGTGTTACAAGCGCGTTGCCGACCCTTTAAAAAAAAGAGGATTCGCTGCGTTGACAGCTAAACGGGCCAAGGGCTTTGCTCCGTGGGTCCTCAGCTGTCAACACAGCGAATCCTCTTGGAGCTCTGGCGACCTTACTCACCAACAGAAACACAACACTATGAGTAGGGTCTAGTGTTATTTAACTGCGGTTTTCTGTAAGGTGGAGGTACTTCCCCAGATGGGCTCTGCTCCAGATTTGAGCGAGACGACATTCGTTTTGAAATTAAGGTAATTTGCACGAGAAAGTTTTTGATTGACGGGGAGAATTCGCATTCTCTCAGTCATCAAACAAGTATTGTAAAGGGCTCGAAACGTAGTCATGGTTTTAATAAACGCGATCAGTCCTTTCCAAAGTGTTTGATATTTGCCAATTTTCTATTACCAACACTACTTACTGCTAGTATCCAGAGCTTAAGGACGTCCCGTTTTCCTTATAGCAATGGTCGGGGAAATCTCACAATATTATGTTAATAGGAGATTTCGTGGAAATCATATTGAGTTACCCCGCGTGAAAAACAAGCTTTATATATCCATACTTTATGCTGATGTTGAGAATACCCTACTTTACTTGTTTACTCTGGATTTAAATCAAAATGAAAGCTTTCATTGGAAATCATGAACGGCACCAAATTATACCAGTACTGGAATTACTGGTTTTTTTTTTGCAATTGCTCGATATACATATTTGTTTTGTTATTGAAAACTTTAAACCTTCATTCCATTTGCGAGAGACGTGAAAGATTAATGGAATATTTTCAATGTTTCCGCATACGTACGATCAGCTACATAAATATACACCTGTATTTTATAATAAATTTAAACCTCTTCCCCAGTAATAAGTTCCGAAATGTATAAATATTTATAGGCATTATTGTACCTACATTAAAAAAAACAGTTGCATTTTCACTTAAGATATTGAAAATAGAACCTTTAAATTTATTGCTTGCATTTTTTAAATGTGGTAAAAAACTAGCATTTTAACCGGTAGATAATTGACCGAGCGAGCTGAGCGTCTCCTTTTCAGCTTCGGAAAAAATGCTTCCGTGTGTCCTGCTGTCTGTTCATTTGTTCTCCTCCACAGGTCGCATTTATCTTTAGTAAAATTTTGTAAGCATATTCGTTAATTACTTACATTAATTTTGGATAGTTTAAAAATGGCGGGAATTGACGCAAAGGTCCTAACCACCATAGACGCCAACAGCGCTTAGGACCTTTGTGCCATTACCAGTACCATCTCGCCAGGTCTACAGCTCATTGAGCTACTAGCATTTAGGTATTTTATACCAAAGAGCTGACCAATACTTAGCTGAACGTGTAAGCATCACCACACAACGTGGCAATGCGGCTAACCTTCTGGGTACGATACTTGTCTTTATTTCCGAGCTTGTATAACCCGAAAGCGTTCAAATCAAGTACAGGCACTTTTTGGTCGAGCTCGCTCCATCGTAAGCTACGTTTTTGCCTTCACCTACTTTGTGGCTATGTTTAGACTCATTTACAATTAAAAAAAAACACATTAATGATGCGTAAGTTTGTTTTATTGTTACCTTATTTTGTTATTTGACGTCGACTGTGCCTCAGGGACTCAAAGCTTAATATATTTCGTAAGTGAACCGCTGTAGGAGTTACAGAGACATCAAGAAGCCTTTGTATTGAAGGGTCGTGAAGCAAATGACAGAATTATATCAAAATATCTTGGGTAAATACGAATTGTATTATATTTGATTTTGCCTCTTCTCAATAAGACTTTTGTTGTGGTATTAAGCTTCGATATATACGCAGTGGAATTTAATTATACCAACAGACTGTAACGATCTATTCCTGACCGCATTTGGAGACTATAATGTCATGAAATTATCTTGATTTGGCTTAGGTTCAGAGATAATTACATCTGTCTCTAAAACTGTTTTTCGTTTTAGACGAGGCTATTTATTGGTCCGAGTGCAACGAGACTAATATAGTAGTCGAGGATAAAATGGGTATCTATGCCTGAGGTATACACTCTGGTTTTCACTTCGATTGTAAGGAAAATATTAGGTTTTATTTCTAAATCATTGAACACGAAAGATCATGATCGTCCATGTTCTCTCAGTCATCATCTTAACCATGTAAAAACGAGTGCTGTAAAGGGCTCGAAACGTAGGGTCATGGTGTTAATAAACGCAATTAATCCGTTCTAAAGTGTTTAATTACATTAATATTTACTTTTATATTTATTTTTTTAAACTAATAAGCGCTACTTGCGCCAATTGGGGTTAACTATACAGCTACACAGTGTTAACTGTCTTTCACATGAAATAAACGCGTAACTCCGGGTTAATTGGCTAGCTCCAGTTGGTGTAAGTGGCCCTTAGGTATGACTCACACAAGAACGGGATGGGGTGATCTGTGAGTTTCTATAGAAAACGTCACGTGATATCCGAGGGCTCCGAACTATCACGTGATTCTTTCTATAGAAATTGACAGATCGTCCCGTCCCGCTCTGTCCTAGTCTGAGCCATCCACTCTCAAAAGTTAAGGTCAACTCTTTGGATTGTGCAAACTCAGTTTTACATGTATTTAGGAGGAGGTATTTAGAATCCTTATTGAGCTTACCGTGGGACTAGGTCGATTTGTGTAAGATTGTCCAACAATATTTATTATTTATTATTAAGCTATTGCATAGCTTCTATCGCGGGCCTTGAGCGCGGGGACCGAATCCAGAAATTCCGTAACGAAAAAAAACCTGACGCTCCCCACTCCGACGGACCGAAACCGACTTTATTCACTTTGTTACAAAGTTCTTTATCGGGGAAAGGATATATCTCCATACGAATGTCGCTAAGTGTCATATTCTATACAAAATATTGAGGACAGTAGCCCTTATTACCAGAGATACGGCGATGTCAAATGTCAAAATAAACACTATTATTTTTTCCCGCCAGAATCAAATATGTTAAATCGATTTTGTAATCGATGCATAATATACTGGCTGGATCGAATTAAAGGCAAAAGGCGCCTAATTTTTTATTTAGACTGCGAATCGTTTTGTTTTTTTAATCGATACCTTAGTGCAAATGCAAAGTCGTACTAAGTACCATTTTAAATTTGTGAATTTAGCACGTTAGTGCACAACGGAATAAAGTGGAAATTTCATTGGCATAAGAAATATTAGTACCTACAAAGAAGTAGAGTATCGAAATATGCCTTTGTCTTGTTTATCAAATATTTTCTATTGGTATATTAGATTTGTTCCTTATTGTGATAATCACAAAGGTGATATTGCTGCGTGCTGTAAATATTTTGTTTGTGGTGTTCGAAGACGATGAATACCGTATGTTTTTCGCCTATAAAAAAGCTCTCTTTCACTGCAGACGAAAATGTACCCAAATTTATTTTAAGTTTTTTTTGTTCAGTAGTGTCATAAACAAACAGAAATTAAACTTAAGTAGGTACATATTTGTCACTACTGACGAAAGTGCACAAAAAATACAAAACTGTGTTTTTAGGAAATGAGTTGAAAAGTGACCAATGTGCCGGGATCCATTAAATCTATGTAAATATGATATGTTTAATGCTGTGATAAATTTGATAATAAATAAAATCACTAATAATGGTAACTTTGTAGCAGCCCGCTGTCTCCACAACCAAAGGCATGAACATGTATTGTATCCATGTCCTATAGACCTAAGTTGCTTATCCACGAATGTCATCTGATAATGATAATGCTATAAGTTCATGAAAAGACAAGTTGCATGGATAGTGCGACGGTGATTGCTGTCAAATGTGAGTAACTGTATAGAATTATCAGAAATTGTCATACAAAGGTGACAAACTGTTGTCTTATTACGTTACGCTATCCGTTTGGGATCTTATCCCAGAAGGGAGCGCACACTTTTGCCGCTTCGCCACCGCTAGAGTTTCGGCAGAGGGCTCCTGCTACGTGGGAAGTGCGAGTAATATGGGTGGTCGAAATTGTGCTAACGCATGTAACATCCCACACTGAACACCGCCCCGTTTTCCACAGCACCAGGGTCACTCCATCTTGCTATCAGTGCGGCTAAACCCAGTGGCTCCAGAACGGAATGAACACCCGCTGACTGAAGAGACCTCAGGACAATATCATTGAGGTCTTAGTGACGCGGAATCCAACCACTACAAATACGGCAACTCAATGTATATATGGCTGTCAACACCCACCATGCATTGTACAAGCGGATGACATACATACCTCATAGCGGGCCCAGGGGAGTACAATAGCCAAACGCAACGATTTTGCCTTTGCGCAAAGAACAATGTCACAAAGCCAGTACGGTTTTTATATTAAATATTGGACAAGGATAGTTTATAAATAAACTCAGATTTTTTTGTACGATTACTTTTCTAAAACGGCTTATTACTGAATATGCACAACTTGATGGATTAGGATGGCACTTATTACAGTTCTATCTATATGGCACTAATGGAACTAGGTATCGCCTATATCCCCGTTAAATTGATTTGATTAAAATTATTTTAACTTTGCGCAAAAACATTCTTAGATCATGGCATGCCATTAGTCTCATTTCATTAGATACATTTTACTTAATAATGGCATCTATTTTATTTTTGTTGTCTAGCAAACTGATCTTGCGTAGCGATGTTGTCACAAAACCAGCACGGTTTCTTCAATTACATTTTGGACAAATTTCCATGCGATGCTAATATTGTAAATTTGATGAACATTATCTGTTACCAATTCACACTAAATTAAAAACGCTGAACGGATTAAGGTGAAATTTGGCATGGGGATGTTTTGACTCCTAGGAAAGGACAGAATAGTTTTTGTTATGAAAATCATCCTATATAGAGGTGCAAAGGGGAAGGAAGCAAGTGAAATAGTCAAATCTATAATTGCATGGGCAGTTTATGAATGAATTCATTCATAAATTGCCCATGCACTTTTGAACGCCAGTGTAAATGCGAATAAAGGCCTCTGCCGATCCTATCATAAGATCGTCCTTGGTTGAGATGAGACATAATATATACTTACCTACCTAATGAAAGTTTATAATTATTATATGCGTGACGTAATTATTTTGGTATCCTCGCAAGGTTTTTCTTCACTGGGAAGTTAGTTGTAATCAGGTACCGACTGACATTCTGTGGGTTAAATTCAGTGAGCTTAAGGCAGTGTTGTAAACCGTGATCAAAAACACTCGGCCTTGATTACTTATTTCATTGAAAGATAATTTATGTCAACTTGGACGTACTTTTTAGCATATCTACAGCGTATCCAGCCACTGAAAGATTAATATGTGGTCAAAGATACATACAGCTGTCACAAAAATGCTGGTGATTCGATTAAATGTGTAATCACTAATCAGTATCGAAATGTGGTTAGGAGAATAAATAAACAAAAAATGTTTGACAAAAAAAACATTTAGTCCTATTTTTTCCAAATCAGATTACAATATTGATCACCAGCATTTTTGGTATATCCTGAATTATTAACGAGAACAAAGAATAACAGGTTACTGTAGTTGCAAGTTAGTTGTTTGTTTTATACGGCCCCGGAATTTAATTAGCAATTTACAGTTCAAGTCAATTGGGTATTTAATACTTATGGTAATAAAAATACACTACCAAACATTATAATACTGCGCAGACGAAGTCGCGCTAGTAATTGCATAAGTTGATACAAAATGATATGCAATAGCTTTACCGCGGCAGTCCCCGAGTGCCACACGTATTTTTTTTACTATATTTGTGTACAATAAAGTGCTTACAAACAAACAAACAAACAAACAAAGGTGGTTTAAAACTGTGTACAATTTTGGACTCCCTTAAAACCATAATTTCTACCAGGTCAAATGTACACACTTCGCTTATTTAGACCATAGGTACTAGATTACGTATACTAATAAAAACCATTATCATTTCATGACTTTTGGCGTCGAGACTCGAGACACTAGGGCCTTGGGGAAGTGCGCTAGAGTTCTACAAGGAGCTAAGCAAGAGGCTGAGAGAGGCAACAGGCGACCCTCGCGCAGAATTGCACTCTTTATTCAGCGCGAGAATGCTGCCTGCGTGTTAGGCATCCTGCCGGGAAGACCGGACCTTTGTGTTCTGTAAAACAGAAGTTTTAAGTAGGTAAGTACTTTTAAATAATAATATGTTTTTGCCGATAAAGTAATTAAAATCATAGTAATATTTTAAGTTTACATTTTTAAATAGTTAAATCAGTTCAACATCACCAGCCGGCACCATTTTATTTCGCTACACGTTTGAGGGATTATTACGTTTCCATAGGTACTTATTATTGCTCCAAGGGTAGCAAAACAATAATTATGATAGTAAGTAACATTATACCACCCTAGAAGGCCCCAAACGCATAACTTCCTTCAACCTTACAGGACCCCACGTTGTTTTGGTTGGTTCATCGGCCCCGCGGCCGACGACCTTGCCACCGACCTTGTCGGGCCAACGACCGTATATTTTCGTCTTTCGGCCGTTTTTCTCAACGGAAAATTCTTATTGACCAACTTACTTGAGCTCTCTCCCTTCGCTTGCAGCCTAGAAGCTGCTATAACGTAAAGAGGAGGCTGAGTATATTGCTAAAGGTCTTAGTTCGGTGGTCGGTTCTGAGGGCAATGTTTTAACACACCCACAGGGTTCAAAGTTCTGCGATCAAGATTTGTTTTTCTGATGACAGCCAAGATGTTTCTAATATATAACAATGTGAATTAGCATGTGCTTACGGTAAAGGTGAGCGGTTGCGTGAAAATACATGGTTTATTATGAAACTTCGCTATTATTTGGCGTGAAAGGTAATAATCATTTTTATTTATTTAAACTTTATTGCACAAAATACAAAAACAAATGTACAAATGGCGGACTTAATGCCCAATGGCATTCTCTACCAGTCAACCATAGGGCCAAACAGAGACTTGAATAAAATGGTGCAAAGGGAGAATCAAGGTAATAATATCGAAATAATTGCAAAGCAAACTGAAGAACATTATATATATTATTATATATAATACATAGATAAAATAATATAATACACTACTACATATTTCCAACATGCACACTATACAATAATGATGGACACTATGGAAACTCTTCTTTCAGCAGGTGCTTACGCAGCATCCGCTTAAACGCACTCTTACTTGAGGCTTGTCTTATATAAAGAGGAAGCGAATTCCAATGACGACTTGCCTGGATGGCGTAGGAATTACCCATAAAACCAGTATGGTGAGCAGGAATCTTAAGTTTGAGAATACGGGAGGTACGCAGCTCACAACCTGGCCGAGGGGTTTCAAACACGAACATACTTTTTAGGTATCCAGGAGTAGAAGGTTCGAATAGAATAGAAAAAAGAGTGCTTAGAATCCTGAGGACTCTCCGGCGACGGATGGAAAGCCAGTTAAGTTGACGCCGGTAAAAGGAAACGTGATCGTATTTCCGGAGCCCGAAGATGAATCTTATGCCATTGTTGAGCAGACGTTCGAGTTTATTAAGACTCTCTTGAGTGACATTAGTCGTGCACACATCACCATAATCAATAATTGGCAGGACCAGAGCCTGGACTAACATTTTTTTTGTACTTACTGGAAGAAAGTTTTTAAATTTATAAAGGGTTCTCAGTGTTCCAGAGACCTTTCGACTTATGTCTGCCAAGTGGACATTCCAGGAAAGGTGAGAATCAAAAAAAATAACCCCAGGTTATTATTATTATTATTATTTATTATTATTAGGACCAAAATAAGGTATTAAAATGATATTCAAGGTGAATTAAATAAACAATATATACCTAAATTAGTATATTATTTTTATAATCAATCAATCTGACATTCAAAAGTGCTGAATTTTGGCCTACTTCAAATAAATGCTTTTCAGTTTGAGTTTGAATTCCACAAAATGCTTTTTGTGGATTTAATTTTCTTGGCCACAATCCGATGGTAAGAGAATTTATTTAGAATATTAGCAATATATGGATTTTGTTGTACATAATGCAGAAAATCATCAAATTACCTTTATTTTGAGGTACACAGAAAACAATTGAAAGTCGAGCACGTGTATTGATTCAGTCATGCGTGCGTGCCAAGTTGCCTCATTTCAACGGTAAGATTAAGTTGAGTTTCAAAACTCATTGCGAACCTTTTATGTCGAATTAATGTATCTTCAACTCACTTTTATAAAGAGGCTACGGTACGGTACGTTATTTCGATCGCTTCTGATTACAAAAAAGAATCGAATTTAAACTATCGTGTGACATATTAATATTATAACAAATTAGGGATAACACTCAGGTATTTTAATTTACTATGCGCGACGTGTTTCGGACATCTTAGAATGCCATTATGTCGCGCGTAGTGAATAAAAATAATTTTGTATGATACTAAAAATTTGTTTACCTACCTAGTGTGTTAATTTTCGTTTCGTTGTTTTCAGAAACTAGTTTTTGCCCGCTTCTTATTCTGCGTACAATTAGAATTTTTGCTATCCTATATTTATCTTGAGAAAGTCTCAGGGGTAAAATTATGCCCATACCAAATTTCATCTTAATCCGCTATTTTTGCTTGAAGAGTTACTTCACTTTCGCATTTATAATATTAGTATGGATATAAATCAAAATAAATGTACACGTTAATTTACAAGCAAAAATATAAATATAAGCAAACAATCAACGAAAGATGACCAACCATCCACATTCGGTGATATTAAGACGATATTACCTTATTCCTGTGTAATTTATATGAAAAAAAGACTTCTGTGTGATTAAGACTTCATTACGAACGTTTAGGAACGATATTTTAATGATACACGGCTCAAAGATACAAAGTTAGGTATGATAACTGTATATGAACTTCGCGTATTTAATTAATACCTATACTTAACTATCTAAACTCTTGTTAACACGTCAAAAGTGTTACAACTCAACTTGAAGTTATTTATAACTACGGAGCACAAAAAGTTGAGTTAATCTCCCAAAGTAGGTAGTTAGTCGCCAACACTTGCTAAGAAAAGTTTCACGTGGGTTTTATTTACCTGGAGAAAGTAAGGAAATTAATAGTGAAGTAACGAGGCGACGGATTAAGGTGTTTTGGTTCGATTTGTGAACAAAAAATTAAAAAAAATGCAAACCGGTTAAAACAGCAGTTTTTATTATATGATACGCAATGTAAATTCATGTTAAACAACGATAAAACTCATTTTATTTTTATTATATTGGCTTGACATATTTCGGTGCCATTTGGCCATCAGCATCTGACGGAGTGCTTGCTACTCTCGCATCGCAATCGCAGGTTCGCGCGTGCTGACATAGTAGGGGTGGAGGCGGGCTATCCGGCGCCGGTGAAGCTGTTGTAGAAGTTTGTTTTGCCCTCCAGCCGGCAAGCAGCTAATTGCAGGCCGCTACGCTAAACAAATTCGACGTTTGCCGACTGCGTGAAGCAGAAAAATAGTGTACAGACCTTGGCCAGTAAATAAGAAAGCCTCAGATCACAAGTTTGTTGACCTCAGTTTCGCTTTCAACGACAATAACACGAGATCCGAGTCATTTCTTAATTTACAGGCTTCGTTACGTAACTTACTATTTTTTTTTAAATCACTATTCGTCTTCTATATCTACTCATAGTTGACCATGCTCGAATCAGAATCCCAATGAACGCTAAACTTGTGTATACAAACTATCAAACTACAGAGTCATAAAAGCAGTCTGCGTGACTCAACTTGAAGTTATTTATAACTACGGAGCGGAGGAAGTTGAGTTAATCTCCCAAAGTAGTTGGTCGCCAACACTTGCTAATAAAAGTTTCACGTGGGTTTTATTTACCTGGAGGAAATAAGGGAAAGAATATTGATATTTCAACCACCTCACTATTGTGAGGTGACAGAGTAAACGTAGTCTCTAGCGTTCAAGCAAAACAGGGAGGGGATTTATTATATGTACCCATTCCCCTCTGCGAAGTACAAGCCCAATAGGCATACGCAGGTCAGTTTTGTGACTCCTCCGTACACAAAAATAGATCGAAGTGTGCAAGATTTGTTAGTGTAGTTGTATAATTTTTGATGTGTTAGTGTCGTCATTACACTTTTATTTGTATGTAAAGTATGATAAGTGTGTCTCTGTGCAAGTATACTCCCGTAAAAAGAATCATTTGTACGGTACGTCGCTATGCAATTTTGGAAAACCGATTGCTTGAAGACTGGAGCTCAATGCTAACCCAATACATGTCATCTTCAAACTTACCCTGTACTTCTTCCTCCGGGAAAGGGTCTTTCGGGAAAACCTCGGCAGGGAACTCATTCCACAGCCGGATCGTCTGTGGACTAAATTCCTCTTAAGAGGGGGCAGAGTGTTTTCAACGTAAACGACAGTTACGGTTAAGACTGTGGCGTCCTCAATTATTTGCAAAGACATACAAGATGCATGTAATTATTATCTCAAAGAGTGTGTCTACCATATTCGTATATTTACAATCTAAAATAATGTACAGTTTAGTAAATATGTCTACGCAAAGACGCAGCAAAATTGAGAAAAACGCGTGTCAGCGTTTATGCCAAAGTGAATGAAAAATCATTTGCTTTATTTTTAAAAACTAATTCTATCCAATCTCAAATATACAAGCTACTGAATTCGTATAGTCTTATTACATAATACTGGTTCATTAATTAATTATGATTTTTTTAAAACGTCCTAAAAATCCGCCATACAAAATTACTATGGAATCTGATCGTTGAAATATAACAAGTGAGCAACACCCGAAATAGTCAGTCGGCCCCGAATGTTCGAAGCGACACCACGTCTCTCTGCGGAGCGTCTACATCTTGAAATAAATCGATGTTCATTGTGTACGTATACTGCGTTATAGGTAGCAAAACGGTATAAGAATTTTTTTACCATTTTTTGTGTTTCCAAAGGAAATAGGCAATAGCAACCAGTTCAAAATGAATGACATACAGAGTTAGTTTCGTTTATACCTCATTGTATATAGTGTCACTTGGACCGTAGAAGATGTCCAAGGTCTGATGACGGAGTAGAAAGGTGGCCACCGGAACTCAGGAAGTAGTTGATGTAATACCCCCGTGTTTGGACTCATTTGTTTTTTTCTTTTTATGCTATAGGGGGCAAACGAGCAAACGAATCACCTGATGGTAAGCGATTAACGTCGTCCATGGACACCCGCAACACCAGAGGTGTCGCAAGTGCGTTGCCGGCCTTTAAGGTGGGAGTACGCTCTTTTCTATTTATGCTATTTGTATTGTTTTGGCGGGCACTTGGACCGTGACTGGTGTCCAAGGTCTGATGATGAAGCAGAAAGATGACCACCGGAACTCAGGAAGTAGTTGATGTAATACCCCCGTGTTTGGGCTCGTTAGGTTTGTTCTGGTGAGCACTTGGACCGTGAGTGGTGTCCAAGGTCTGATGATGGAGCAGAAAGATGACCACCGGAACTCAGGAAGTAGTTGATGTAATACCCCCGTGTTTGGGCTCGTTAGGTTTGTTCTGGTGAGCACTTGGACCGTGAATGGTGTCCAAGGTCTGATGATGGAGCAGAAATATGACCACCGGAACTCAGGAAGTAGTTGATGTAATACCCCCGTGTTTGGACTCATTTGTATTGTTTTGGCGGGCACTTGGACCGTGACTGGTGTCCAAGGTCTGATGATAGAGCAGAAAGATGACCAGCGGAACTCAGGAAGTAGTTGATGTAATACCCCTGTGTTTGGGCTCGTTAGGTTTGGTTAGGCGAGCACTTGGGCCGTAGGTGGTGTCCAAGGTCTGATGATGGAGCAGAAAGGCGGCCACCGGAACTCAGACAGTAGTTGATGTAATACCCCCGTGTTTGGAGTCATTTGTATTGTTTTGACGAGCACTTGGATCGTGAGTGGTTTCCAAGGTCTGATGATGGAGCAGAAAGGTGTCAACCGGTACTCAGGAACCAGTGGGTGGAATACCTTCGTGTTCAGACTCGTAGATTTTGTTTTGACGAGCACTTGGGCTATACATGGTGTCCAAGGTCTGATGGTGCAGCAGTAAAGTGTCAACTGGTACTCAGGAACCAGTTGATAGAATACCTTCGTGTTTAGACTCGTTAGTTTTGATTCGACGAGCACTTGGGCCATGCATGGTTTCCAAGGTCTGATGATGGAGCAGATATTTACAAATATATTAAAAAATTATAAATTATATTTATTACATTAATATTTATAAATTTTGTAAGGTTGACTCCGATTTGGATAAAAATCGATATCTGAGGATCCGGCGAGGTGATTAACATGAATCTTGAGTCAAATTTGTTAAATATTGTTTAAACCGACGCCATCTTGGATTTTGTAAGATAAACTCCGATTTGGATAAAAATCGATATCAGACGATCCGGCGGGGTCCTTAACATGAATCCAGAATCAAAATCGTAAAATATTGTAAAAAGTGACGCCATCTTGGATTTTGTGCGATAAACTCCGATTTGGATAAAAATTGATATCTGAGGATCCAGTGGGGACCATGACATGAATCTAGGATCAATATTGTAAAATATTGTAAAAACCGACGCCATCTTGGATTTTGTAAAATAAACTCCGATTTGGATAAAAATCGATATCTGACTATCCGGCGGGGTCCTTAACATGAATCCAGAATCAAAATCGTCAAATATTGTAAAAAGCGACGCCATCTTGGATTTTGTGAGATTAGCTCCGATTTGGATAAAAATCGATATCTGAGGATCCGGCGGGGTGATTAACATGAATCTTGAGTCAAAATTGTAAAATATTGTTAAAACCGACGCCATCTTGGATTTTGTAAGATAAACTCCGATTTGGATAAAAATCGATATCTGACGATCCGGCGGGGTCCTTACCATGAATCCAGAATCAAAATCGTGAAATATTGTAAAAAGCGACGCCATCTTGGATTTTGTAAAATTAACTCCGATTTGGATAACAATCGATATCTGACTATCCGGCGGGGTCCTTAACATGAATCCAGAATCAAAATCGTAAAATATTGCAAAAAGCGACGCCATCTTGGATTTTGTGCGATAAACTCCGATTTGGATAAAAATCGATATCTGACTATCCGGCGGGGTCCTTAACATGAATCCAGAATCAAAATCGTCAAATATTGTAAAAAGCGACGCCATCTTGGATTTTGTGAGATTAGCTCAGATTTGGATAAAAATCGATATCTGAGGATCCGGCGGGGTGATTGACATGAATCTTGAGTCAAAATTGTAAAATATTGTTAAAACCGACGCCATCTTGGATTTTGTAAGATCAACTCTGATTTGGATAAAAATCGATATATGACGATCCGGCGGGGTCCTTAACATGAATCCAGAATCAAAATCGTAAAATATTGTAAAAAGCGACGCCATCTTGGATTTTGTAAAATCAACTCCGATTTGGATAACAATCGATATCTGACTATCCGGCGGGGTCCTTACCATGAATCCAGAATCAAAATCGTAAAATATTTCAAAAAGCGACGCCATCTTGGATTTTGTGCGATAAACTCCGATTTGGATAAAAATCGATATCTGAGGATCCAGTGGGGACCATAATATGAATCTAGGATCAATATTGCAAAATATTGTAAAAACCGACGCCATCTTGGATTTTGTAAAATCAACTCCGATTTGGATAAAAATCGATATCTGACTATCCGGCGGGGTCCTTAACATGAATCCAGAATCAAAATCGTCAAATATTGTAAAAAGCGACGCCATCTTGGATTTTGTGAGATTAGCTCCGATTTGGATAAAAATCGATATCTGAGGATCCGGCGGGGTGATTAACATGAATCTTGAGTCAAAATTGTAAAATATTGTTAAAACCGACGCCATCTTGGATTTTGTAAGATAAACTCCGATTTGGATAAAAATCGATATCTGACTATCCGGCGGGGTCCTTAACATGAATCCAGAATCAAAATCGTGAAATATTGTAAAAAGCGACGCCATCTTGGATTTTGTAAAATTAACTCCGATTTGGATAACAATCGATATCTGACTATCCGGCGGGGTCCTTAACATGAATCCAGAATCAAAATCGTAAAATATTGCAAAAAGCGACGCAATCTTGGATTTTGTGCGATAAACTCCGATTTGGATAAAAATCGATATCTGACTATCCGGCGGGGTCCTTAACATGAATCCAGAATCAAAATCGTCAAATATTGTAAAAAGCGACGCCATCTTGGATTTTGTGAGATTAGCTCAGATTTGGATAAAAATCGATATCTGAGGATCCGGCGGGGTGATTGACATGAATCTTGAGTCAAAATTGTAAAATATTGTTAAAACCGACGCCATCTTGGATTTTGTAAGATCAACTCTGATTTGGATAAAAATCGATATATGACGATCCGGCGGGGTCCTTAACATGAATCCAGAATCAAAATCGTAAAATATTGTAAAAAGCGACGCCATCTTGGATTTTGTAAAATCAACTCCGATTTGGATAACAATCGATATCTGACTATCCGGCGGGGTCCTTACCATGAATCCAGAATCAAAATCGTAAAATATTGCAAAAAGCGACGCCATCTTGGATTTTGTGCGATAAACTCCGATTTGGATAAAAATCGATATCTGAGGATCCAGTGGGGACCATAATATGAATCTAGGATCAATATTGTAAAATATTGTAAAAACCGACGCCATCTTGGATTTTGTAAAATCAACTCCGATTTGGATAAAAATCGATATCTGACTATCCGGCGGGGTCCTTAACATGAATCCAGAATCAAAATCGTCAAATATTGTAAAAAGCGACGCCATCTTGGATTTTGTGAGATTAGCTCCGATTTGGATAAAAATCGATATCTGAGGATCCGGCGGGGTGATTAACATGAATCTTGAGTCAAAATTGTAAAATATTGTTAAAACCGACGCCATCTTGGATTTTGTAAGATAAACTCCGATTTGGATAAAAATCGATATCTGACGATCAAGCGGGGTCCTTACCATGAATCCAGAATCAAAATCGTGAAATATTGTAAAAAGCGACGCCATCTTGGATTTTGTAAAATTAACTCCGATTTGGATAACAATCGATATCTGACTATCCGGCGGGGTCCTTAACATGAATCCAGAATCAAAATCGTAAAATATTGCAAAAAGCGACGCCATCTTGGATTTTGTGCGATAAACTCCGATTTGGATAAAAATCGATATCTGACTATCCGGCGGGGTCCTTAACATGAATCCAGAATCAAAATCGTCAAATATTGTAAAAAGCGACGCCATCTTGGATTTAGTGAGATTAGCTCAGATTTGGATAAAAATCGATATCTGAGGATCCGGCGGGGTGATTGACATGAATCTTGAGTCAAAATTGTAAAATATTGTTAAAACCGACGCCATCTTGGATTTTGTAAGATCAACTCTGATTTGGATAAAAATCGATATATGACGATCCGGCGGGGTCCTTAACATGAATCCAGAATCAAAATCGTAAAATATTGTCAAAAGCGACGCCATCTTGGATTTTTTGAGATTAACTGCGATTTGGATAAAAATCGATATCTGAGGAGCCGGCAGGGTGACTAACATGAATCTTAAGTCAAAATTGGAAAATATGGTAAGAATAGACGCCATATTGGATTTTGTAAAATTAACTCTGATTTGGATAAAAATCGATATCTGACGATCTGGCGGGGTCCATAACATGAATCCATGGTCAAAATTGTTAATTAACGTCAACACTGACGCCATATTGGATTTTGTAAGATAAACTCTGATTTGGATAAAAATCGATATCTCATGATCCGGCGGGGTCCTTAACATGAATCCAGAATCAAAACTGTATAATATTGTAATAAGTGACGCCATCTTTGATTTTATGAGATTAACTCCGATTTGAATAAAAATCGATATCTGACGATTCAGCGGGGTCCATAACATGAATCCATAGTCAAAATTGTTAAATAATGTCAACACCGACGCCAAATTGGATTTTGGAAAATTATCTCTGATTTGGATAAAAATCGATATCTGACGATTTTTATCCAAATCGGAGTTGATATCACAAAATCCAAGATGGCGTCGATTCTTACCATATTTTCCAATTTTAACTCAAGATTCATGTTAATCACCCCGCCGGCTTCTCAGATATCGATTTTTATCCAAATCGCAGTTAATCTCACAAAATCCAAGATGGCGTCGCTTTTTACAATTTTTTACGATTTTGATTCTGGATTCATGTTAAGGATCCCGCCGGATCGCCAGATATCAATTTTTATCCAAATCGGAGTTGATCGTACAAAATCCAAGATGGCGTCGGATTTAACAATATTTTACAATTTTAACTCAAGATTTATGTTAATCACCCCGCCGGATCCTCAGATATCGATTTTTATCCAAATCGGAGTTAATCTCACAAAATCCAAGATGGCGTCGCTTTTTACAATATTTAACGATTTTGATTCTGGATTCATGTTAAGGACCCCGCCGGATCGTCAGATATCAATATCCAAATCGGAGTTGATCTTACAAAATCCAAGATGGCGTCGGTTTTAACAATATTTTACAATTTTGACTCAAGATTCGTGTTAATCACCCCGCCGGATCCTTAGATCTCGATTTTTATCCAAATCGCAGTTAATCTCACAAAATCCAAGATGGCGTCGCTTTTTACAATATTTAACGATTTTGATTCTGGATTCATGTTAAGGACCCCGCCGGATCGTCAGATATCGATTTTTATTCAAATCGGAGTTAATCTCACAAAGTCCAAGATGGCGTCGATTCTTACCATATTTTCCAATTTTGACTCAAGATTCATATTAATCACCCCGCCGGCTTCTCAGATATCGATTTTTATCCAAATCGCAGTTAATCTCACAAAATCCAAGATGGCGTCGCTTTTTACAATTTTTTACGATTTTGATTCTGGATTCATGTTAAGGACCCCGCCGGATCGTCAGATATCAATTTTTATCCAAATCGGAGTTGATCGTACAAAATCCAAGATGGCGTCGGATTTAACAATATTTTACAATTTTGACTCAAGATTTATGTTAATCACCCCGCCGGATCCTTAGATATCGATTTTTATCCAAATCGGAGTTAATCTCACAAAATCCAAGATGGCGTCGCTTTTTACAATATTTAACGATTTTGATTCTGGATTCATGTTAAGGACCCCGCCGGATCGTCAGATATCAATTTTTATCCAAATCGGAGTTGATCCTACAAAATCCAAGATGGCGTCGGTTTTAACAATATTTTACAATTTTGACTCAAGATTCGTGTTAATCACCCCGCCGGATCCTCAGATATCGATTTTTATCCAAATCGGAGCTAATCTCACAAAATCCAAGATGGCGTCGCTTTTTACAATATTTGACGATTTTGATTCTGGATTCATGTTAAGGACCCCGCCGGATAGTCAGATATCGATTTTTATCCAAATCGGAGTTGATTTTACAAAATCCAAGATGGCGTCGGTTTTTACAATATTTTACAATATTGATCCTAGATTTATATTATGGTCCCCACTGGATCCTCAGATATCGATTTTTATCCAAATCGGAGTTTATCGCACAAAATCCAAGATGGCGTCGCTTTTTGCAATATTTTACGATTTTGATTCTGGATTCATGGTAAGGACCCCGCCGGATAGTCAGATATCGATTGTTATCCAAATCGGAGTTGATTTTACAAAATCCAAGATGGCGTCGGTTTTAACAATATTTTACAATTTTGACTCAAGATTCATGTCAATCACCCCGCCGGATCCTTAGATATCGATTTTTATCCAAATCGGAGTTAATCTCACAAAATCCAAGATGGCGTCGCTTTTTACAATATTTAACGATTTTGATTCTGGATTCATGTTAAGGACCCCGCCGGATCGTCAGATATCAATTTTTATCCAAATCGGAGTTGATCCTACAAAATCCAAGATGGCGTCGGTTTTAACAATATTTTACAATTTTGACTCAAGATTCGTGTTAATCACCCCGCCGGATCCTCAGATATCGATTTTTATCCAAATCGCAGTTAATCTCACAAAATCCAAGATGGCGTCGCTTTTTACAATATTTAACGATTTTGATTCTGGATTCATGTTTAGGACCCCGCCGGATCGTCAGATATCGATTTTTATCCAAATCGGAGTTAATCTCACAAAGTCCAAGATGGCGTCGCTTTTTACAATATTTAACGATTTTGATTCTGGATTCATGTTAAGGACCCCGCCGGATCGTCAGATATAATTTTTTATCCAAATCGGAGTTGATCTTACAAAATCCAAGATGGCGTCGGTTTTTACATTATTTTACAATTTTGACTCTGGATTCATGTTAATCACTCCGTCGGATCCTCGGATATCGTTTTTTATCCAAATCGGAGTTAAGCTCACAAAATCCAAGATGGCGTCGCTTTTTACAATATTTTACGATTTTGATTCTAGATTCATGTTAAGGACCCCGCCGGATCGTCAGATATCAATTTTTATCCAAATCGGAGTTGATCTTACAAAATCCAAGATGGCGTCGGTTTTAACAATATTTTACAATTTTGACTCAAGATTCGTGTTAATCACCCCGCCGGATCCTCAGATATCGATTTTTATCCAAATCGCAGTTAATCTCACAAAATCCAAGATGGCGTCGGTTTTAACAATATTTTACAATTTTGACTCAAGATTCATGTTAATCACCCCGCCGGATCCTCAGATATCGATTTTTATCCAAATCGGAGCTAATCTCACAAAATTTATAAATATTGATATAATCAATATTATAAAAGTGACGTTTTCTGGGTAAAGAAAGATACCACATTGTCGCTTATTGATAAGAATGATAAGGCGCTTCTGTCATAAAGAATCATTTGGAAAACCTTATCAACAGGCGACAATGTGGTACTTTTACCAAGAAAACGACACAATTTTTTAACGATTTCATAATATGTGACGTTTTGCGGTGAAAGGTACCTTATGGACGATCGGCGCTTACGCTGTTAACAAAGACGCTGATAATAATGCGCTGCAACGCGACGTAAGCGCCGACCGTCCATAAGGTACCTTTAGCCGTAAATAGCCACATATGAAATCATAAAATAAGTGCTTTTATTTAGAAAAAGGCACTTTGCCATTCTGCCGGTTGTCGATAAGGCGCGAATGTCATAAATATTAGTTTAGAAATGAACCTTATCAACAACCGACAGAATGGTACCTTTCTTTAGTACTAAATACAAACACAAATAATAAAATCATTTGGAAAAACCGAACAAATATTAGGTGAATTAATACAATATCTGTATCAAAGGATTATAAAAATGAGGAATTCTAAGATTTCTAAGTTATAACCTTTTAACGCCCGAATAATGACGCGCCGGTGTAGTAGTGTGCGTGCGCGCACGCACACAGATAGCGAGCAGTGCGGGGCCGCTAAATGCCTATTTCGTGTCCGCGGCAAACACTCTGCCCCCTCTTAAACCGCACCGTGCACGACCATTAAGGTTGTTAGGTTGTAAGGTAGCTGGTTCTATGACCGGTAGACGTAATTTGATAAGTGTCACTAGGCGATGATTATCTTTGTGTGCGTGAGAAGTGCATCCGTGTGCACGTTTCCCCTGCAAATAGCGACAGCAAAAATTGTACAATAAGGTGTCGTTTTGACCTGTCCCTTCAGTCACCAGCAATAATATCTCACACAAAGAAGGGCGCATAAATATCTGACTCGCAGCATCCGAGGGCTCCGAGCTATCTCGTGTCTATTTCCATAGAAACTGATAGATCGGCCCGGGCAGGTCACATCCCAGCCCATTCTAGCATGAGCCATCCTTTACACAAAAACCTTCCAAACACTGCGTACAAATACTTGAGAACTTTTAACACGATAATTGATTTCCAAAGTCCCGGGAATCGGTTCCGTATCAGGTTTCATTTGTAAAGCTCCGAATTCCTGTTGTTTTTTAAGGTTGTTCCGAAGGCTGTGCGAGGCGAAATTGTTGTGAGTTTTAAAACCTCTGGACCATTTGAGCGTTCGGCAAACTTTGGCACAAAGAAGATATTTTCATATTACAAATGAGGCGGGTTAGTTTACGATTTTCACATTTGACGTAAACAATAGACGGAGAGTATACCTACTTCTGAAAATTTTAAGAACAACGACACTAGTTATCTAATTCGTTTTTTAATAGGTACTATTCTTATAATATAGTCTAATTAAGCCAAAGGTTCAAAATCTCTCAAACAGTTTTGTAATTTGGTACCTAAATCTCTTTTTATGTCCACACCTTTTGACGTTTGTGGACCTCGAGGAGCCGCCGCCATCTCGAAAAATGTATATATTTTTGTAGACATTCTCGTTTTTCTCCAAATTTACGTATTCTATGAAAATGCAATGTAGGACAACATTCAAGCTCATTACATTCGACACAAAAATTTCTTACCCAACAAAAACTTTTCTTTACAAAAAAAAAATGCTCCTTCTTAGGGAAAACACTTGAAACGAAACGTACCGACAATACCTTTCCAGGGGATATTCTCTGAATACGAAACTTGACTAAATACGATCTTTGGCTTTTATTTACACAATTGGGCATGAACTACCCCAATATCAACAATTTGCCCGACTGTGATTCACAAAAAAGTTGGGCGGGGATGGGAAAGGCCGAGTGTCAATTGTTTTTACATAGTGTTCAAAACAGTTTGTATACGCTTTTTCTATGAGAGGTAATAATCTCCATCTATCTATGAGATCACCTATCTATCTTTAAATATATCCCTTTAAATATTTAATGGAATTGGTTAAATCCTATTATAGTATGGAATTTGTTTTTTATTTGGGTGACTTTTACATGTAGACCCCTTGCACTAACCGAGGGTAGCCAACTAACCCGAAGCTAAGCGTTTTTTGTATGACATTTTACCAATTAACTCCGGGTTAGATTCTAACCCTCGGTGGTGCAAGTGGGGCTTCTCGTACTGAATGTTATATTGTAACTTATTTTAACTAACCATTTAAAAATCACAAAAGACGTACAAAAATAATAGCAGGATTTACAAATAACTTCAGAACAAAAGCCTATTGAATATGTTAAAGGGCAAACTGACGCCTATACGTTGTCTCCAAGCTTTTTGTGGTAAGCTTTAATTTACATTTCTATTTGTTTTTATTATTAGCCATCCAATTTTATAAAGTCACTGGGACACAGTGATAGGTCTTGTTTAGCGATAACTCACACTAGAAGCGGGACATCCAAGGGCTCCGAGCTATCACGTGATTCTTTATATAGTTGACAGATCATCCCGTCCCGCCCCGTCCCGTCCTAGTGAGTCATCCTTTATGTTTGTGAGTTTCTATACAGTCAGCAACAATAGTAGCAAAGCGGGTATCACCATACCCGCTTAGCTACTTATATTCTGACACAATTTTTTTGTCTAACAGACTTTATAAAACCTAAAAGTATTTTTCTTCCTAACGTTTTCCCGATTTATCTCACGGCTCATGGAGCCTGGGATCATTCTGGAAGCATTGGCAACGAATCCCAAGATTTTTCGTAAGCGATAGTTTTTACGAAAGCGATTGCCATCTGGATACCTTCCAATACAAAGGGTAAACTGCCATAGAGGTGAAGCAGAGTTTGAAGACGGAAAGGCAGGCAACGAAATATATTTAAAGGTAAAGGCACCTTTAAAGAAGAGGTACTATTGAATGAAATCCCGAAAACCCGGATTTTTCCAGATCTTGATTCTCATTCGAATCAGAATCACGAGCTGATTCGATCCTGATATTTTTTTTTTTGCCCTAAAAAGTTATTTCCGCTACGTCACATTTTTGTACCAACTTACACGAGCGTGACGTATCGGAAACTCGAGTATGGGGATTTTGAATGAGAATAACAATGGCCGCCTAAGTAGATACAAATGTTAGTGTAAACAGAGTATGCCCCTAATAGGACCCACTCTCCACAAATGAGAAAACTTCGACATTGTCAGTGTCACGTACTTTTGCATTTCATTATCCCAACTGAAAGTTTTGTCGGGCTGTCATCCTGATTTCCACGCATGCACAGCTGCTAGGTTCCCGTATTTATCATTAACTTTAGTATACTAGATGGTCGCAATAAGCAAATATTTTTTGCAGTAACATGTTTTATAATATTTGTGGGCTATGTGGGAGTGGGATAATTTTTTTCTACTCCAGCACTTCTATCTGTCAATTAGATGACTGACAGCGATATTACAAAAAGTATACATTATAACGTTGTCTATGGTATTCCATATGAACACTGCTCCTTTGGATTTTCATACAATATATGAGCCCCCGTGGGAGAAGGGCCGATGTCTGCTGTGGGATGCCACGTGCGTCAGCACGTTTGCAGCTTCGCACATCGGCCGTACTATGCGGTCTGCGGGAGCGGCGGCAGAGTTGGCAGCGTCTCGTAAGCGGGAAAAGTACGCGGTTCTGGCAAACTATTTGTTTGTCCCTCTCGCGGTGGAGACCACGGGGTGTTGGTGTGTCGAAGGCCTAGCTTTTATTAAGGAAGTGGGGAGACGCCTGAGGGAGAGAGGTCACGATCCTCGCTCCGGGTCTTTCCTGCTGCAGAGGTTGTCCATTGCGGTTCAACGTGGCAACGCGGCGAGCGTGATGGGCACCTTTGCGTCTGGTGGGGCGCGGAGCGGGTGTGGTGACAGTAATAGTTAGTAGGATTGTTAGGCTAAGTTTTTTTTTTAAGTTCTTTTGTTAAGTTAAAGTAGAAATTAAGAATGTTTTTGTAAAACTATTTTTATATATGAGCACTGTTGGTTTTTTTTTAATTTCTTTAGTGGGCATGCGACATTTTCCATATTCTGCCACCTTTCGAGATTTAGCTTTTTACGCTATTTTAGCTGTCGTAGAAAAACTAGCGTATGCAACAGATCATAATTGCTTCTTAAAACTTAAAGGTCGCCGTTATAAAACTACTATTGTCGTTTACAGTAGAGAAGACTGTTATTATACAAGTCTCAAGTCAGGCCCCATATGGAGTATTGCTGCCAGCTTTGGGCGGGAGCACCTGGATACCAGCTGGGCCCCTTTGACTCGATCCAAAGACGTGCTGTCCGAATTGTCAACGATCCCAAACTCACGAGCGATATCGAACCCTTAAGTCTAAGGAGAGACTTCGCCTCCTTATGTGTATTCTATCGCTTGTACAATGGATTGTGCTCTGAGGAATTGTTTGATATGATGCCAACGGCTGCATTCTACCACCGCACCGCTCGCCGTCGGCAGGGTGTTCACCCGCATACCCTGGAGCCTAAATGGTCTCGTACCGTGCGGTTTAAGAGGAACTTCCTCCCGCGGCCGCTCCGAGCTCCCTGCAACTGTTTTCCCAAAGGACTACAATATGGGGTTCTTCAAAAAAGGAGTGTTAAAGTTTTTAAAGGGTCGGCAACGCGCATGTAACACCCCTGGAGTTGCAGGCGTCCATAGGCTACGGTGACCGCTTACCATCAGGCGGGCCGTATGCTTGTTTGTCACCGTCGTAGTATAAAAAAAAAACAGGAACTAATGAAACACTCCACGCGAACTATAATCGATTATTTTTTTGTCTTGTTAACGACACATGTTATCAAGGCGCTGCCCACAAAATCCGGGCGCACGCCACCACCACTATTATACACCCTGTTTTTATTGATGTCTGTTAACCTTAAGGGGAGATTCTTCAGGTTAAATCGAGTTGATTTCTCTAAAAAACTAGTATCTTAACTATTACAGTTTTTGATATACTTTGAGAAATAAATTTATTAGCTGAACCAGGGTAAACGGTTACTAAACCATCTACTACTAAGATGTGTTTTGGAATGTCTAAAGTTTCAGCTTTGTCATACTTTACACGTACTTCCGTGTACCTTTTACAATGTAATTAATTTATTTTGTATGAAAGACGAAAAAATATTTTTTTTGAATTCGACTAAACACATCATCACATCACAGTATCAAATTTGACAGAAATAAAAAAAGCAAGCTTTGTAATATTTCTAGGCTTAGGCGACCCTAGCGTTTGTGCATATTAAAATTTGACGTACATACCTGAAAAAAGCGGAATCCTCCTTTTTGGTTTTAGTTTTTAATTTAATTTTAACACGCTTGATACCGTATTGGGGTGCGGATACACTAAGGTGGAGTAATAATTGACGGCTCGAATAATCGAGGTTTTACTGTATACTGCGTTTATAAACTTTTAATCCTGTAAGCGTTCATGGTTTATTAATTGTTCTAATCTAATTTGCAGATAAATTGAGAGATAATTTTCGTATTTTGTAGGTGAGATATACGTGTTAATAGGAATTGGTAGTTTGCAAACTCTGCCAACTACCTGTGTAATTAAATTTGTAACGTTATTAGGGTAAATCTGTTAGTGCTCAAATATGAGATAACTTATCAAGAGCGCCCAGGGGAGCAATTGTGACTACTCGTATTCAGATATGATATGCTTATCAGATGAAACATAAATCAAAAGTGAATATATATTTATACACAAAATCTATTTGACCACACAATCTAAACTCTCGTGAGTCATACTAATACTTATACTTTATCAAATGTCGTGGAATGTTTTGACCTAAGCCGAACGGGATCAGAGTTAACTGCGACGCAAGAGTAGCAAGTACTCTTCAATGATGATAGCGGAATGCCATCGGAACATGTCACGTAGGTATTTTTTATCACAATATACGTAGGAATGACATGTTTCGACTGCACCGGGCAACATTTGTCACGCCTATTGTAATAAAAATAAATGAGTTTTAAACGGTGCAATTAAATAATATTTAAAACTGGTCACTCACGTAATTTAGTCGTGAGTGACCCGTTTTAAATATTATTTCATATGTTCGAGTCTCACGAGAGTTTTATAGTTAAAATTAAGGTGCAATTAAATGTCAGTATGAACTCACGAAAGTTTAAATTATAAAACTGTTACTTCTTTAGGCGATATTTCATTGTTCTGGTCTGTGTGCAAGATAATTACATTATTAATATTCACGGTAGCGAGATAAAGTACCAGGCAGTTCAGTACCTTACAGAAAACACGGTCTTAAATCGATTAAATATTAAAACGCCGTGCCACATATTTTATTCCATCAGCTCCCAGTGAAATGGGTTACCGCATTGAAACTCTTTCGTGGCGTAATTAAATGCACATAACTTCCCCTTTCATAAGACTTACGCTAGTTTCTAAAGGAATACGTAAGTCAATGTAAGTTTTCTTTGAGCACAATGCCAAGTTGAGTTTAATGTTTAAAGCTTTGTGACGTGAAAAGGAAAGGAATGTTTAAAGGAATAAAATAGGTGAATGAGTAGTTATCAAAATAATAATATTTTTAGGGTTCCGTACCTCAAAAGGAAAAAAACGGAACCCTTATAGGATCACTTTGTTGTCCGTCCGTCCGTCAGTCCGTCAAAACCCTTTATATCGGGAGTGCGTGGAGGTATCGAGTTAAAATGTAAACTATTTACTTAGGTACTTAGGTCTCAAGTCCCTTGAAACCGTATTCCGCGTTTTCCGAAATTCATCCCCTAAGGGATAAACAAAGGGGGTTGAAAGTCCGTCAATGCCCTCCCGTTCTAATTGAGGTTACTTATACCCCTGTTGAAGTCACAAAATCGTCAAAAAATCACTAAAATAGAGGGAAAAGATTCTTCTTTTGCCGACTACAATCATTGCATACGATTTTTTTCTGTATTAAATATTAAAAGTCGTAAAATAAAATATCATGAAAATGTGCTCGTTACAGCTACACCGTGTCTCGGAAAAACGTGCGAATCGGTGATCTCAAATGGCTGTAAAATTCATAATTATTAATATAATTACACATAACTGTCTACTAGTGTTCTACTTCTAATGAAATAAGTTTATAATACAAGAGCATATTGTCCAGATTTTGAGCATCTCATTGCTTTTTATCTTTTTACTATATATAATGTCGTCTAGTACCCACAAGACAAGCCGCTGGTTATTGACCTTACCGTGAGACTAGGTCAATTTGTGTAAGATATTAATTAATTTATTTTTAATAGTGATAAGCTGTATTTATCACATACCATACCACATTCAGTATTCACATTTTTTTCTATCGTTGTTGTTCATAGGAGTTCCCTACTATGTAAGTAATAACCTCTTATTTTGTTGTTTCAAGTATGAATACATTGGTTTTTAAGAATCGATCAAGGTGGAGTTAGCCAACACACGTCAAAAGGGTACAATCAAATTCCTATGTAGGTAATGCGCCTTCGCTCTATAGCTTTCATAGGTTATGTTGCCAGAAGTGTGTAAGACAGTACGCATAAATGCAACACATTTAAAAAGCAGCACTTGTGTGTCTACAAAGCAAGAGGCCCCATGTTCGAATCCTGGTAAGGGCATTTACTTGATTATTTATCAATATTTCTTAATTTATGCTACTTAAGTACTTTTACCATTTTTTAATTTTGTTAGTTTTCCGCTACTCTAAATTTGTCAGGAAGAAATCGTGCTTTAGCGATAAGACCGTCTGTGGTCTGTTTCTAATGTTTTTCTGTCTTGTAACGTGTTATTTCTATGACTGCAATAAAGCATATTTGTTTTGTACTGTATGTTTCTAAGTTATGGAAGGAAAATTGGAAACTAATTCAGAATAGGACTATGCACATGAGTCTATGAAACAACGAAGGATCACAAGTCCACCAAAACAAAGCTATGTCAATTTCACACGCATACCTACATACAGTCAACCAATGAGGATTACCGCGAGTTGATTTTCCGCTAGGGGCGCTAGTGGAACGTGGGTCCTGCGGGAACATTTCAAACATTACTTTGACAGTTCGCTCATGACCCACGCATGAGTGGCGCCGTCTGGTGAGCGACAATACGGTAGCTCCCATTGGAACCCTAGGCTACTCTAGAAACATGTCAAATGACAAGCAATAAAGGCTTCGTCAGACTAGCGCGTGGCGTGAGCGGGGCGCGAGCGGGGCGCGAGCAGAGCGCGATAGAAGCGGGGAGCGCGGCGCGCTTACATCGCGCGCGTGTCAGGCGCGCATCGCGCGCGGGTCACGCGCGCGTCGCGCGAGCGCGCCGCCAGCGATTTTCTTTGCGCTGTGACTGCGCGGCGGTCGCGCCGCGCGCCGCGCGCGCGTTGAAAGCGGGGCGTGAGCGGGGCGCGATAGGAGCGCGGCGCTAGCGCTTGGACGCAGCGCGGCGCTAGCGCCGCGCTGCGTCCAAGCGCGGGTCGCGCTCGCTTCGCGCCCCGCTCACGCCACGCGCTAATCTGACGAAGCCTTAAGAGATTTCTTAGAATCTGATGTATAGCGTGTATATGTTAATCGTATATATAATAACAATATTTCATGTTTTTTCTCCGATTCTCTGAAACTCTACGTCAACGCGACCAAAAAATACGGCCGTTTATGTCGCATTTCCCATACATTTGCAAAGGTAATCGAAATGTATAGGGTACTTCCCATTGAATGAATGGTGAATGAATGAATGGTTTACATTGACCTACTTAGAACACGAAATTTATCAAAAAGCAAGAGCTTGTAGCACCGTATAATTGCCGCACACTGAGAGTTCCGTGCCACCAGTATTTTTACTCGTAAGTACCTAACCTAACCTTAACCTAACCTAACCTGTAAGTACCTAAGGTCATAAATGGTCTAGCATCCTTTCGTCATCGTCAAAAATCGCTAGATTTGACAATCAATCCCTCTTAGCCTTATATCTACAAACCTCAATACTGCCGTCCTAAGAAAAAAAGACGTAACTAACATTTTTTGCGAAATTGAGTTATACACATATTTGGAACCGGCTAAAAAAGGCGCATCTGCCAGTATTTTTAATATTGCTCAAAAATTATCGAATGTCGACTTTATCGACTACCAAAAAGGGCACATCTGCAGAAAACCTGTCTATGCTACTAGATTGAAAAGGCGTTTCTTTGCCGTACTACAAAGAAAAGGCGCATCTAGGTAGATGCGTCTTATTTGATTTATAAAACGCATGCAGGATCGAAGAAGAAAAGAAGTTTCTAACACACATACGCCCCTTCATTCTAGTATTTTAAAGATAAAGACAGACGTAAGTGCCAGAAGCGTCTTTTCTACGTAGTGTTGCTAGGTTTGCTGAGGTGAAGGGGGAGCGCAGTGGTATGGCGGTTGAGTCAGTTGCGCCCGCGCCACCGACGTGTCACCACAAGCACGCGCGCGGTTTTCCGTGCGACATAAAACGACAATGGTAAAAAAATATTACATTGTTTACTACACCATTATGCTAGTCTGTTTGTGTTAAGTTTTTCATAACAATAATATATATAAATTGTGAACGGCATTGTTAAAAACCCCCCGCATGGCGGCTGCCTGTGACTGAATTTATTGAGAAGTGTTGCTTTGAGATTTAAATATTGATAGCACTAAAAAAAATCGACACACTTGCTCATAACGTGGATCTTATTTGTATCGCTTTTAGGCTCATAATCCTAGATATTATACACGCGTGCATTTTCATTATATTATTACACTTAGTTTTTAATGATTTGTTACAGTCTCATCGAGCGAGGTTAACACGTTGCACTAAAATACTTTCTATGGTTCCTTCAAGCAAAACATGTCATTCGCAACCGTCTACATCGAAAAGTTATTACGATGAGCAGGTGCCTTCATGCAGATTTAAACGAATTTTTAGATAGCCAGGATGCCTTAGACCTTAATTGTAATATCAACCCTGACCTAGATTTTGATTCAAATGACTCGTTTTTAGATAAAGATTATGTACCTCCGTGTTCAAAGCCCGCAGAAAGTTCAGAAGACTCAGACAGTTCCACAAATACTATACCTAACTCACAGTCTGTTAACGTTATTATTCCTGAGTCACTAGAAGTCTCTGACTTAGGCAAAGAAAACTCTGACCAAATTACAAAAAAGGGGGGTCTAGAAAACGTAAAAGGTATGACGAGACACCAAAGCAGAGAAAAATTATGAAAAAAGTACTACGTTGTAAAAACGTAACTAGCCAGAAACGTCTTTTCATTGTAGTATCGAGTATTTTTATCGGATTTTTTTACTAAAAAGAAAAGGAATTTTCGACTTTTTGTTTAATTAAATTAAATAAACTTGATTTTCAAACTAACATTTCGATAAAATAGGTGTTACTACACATTTCTGCAAATTAAAAATATTGAATTTCCGGTTTGTCTTCAAGCAGCAATTTTTTTAATTTTCTGACAACAAATTAATTTTTATCTCCGTTTACAAGGTAATGTAGATACGTCTTTTTTCCTAACGACGGCAGAATAGACAAATGACAAAAGTTCTTAGACCTCATAAAGTACGTATAAGTAGTCGTACAGTGGCCTAGGGTTCCAATTGGTTGACTGTACGTATCAGGTTTGAGACAACCACCGCTCACAATATCAGCATTTTAATATCAAGAAAACACGATTTTCAGTTCATGGCGCGATATATTTATATTTCATAGCTCTATGACTTAGGCTTTGAGGCGAGATATTAGTTGTTGATTACTAAGCGGTTTACTCTGAATATGAAAAGTATTTTTCTTGAACGCAATTTTTTTTCATATTGATAATACTGGCTTATAAGAGTTTCGGGATTTATAAGTTATAAATAGCAGAAAGATTCAACTAGATATGAAGCTTTTGATATGCTTTTGATTTCCGAATTTGATGCGTTGTCTGGTACAAAATGGTACCCCAAATGGTTCATCTAAATGTGAGCTATTCGTTATTTATTACTCAAAACTACCGTTTAAAAGTCAATGCTACCAGTTACCTTGAAGAAACCATTCAAAACTCAAGGTCTAATTCCTTTGCCCCACTATTGGATAAACTGCGTTTTTCCCCGCTAGTATTACAGGATAAAAGAGCGCTTACCTCTAGTGAGATGAAATAAAATCATAATTTTATGAGAATCCAGGAACTTTCAGTGTGACCTAAGGAGAATACTTTATGTTCGAAAACCACTCACGAATAAGTCATTTATGTAGGAGATGGATGTAACGATCGCGAATCTTATAAGCTAAGTGATAAGTTGTAGGAGTTATGGGAATGGTCCATTCTCAAAATATTATGTAGCCACAAATACTTATGTAAGACGCTTTTGGCCGTGAATACTATTACGTTATATGTACCTAGTTTACATTAATAATATTTAAATGCCTCCCTAGCCATGGTTGGTAGTAATAGTAACCCTTTAGATTAGTAAATGTTACTACAATATTGTCGATTTTTTATTTGTACCCTATTAATTACTTTATTCGGCATGTTCCTACAATATTTAATATTTGATATGACTGTGATTGTTATTTTGATACTGTTATTATTCATTATTTATGTTAGCTTAAGTTATGCATGTTATATAAAAAATTGTGATGCTGAATTATGTTTGAATCTAAAATTTCATTTTATATTTCCGACACGATTGTAAAACTGTTATGGAATAAATTATCTTATCTTATCTTTTGTCAATATGTGATTGTGTGAATAGTAACATATAGTTCATAACGTAGTTAAAGGACGCGTTTCAAGGTCGTTTCTTCATTGGCTTTAGAATTTTATAGAGCAAAATGTTCTATACGTTTTTTTACTGACATACGTGAGTGACACAAAAATTAAAGCATTTTATAATGTATCATCATCATCATCATTTCAGCCGAAAGACGTCCACTGCTGGACATCGGCCTCCCCCAAAGATTTCCACAATGACCGGTCAATAAAAAAAATGAATATAATAAATATAATGTATCAATTTTATAAAATTACCTACTATTTTTTAATGTCCCCATTTTACGCAGTATTTATCCGCTCATCAATCTACAAAATGCCAGTGTCAAAGCGTTATAATTACCCCCACCGTTTCGCCAAACATCATTAGGCTTCAAAAGAACGGCGCGCAAATACGCCGATGAACGCAAACGCAAACACGCCGGTGAATGCAAACGCAAACACGCCGGTGAAGGCAAACGCGCGCGTGCGCGTCGAGGGCTCCGCAAACAGGCGTTCCCAGGTGACAATGGTCCTAAAGTGAAAGTACTTGAAAGGAAGGCGTCTTTTATCGTGTTTGGGAGGTGTCTGATTGGCGGAAATTAGAGAGAACCGAGTAGCGATTTTTTTTTCATGTTCCCCAACATTGTTAACGAAAACTCCTTGTGTAGAGTAAAATCACGTTATAGTCCAAGCAAATAAACTTTCAAACTTTAAAGTTAATAGTCAAACTTCTATAAAATTTAAACATTTACGTTACACTTTCACCTCAACCTCGACCATCATAACCTCAACTAAAAGACGTCCTCTGATGTATTTAAGCGTCCTCCTAATAGGATTTACAGAATTTACACAATACAGAGTGTCACAAAAAACTTGTGATTCATTTAAGGACGTAATCAGTATCTAAGTAGTTCTGTGGAACTGTGACCGTTGTATGCAAAGATACGGCTTTATGCAAACAAATCAAGAATCGCTTAACTGATAAAGTACAAAATCATTTTCCTTGAGTGTCTTTATAAAGATCTATTTTCATGGTTTTTTTTTCATATTTTTTGGACTTGCGGTTCAAAAGTTATGACTATGAGGATGTTTTTAGCCAACCGCTATTCTTTTTTAAATACCTATTCAACGATACCACACACTTTAAGGTTGAAATGAAAAAAAATCATCCCTCAATTTACGGGTATTGGAGGCACCCTTAGAACAAAAGTTTTTTGACTTTTTTAGCTACCCCTTCGCATTCCGGGATGACGTGCGGGACTGTTTCATCGGCCGAGAGGCAGCCCCTGCATAGAGGGCAATCGGTCTTACCTAGAACATATACAGCGTGGGTATTTGATCCAGCTATGTACCTGTTCATATGAATCGTATGGGATAATCATTTCGTTAAATTGTGTTATTAATTAGGTAATGATTTTTCTAAGGTGCGACAGACCTGCAATGTTTGTCGTCCAACTTTGTTTGACATGATAAATGACACTGACATGATACTCGTATGACGTTTAGATAGCTACGTTAATTTATGTGGATGCAATAATTGCGTGGTGAATTTTAATGTATGAAAAAAAAACATCTTAATTTCCTAAAGAAATTAATGTAAATAGGTTCCCTAGGTACAATAGGAATCGTCATTAAAATATTCGCTCGTATCAAATACCCACGCTGTAGATGTTTGTTAAGTGGGCAGTGTCCAGTTATGTTGCTCACCATAATGCGCAAAAACGCTCTATCGAAGGATAGCGATCAACAAGGACATACTTTAGAAATGCTCAGTCTCTAACGAGTACTTACAACGCATGGTACAGTAGCCGGCAAACAACTTGACCCAGAGTCGGCATGGTGGGGGAAAGTTTGCGCATCGTACAATTACGTGCAAAAAAATGGTTAACTTTATATTTATTGCAAATTATATAATTTACACAAATTTTCTCTGTTATCTTGTTTGACATACCCGGGTCAATATGGTAGGTATGGTAGGAATAGGTTGACAATATAACTCAGTCTTCATTTTAGGGATACAGGGGCGGTGACTAAGGAACGTAGCGCGAGGCATATATCGTCATTGCCCTGCCGCCCCCGTACACGTAAGGCGAGGACTGACTTATCTTGTCTTATTTACAGTACAGTGGACGCAGTGCAGTGACGAAATGGGACTGTGGATGGCGTAATCCTAATTATAATATGCATTATGTATGTTAAATAAAACAGGAATAAATGAAAAAACGTACTTTTAAGTTTCTTGGCAAAAAAGTACATACCTGCTTTTACCTATGTACAACACAAAAAGGTACAAATTAAGGTAAAAATGATATTCCTTCCATTAGCCCAGAGCTGGTACTAGGTCCTGGCATCGAAGGATCGGTCCTGTTCATTGCTTCATCATCATCCTCATCATCATCATCACTGTCGTCTTTGTCTTCATCATCGTCACTGTCACCATCTGAGTCACTGTCATCATCGGCATATATGACAAACTGGTCAGTGACTGCATCTATCACATGGTCATTTTTCATATACTCCTTTTCACCTTTTGGCATAATTTTTGCCACTCGCTTTCACCCATTAACCCAACTTTCTCCTTCACAAGCGCCATGACTTTGTTTATATTCCAGCTTACGTTTTTACTGCTAACATACCCTTTAATGGCTGCCCAAGCCATCTCAATAGGGTTGAGGTCGGGGTGGTAAGGAGGTAGGCGAAGGACTGTATGGTTATGTTCTGCCAATACTTTATCGATGCTATACTTCTTGTTTGCTTCTTTATGGGCTTTTATTAAATCATACAGTCAGGGTTTCAGCATTTTATCATCATAAGGAATGACTTTTTCCTGGAGCCATTTTTGCATTATAGGTTTGTTCGTGTTTGTAGTTGGGGCAGGATCACATTGCTTATTGTGGTAAGATGCGTTATCAACTACCACAACTGAATTTGGAGGCAGGTTTGGGATTAGTTGACTACGCATCCATTTCTCGTAGTTAACGTAATTCATGTTGTCGTGGTAGTCTCCACTTTTCGTTCCAGCCTTAAACAAAAGAAGAGCATTCGGAACGAATCCTGCCTCTGATCCAGCGTGAACGATCACCACACGTTGTCCCTTTGAAATGGGTTTCTTCAAGCCCTGAGTCGGCATGGTTCGACTTTTATATTGTACTAGCTTTTACCCGCGGCTTTGCCCGCGTACTAAACGTAATTTTTTACCGTCTACAAATAAGGAGGTTCTTAGTTGGGCCCGTATATTTGTATATACATATGTATGTTTGTCCGCTATTATCTTGCGTTTCGCTGAACGGATTTAAATGGAATGGATGGTTGTCGGCAAATGATCAAACTGAAAAATTCAAGTTGGCGGCTGTTTCTCAATTTTGACCTCTGATTTGTTATAAACTCTCGAACCCTTTATATGTGCTTACCGAGCTTTTTCACGAACTTAACTCTATAAATTCAAGATGGTGGCCGTTGATGGTGGCGTTGGTGGTTCTTTAAAGAGAACCTCACGGATCCTCGGAAATCGATTTTAACACGATCGGATCAAAATCGAAATAATTCAAGATGGCGATGGCGGCCGGATCTCGCAGTTTTTACTACAGAATCGTTACTGAGGAATCTCTCGGATCCCCAAATACCGATTATTATCAAGGTCGGATTAAAACTCAATAAATTCAAGATGGAGCCCCTTTTCGCAATTAGGACCTATTTTAGATTTAAGGTAGGTAGAGGTAGGTCGTTAGGTAAGTTACACTTAGGTACTGTATATATTTCCCATGTTGACCTTTTCACCCCATTTCGTACTCCTATTTACTCATTTCTCGTTAGGAATACTCCTGTGAATAAAATAGTCTAATAAATCTTGTTTCCCGATATACAATCAAATCTCACTTCACCCCTTTAGGAGGAAAATTCTAAAAAATCCTAGCTATTTCCCGCAGCTTCGCCCGCGTACAAAATATGTTCAACCGTAACGTAATTTCAAAATCAAGTTGGCGGCTTTGTTCGTTATAAAGAACCTCTTGAAACCTTTGATATGTACCAACCGAGTACATATTACGATCAATGTTGACTTCTGATTCCTTAGAAAGAACCTTTCGGATTCTCAGATATTGATTTCCATCACGATCAGATCATAACTGAAGAAATTTCAGATGGCGGCCTTTTCTCGCAGTTTCGGCTCCAGATTCACTGTAAAGAACCTCTCGGATCTTCTTTCTTATCTCGATTAGAAGGTGAATTCTGAAAAATCCTTTCTTAATGCACACCTACACCTTAATAAGAAACCTACGTGCCAAATTTGAAATTCTAGAAACAGAAATAAACAACAAAACGACACTCATATTGATATTTTGAGATTTCAACCCCATCGCACCCCAACAGGGAAGATGGTGAATCTTACGTCCACCTCATTGGATTTTAATATGGTCGTTGTTTTTGATTTCAGCGACCCCTGTTACCCCTTTTTCCCCTCTTAGGGGTTTAATTCTCAAAAAATCAAATACACGTCTATACTCATTTATCTTTAGAAATACTCTTGTGTAGTTTTGAATAAAATAGTTTAACTAATCATATTTCCCCATACATAGTTTGTACCGTCATTTCTCCCCCTTTGGAGGTGAATTTTGAAAAATCCTTTCTTTGTGCACCCTTACGCCTTATAAAGAACCTAAGTGTTAAGTTTGAAATCTATAGAACCCGAAATAAACAACAAAACGACACCCATATTTATATTTTTAGAGTTCGATCCCCTCGCGCCCCAACAGGGAAGATGGTATTTCACAATCGCCACGTTAGATTTTAAAATCGTCGTTGTTTTTGTAATCAGCGACCCGATAAACCATAAAACGATACCCATGTTGTTTTTTTTTAACTTTTTCACCCCTTTCCCCCTTATATGGATTGAATTCTCAAAAAAACCTGAAACACGTGCTACCTCATTTATCTTTATAAATACTCCTGTAAAGTTTCAAATAGAATAGGCCAACTAATCTTGTTTCCCGATAAAAAAATTTGGACTTCCAAATCACCCCCTTAGGGGTTAAATTTTGAAAAATCTTTTCTTAGTGCACCTCTAAACTTTATAAGGAACCTACGTTCCAAATTTGGAATCTCTAGGACCAGCGGTTTGGGCTGTGCGTTGATATGTCAGTCAGTCAGTCAGTCAGTTAGTCATTCAGTCGGTCAGTTTCTTTTTTATATATATTGATAAAAACACCTTTTTTGTATTTTGATGAGAAACCTTTACACATAAAATAAAGTCTCTAGCTAAATAGAAAACCTTCCGCCATACAAACTTTCAACACCCTTTTCACCCTTTTAAGGGTCGAATTTTCGAAATCGCTGAAATTACTTTTTGTAAACTCTAATGAGGATTCTTTTCACAAAGTTTGTAGTCTATAACTAAAAGGGAAACGCTTCCGCCATACAAACTTTCAACATACTTTTCATCCCTTTATGGGTTGATTTTTCCAAAACCCTAAAATTACTTTTTTTGTATTTTAATAACAAACCTCTACACCGACTTTTGAGTCTCTATCTAAAAAATAAAACTTTCTTCCATACAAACTTTGAACCCCGATTTAACCCCCTTAGAAGATGATTTTTTCAAAACCCCTTCTTATTCGTAACCTTTGTTAAACAACTAACGTAATGTGAAAATTTCAGGATCATACGTTTAGTAGTTTCGGCTGTGCGTTGATCAGTGAGTCAGTCAGTCAGGACTTTTCCTTTTATATGTATAGATTACGAATTACTTAACAACAATAAAATATAACATAAAAACGATAACAAATTATAACAAAAAACTTAACTACGAGTATTAACGAGTCACTTTTTAATGCACACAAGTGTATTCTAGAGACAGCGGGGCGTGAAAGCGGCGCGGGGCACAAACTTCAACTGACTGACCAATTGCGTGAGCGCCGCGGTCGCCCCTCCGTCGCGCCCCGCCCCGCACCACCAAATTCCCCTAAAATTCGGTTCTGCGCATGCAAGGTCATTGGTTCAAGTTGATTGCCGGCTACTGTAAGCACAAAGCACACTGAAGGCCTAGTATAAAAATGGTACGACATTAACTTCTCGACCGCGTTAGCGTATCGAGGGGTCAAAATATGAAAGTTGCCGGATGATTTAAATAAACGGCAAAATAATTTGAACTCTCGATACGCTAACGCGATCGAGAAGTAAGTGTCGTACAACTTTTATCCTAGGTCTTCTGAAGACCTAGTATAAAAGTCGACGCAAGCGTATTCGACAGTATGTCGGTTATTTCGTTAAAATGTCCCTAACCCGTCAGAGCCATTTCAAGTTCGTATGAGTCAACCGGACGACTGACACGCAATACGACCACTTCCTCGTTAGTGTTGCTGCTATTGATCCCTTACACACTAGATAGAGTATATTTTTTATACTCGACTCGACCGGTCGTCATTTGATGACCGGTTGGCGTAGTTGGTAGTGGCCCTGCCTGCTAAGCCGATGGTCCTGGGTTCGATACCGGTATGGGTATGTATTTGTGTGATGAACACAGATATTTGTTCCTGAGTCATGGATATTTTCTATGTGTTTATATATTATATATATCGTTGTCTGAGTACCCGTAACACAAGCCTTGTTGAGCTTACTGCGGGACTTAGACAATTTGTGTAAGAATACTAAGAATGTCCTGTAATATTTATGTTTTTATATAGGTATACTATAACGTGTTTTTGAGCAATTGCTTTAAATTCAAGGGTGCATTCTTTAGCTTAAATTAAGTTAATTTCTCAAAGACACTCTAATTCGCATTTAGAAAATAACTACTAATAAAAAAAAAACTCATATGGGATTTGCATGTGTGTAAACGGAGTATGAGTATTTGACATGACATTAATATGTCATAGTTGTCACTTACTTAGTATGTATTCTTTCAGATCTCCATACTGAATAAGTCAGCCAGGCATCCACCAGACACATTTCATATACATTTAACGGCAGATCCGGCAAATATGCCCGAACGTGTATGGCCAGCTTTTAATGTTTATCTTCATTTTCTAGACATGACTTGTCTATCTTTGTCTTTAATACCGTTACGATAAAGTAGAGCTTAATAAGCTTATACTTACCTAGAGGTTTGTAATTTCTGCAAAGATGCAACATCTATGGGAGGTAATCCACTTCGGGACCAGTGGGACCTAAACGAGTGTCATCAGATATGCAGAGTGAACATTGTGTAGAGACGTGCCTCCTGCAAGTTTCATTAGTAATTGGGCCGCTGATACGCGCAGGAACTACATTTTACAAACTGCGAGTTTTTAACTATAGTTAGGTTAGGAAAGGCCGAGATCGCAGATGTTTGCGACCCGAGCTGCAAGCGCGGGACGTAAATATGCGATCAAGGGCTTTATTTATTACCTCACGTGTTAGGTACATCATTTTATGCCTACACTTGGGCAGAAATCGGCTTTTTCCGTACGCGTAGCGTGCGGAAGAGGGCACTTTAAAACCGGGTGTGGCATAAAATATTTATTATTTAAATGTTTACGAATTGTTTACTTTTGACATACAAATAACTAGTAAATTAAATTTATGACATTAATATTATTCTTAGATTTAAAAAAGTGTTGACATGTAATATTTCAGTATTATAAAAAAATGAGTATGAGTATGACTATTTATACTTATTTACCAAGTCAAAAAAACCTTGCCTCTAGAACTGGACGATTTAATAGATGCACTGTTACAGTATCTATGGGAGGTAATCCACATTCGAATCTAAACGAGTGTCATCAGATATGCAGAGCGATCATTTTGTAGGGACGTGCCTCTTGCGAGTTCCATGGGCAGTTAGGCCGTTTTGTGTGAAGTCGGAATCTTTGTGATGGAGCGTCAATTGTGGCACTAACTTAGCTTAATCTGTGCAGAGGGAGAACTATAAAAAAAGTGCTTGTAAATGATATCGAATTACATATTATTTTGATGTACGCAAAACAATTAATTGCTTAATTAATTGTTTGACTGCCAAAAAAATGCGCGTTTAACAGTTTGCAACCAACTTTCACTGTTAGAAAAAAACCGGCCAGGTGCGAAGCGGACTCCCCCACCGAGAGTTCCGCATTAAGGATACTCTTCCCACACCCATAATTATACGGGTTTCCATTCGTTTACCGTAATGCAAATAGGTGCAACAAAAAATAGGTACACAACATTTTACAAACAGTGAGTATTTAACTGAGTATTCTTATTTTCTAGAACTGGAGGATTTTATTGAAATCTAGTTATATGGACGACTTCCCACTATGCACTGTTACAGTATCTATGGGAGGTAATCCACATTCGAATCTAAACGAGTGTCATCAGATATGCAGAGCGATCATTTTGTAGGGACGTGCCTGTTGCGAGTTCCATGGGCAGTTAGGCCGTTTTGTGTGTAGTCGGGATCTTTGTGATGGAGCGTCAATTGTGGCACTAACTTAGCTTATATCTGTGCAGAGGGAGAACTACGAAAAGTGCTTGTAAATGATATCGAATGACATATTTTGATGTACGCAAAACAATTAATTAATCAATCATGTTAGCTTAAAATGGTATAAAAATACGTAAGTTTGAACCGTTGCAATTTAATACCAAAATTTTTGTTTTGTTCAAGAAATAATTTTAAAATCATTCATTTGAATCTATTGTTTGTAAAACACCACTTCCTGATAAAATATGTTTTGAAACATCAGTTTTTAAAATAACAAATGAGAACAAGATGCCACATAAAAAAACTAGGTGTTTTATTCGAGTGTCATATATTCACTTACAATGCATTAAGAAGTGTAACTTTCCCCATGATCTGATGTCATAGAGGACACACTATTTGCACACATTCTATGTACATAAGGTTCAGTGAAACCTGGATAATTGAAATTTTAAGGGACCGGCAATTTAGTGTCATTTAACCAGGTTTTCCTCATGACCTCATTAATTTTTGTCATGAATCATGATACGATTTTTATTTACTCGCACAATGCATAGTAAACATTATACGAGCGTAGATACGATTTCTGACGCGTATCACTCGCGTACGCGTAGGCTTAAACACTCGTTTCAACCTACTTTTTAAATTTTTCGCATAAATAACTGCTATATGATAAAATTAGGTAGGTAGTATACTATATCGGTATATATATATATATGTATATATATATATATATATAAAATAAATAATAAATATAATAAATAAATATTATGGGACATCTTACACAAATCGATCTAGTCCCACGGTAAGCTCAATAAGGCTTGTGTTGTGGGTACTAGGCGACGATATATATAATAGACAGATACATATAAATACTTAAATACATAGAAAACATCCATAACTCAGGAACAAACATTCGTGATAAACACACAAATAAATGCCCTGACCAGTAGGCAGGGTCACTACCAACTAGGCTAGGAGGCCGTTATGATAAACACACAAATAAATGCCCTGACCAATATATATACTCGTATATATAGGTATATATACTTATATCGGGTTACTCACGTCTATAAAGTCGAAAATAGCTCGACATGTTTCGGAACGGTCCGCGTCCCATAATCATGAGTGAGAAGCACTTGCGGCGATTGCTCTGCGCACACGCCTGCCGCTGCGGACCATTCCGAAACATGTCGAGCTATTTTCGAGTTTATAGACGTGAGTAACTCGATATAAGTATATTAATATGTCTAATACTCACGGGAGCTTTCTATTTAGGTAGGTAATAGTTGGTTGGAAACCCTTACATCCAACGAACCTTCTGCTCTAACGTACTCTGCGTCAAGTGACGCACGTACGTACACCACAATTACTTGTATGCGGAGTGTCACGTGCCGCACACCGGACAGTACAGTCAACCAATTGGAACCCTAGGCCATTGTAGGACTATGTCACAGTGAAGCTATAAATCAGATTGTAAGAAATCTCGTACTGCTTGCCATTTTGACATGGTTCTAGAGTGACCAACTGCTTGACTGTACCTCCAATCGGTTATAATTGAGAGTGAGACGGCTCAACGATGCCAATTAGAGCTCTGATTTTGATAAGTTTCCTAGATTTTGATAGCAGATGTGATTTCACATTTAATCATGACGTTTACTTAACACTTTCAAGTATTAAGTAAATGGCAGCAAGAAGCCCCATAAGCCAGTTAGGGAAGTGTTTGTAAGTTGTGTGTATGTTAATCCTCACAGGGCTTTTACAATTTATATTTTTTTAATTTTAATTATAAAATGCCCTTCAGGCTATGTAGTCCTAGGTTTATAAGCCCCTCTGGGCACTGTAGACCAACGTTTGTTTTTGTTTTTAATTATTTTTATTAATCCGTTCTAAAGTGTTTAATTTCAATGAATAACAATCGCGGTAACAAAGCCAAGTATGACTATAAATTGATTACGCTACATAGCATTACGCATAATAAAATATGCGAGGACATCAAAATGGAATCATCAGGAATCATAAAATAACGTTACTAATAGAAGTTCACAATAAGTTCAAAGGTCGTTGACCTGCTAAATGGCTTAAACTATTTGCGTCGTGTTCATTAATTAGTCATAATCCTAATTAATGTCAGTATTAATTCGTAGCGGCCAACGACATAATTACCGTGTTCCTACATGACACGTTCCTATATGATTATTTAATGCTAAACAGATGTAAAAAAGATCAAAGATCAAAGATCAGCGCTGGAAGTCGCCAGAATTAGGCTGAGATGAATCCATTTCGTGGCACTTCTTTTATTATTGTTTTTTTTTCAGTTAATTCAATTGTATATTTTGTGTATCAACGAATAAGTTATTTCTATGTCTATAAAAAATGTGACACTTTCTTATCCTATTACTTTGTTAATGGTGGTCAAACAATGGTCAAACAATGGTCTTAACATCCATAAAACTCTCGGAGAAACTTGATTTTCATAGATTCATGTTATGGATCAATAATTTTAACCTTTTCATCACACCTGCTCGTGAATGTTGATATTATATGTAACCATAATTAGACTTAATGAGCTGTATTAAGCCTTAAAGGATTCTGATACTACTTTACCGCCCGCCCGGAGCTCCCGGAGCAACTGCGCCCCACGCGTTCGCTGCGCGTAGTCGCCGCTCACTCCGGAGTACTGTGGACTGTGCTAACTACACTATCTCTAATAATTATAGTTTATAATGTTTAACTGCCTAGAATGTTTGTTTATTTCCTCGCAAATGTGATGAAAAACATTGTATATATCATGGGTGGTACAAGAATTATGATTAACCACCACTTAAATTAGGGTCCAGAATATTAACAGGGTTTGTGTTAGAGGTATATTTTAAATGTATATTTACCGTGTAATGGTTTACTCATTTATTATCAAATATTTGATACAGCATTTATCAACAACATATTGTTTAAACTTGACATATCACATTTTTAACTAAAAAAAACTACAATTCCTTTGGAATAAGAAATCACAAAATATTCGTACAATAAAGAATTTCTTAAAGATCAATATTCAGCCAAGCTTATCAGCTATAATTTGTATGTAAAAACCGGCATCAAACGAGTCAAAATATAAAGTTATTAGCTGATAAAAATATACAGAACCATTTACCATTTACGCAAGGTCGCTGCGACCACTGAAAATGTGACCAAAACTAGATGCAACAGATATTCGGCCACTATCCGGTATTTGGCCAATCCGACCATATTTTTGCTATCCGGCCTAATACCGGATAGTACCGTTGTATCCGGTCGGATACAACGGACGACGACTTATTACCTCTATGGTAATAAGTCGTCATTATTTATTGTCCGCATAATCTGTGTAAAGTAGCATTTTATAAAATAAATAACAAAAGATAATGAAAGCAGAATCCCGCGCCCACAAATCTGATTAGCCGCACGTCCACACACGCTGGCACGTACGGACTTTTGTGTCGAGTCGAAATTAGCTTTGGTTTACGCCAAATTTACGGTATGCTTATTATAATGTAGGTCATGGACGATGAAGAGGCACAACGTATATACGAGTATGTATGTATATGCCACCGTAGAATTGTGAGGACCGTTAGTTTATAAACCAACGCGCAAGATTATACACAAACGGATAGGTTAGGTTAGGTAAGTTTATAATATTCATTATTAAATTATAATCTGTCGGGAGTTCACAATTTTACGGTAACATATATATATAATATATATATATGTTTATCAGTGGCAAAGCTTCAAAATATTCTTTTGGTAAGCCTGAGCTCATTTGACTCCGCTTATTTTTTGAGTGGTTACGGAAAATATGCTAGATTGGCTCACGGCTCGGCTGTGCTAGATTGGCAGGAATCGAGTTTTATAAATGCCGCGCCTCTTATTGTTCGCGCTTTTTTTTAATAAACTAAACGATGTTTTGCACTCTTTTACTTTTATTCTCATACAGGCAAAAGAGAGGCAATGCTTTCTCAGTTTGCGGTGCGCTTCTGAAATTATCAAATTTAGATAATAAAACCGTTTAGAACTAAGCAAAGATGACAAAGGATAATATTTAGGTGATAAACTATTGAATTATATTTAAAACGGGTCACTCTCGTAATTCAGTCGATTTACGGTCGACATGTTTTGATTTGATCTTTACAAAGAAAGTCATCAGGACCGACCACCCGCGCCAAAGGTATGTCGTGCACTGCGGGCTAGCGCCCTGTCAGCTCTACTTTGTCGAGTTGAGCGAAAACCTACTTAATTGTGTGAGTGACCCGTTGTGATGCCAGCCCTCAATGTGTTATGAACCAATAATTACGTTTTAATTTTTACCTTTACATATTTAATATGTTCTTGTCTCACGAGAGTTTTATAGTAAAAATTAGTAAACTATTCTTTGTTTAAGTATTTCAGAGATGTTCATTTTTAACGTTTCCTTCTTTGGTTCATTATTAACAAATAAAATGATAATTATTATTCTTTTACTAGATAATCTTAGCTACTAAGGACCAGCAAGGTACACATTAGGCTTATATAACTTCAGAAACTTCTTCATAGGATTCCCTGTTTTGCATCCACCATCACAATTACACCCAAACATATTGCACGGCCCTTTCCCGCAAAACAGCCCTTTGGTCACAATCTTCCCATCATTGCACACTGAAACTTTACAACTACCGTCAGGGTTAGATTCGGCGACGTACCGCTCACAACCAGGGAAGTATTTGCCGGTAGGGTTGTCCCTCATTTTGAATGTGATGGGGGTTTTGTAGCAGCATTCGGCTAGAACTGTTGAGAGTACGGCCAGAAAGATGAGGCTGCGTTTACAGAACATAGAAGTATATCTAGTAGACTGAGTTTCGAATACACACAAGTTCGTGAGTGACCGATGTAAAGAGAACGATGTTCTCAGGGAAATTGTCCTGTAGTTAGTTAGTTTTGGATTGTTTTTCCGGGCATCTTCCATAACTCGATAACTATTATCTAAAATTATCCTTTTGATGACGTAATATAAGATCTAGTAGTTCTTTAAAGCATTTTGGTTGTCACTGAGTTTCAAAAAAATACACTATTTATTACACGTTCGTGAGTGAACGGAAAAGGCTTGATGCAAAAATCAAACGTGAAACGTGTTATTTTGATGGCGTAGTGTAGATCTAGTAGTTCTTGGAAGCGTTTTGGTCCTGACTCAATTTCAAAATGACACTAGTTATAACACGTTTGTGAGTGACCGGGGAAGGCTTGAAGCGAGGATCTATTCTCTTGTGAATTTTGATGGCGCAGTGTAGTTTTAGTAGTTTTTTACTGAGCTCCAAATAAATAGGTAGACGTTTGTAAGTGACCTCAGGTGAATAAGTCGATGATCTTTGAAAATATCGTTTGGTTGTTAGCCTTCTCGCAGTGGTTGTAGAGATCCTTAGAGAACACTTGACTAGTATCTTTATATTATCCGGTTTTACTTTTAAAAAATAGCACCAATCGCGACAAGAACCGTTACTGATTTAAAAGAGACGGCTTGCACTCAACGGTTTATATACATTTTATGCCGTGTTTGAAATATTTTAGGGTTCCGTATCCAATAAATGGTAAACAAAACCTTTAATAATCTTCGATGTACCGGTACTGAATTTTGTTTATCAAAAACCAGTAACGGGAGAACTTCTTTCTGCTTCTTTATAATAATAACAAGTAAAAAATTAGATAAAGGAGTTTTTTTTGTAACTTTTTTGTTGAAAAAAATTAAACTATTTCATTTAATATTTGTATTTGTTATTAGTAGTAACACTACTACATTCAATTTATAATTTGAAATAGATGTCATACACTAAAGAGAAAAAACACCAGAATCGGAAGTCAAGGCGAGGATCAAACTCGGGTCTTCAGCTTATGCGGCTAACGCCATATTTATATTTATGGTGTTTTTTATATTTTTATACGATCCGTTGGTCAGCCAGTACTTACTATCAGTTTAAGTAAGTTTGGCGATTTGTATATATTGAATGCATTTACATAAAATGTAATAGTTTTGTTTTAATTTAATTTTTCAATATTTTAATACTTGTGCTTGTGTTCAAATTATTGAATTATATCCAGACCAAGTTGTCATAGAGGTGTAAGTTTATAGTCTAAGATCTGTTTTTTTATGAAGATGTACCATGGCTTCATTAACGAAATAAATAAATAACGTACTTACACTAAAATGTGCAAGTAACAAAAATGCTAGTGATCCGTCTGAGGGCATAATCAGTATCAAAAACTGATTTTGCAAAAAAATTCAAAAAAAGTGTCCAAACATCCTGTATTTATGGTAGCGCCAATACCAATAACTCAATTTTAAGTAAGTAAATTAAACATTTTTTTACAGAATTTACATTTATTAGTATAAAACTAAAATAATAAAAAAATATTAAGCAAGAAATATTTAAAAAATGCTAAAAATAGGTGAAGGTACGGAACCCTTGAAACACGAGTTCGAATCGCACTTGTCCCATTTGAATGTATAAGTTGATAGAGGTCGACTTCATTTGCCTATGTTTGATAATAATTATGAAACGAAATTAAAACATACTATTATGATTAATAGTATTGTACAGGTAAATTCAATAATATTGAAAGTTACATTAAATTGAATGTTAGAAGTTATTCTCAACGGAAGCCAAAGACCAGTAAGATTTATAAACTGTTCGTTCTTTATTAAATAGTTTTCTTCGTCATTCTCATTCTGGGTATCAAAGACAATTCCATAATAAAGACTGTTATCTATAGATGCATCTTAGTCTGCTTGTTTGGACTCATATTCATTTCTGACCTTACTTTTGCCTACTTTATAAAAAAGATTTTAATGAGAAATAGGCATAGCCCATGACGTCTCCTGTCTTGCTAAATTTTATTATTACAAGATTTTATTTAACTTGCAAAGTATGTGAGTTATTAAGTGTTAAATCTTGCTAGCTGAATTTAACTATTATTCCGTTATTCGAATAAGTTGAAACTTCACATGCTTATCTTTAGTGGTAGTGGTCCTGGGTTCATATCTGGGGTAAGGACATTTATTTGCGTGTTCCTATGTTTGTTACTATTTCTGTCACGTTGATATATGGACGTTTTCAAATTTAATATAAATATAAAAGATAAATATCTATATAAGTAATAAATATATCGAGTGAAACACTAACCCATTAATATTACAATAGTTTATTTTGACTGAAAACCCTATTAAGATACAATAATCAAGCTAAATACATTAAATTCTCATCCCTTAACATTCACGTGCCATGCCCATTTTATGACAGACATTGACATCCCAAAAACGCGCCACTTCATCCGTCAAAATGTTAAAAACAAAGTTAGTGTACGTTCGAAAATCCTTAACATCTAACATAAGTATGTATATCGTCGCCTTATACCCATAGTTAAAAGCTTTGCGCATGGTTTGGAATTGGATCAACTAAATATTTATTTATTAACGTCACACCTGACTGCATATACAATACAAGAACGCTTTTCTTAGGTTTTTGACCCATAACCTCAATTGAACAGCGATCTGTCAGTTAGGGATTGGTATTTTCTATATTTAACTAATCTCTGGTCCTAACTAATGACAACGTGTGTTTTTACATAGATTTTTTATAATTAAGTGAACAATGAATGAAAATCAATGAATGAATGTAAAGTTTTTATCGAATCTTTTGCAATTTAATCGACGATATAACAATTAAGTAGGCCGGTAGGTTTATTGATTTTGACAGATGTGAAAATAATAATATCTTACAATTTTTTAAATATGAACATTTAAAAAGTTTCAATAAATAATTAATAGGTAATTGTAAGACTCATAATATATAGATACATTTAAAGTCAAAATGTATCTGTCTGTCTGTCATCACGCCGAAGCAATGAAATGTAAGGGGTACACCGAGCGGATGTTGCACATGCCCGAGTCATGGGGCGCACGCAGAAGCAGCACCCACCAGGGTGTATAGACTATTGAGATTTAATGAAACCTAAAGTATACTGGACTGGTGAAAGTGGTACTAAATACTGGGTTGTGGAGACAAAAATCGGACGTTTGCCTAACAAAATGGTAAGCAATTTTGTTCCTGGTAGACGGTTACTCGCCCACATAAGATGGGCCCCCACAAAAAGCGACATCTATGATGGCTCAAGGGCAACATCGGTATGGGGGGCTAGGGCTAGAGAGGTGTCACAGGACTTTAAAATATATCTACATTATTATGAAATAACATGAATATTGTCATTTAATATTGTTATTTATAAGTCAAAATATTACCTAATTATATTCCATGAACTCCGAAAATAAATACAATTACCTCAATCACTAAGGAACAAGATGATTATAATAACAAAAATAAAGCGAATTATAATCCGCTTTATTAAATCCATAACAATCTCCACGGCGTTTATGAATTCCTCCACAATTTTATTTAGCTACTTGGACAAACATCTCTTAATATTATTTTCATTGTAGGAGTCTAATAAAGCAGGCCAACAATAGAAATATTCCTGGACGCATATCTACTTAAATATGATTACGAGGGTATTGTATTCGCCCGAGTGGAAAATTACTTGAGCCCAAGCGCACACGAGTATTGCCGAAAGGTCCCGAAGTTGACCGAACTAGCCTGAAAGTGTATCATTCCTGTAACTTACCGAGCGATTCAACAAAGTCTGTCTTTGATGTAGCCGCAGATTACCAATGTTTTGTATAATTATATTTTTAAACTAGACCTATAATAATTTTTATTTTTAATGCAACTATACCAAACACTTTAGAACGGATTAATTTTACTAACACCAAGACCCTACGTTTCGAGCCCTTTACAGCACTGCCCTGTGAAAACGAGTGCAACTAGGCTAAAGAAGGCCGTTAAAATATACTAATATAATGACATCGACATCAGCAAGCATTTAAGAATATATACAGGCCCACAGGTGTGACAATTTTTTGCATCGTTGTTACTGATATTGCAGGCGTTCATGGGTTACGAGTGCCGCTTACTATTGGCACACGGCCAACTCGATAGTAAGTGTACTGTGTATGATGTAGCCTCGCTCTGCATTTTTTATCGCACGCACGGGGGGTGCTCCAAAGTATTGTTCAGATTAATCCCTGCCGCTTCTTTTCGCCATGGATCTACGTGACAACATTTCCATCCTCACGATTAAGATGGTTGACAGTACTCAACTATGCGTTTCTCCCGAAACTTCCTGCATCGCATGGCTAAACTGTGGAACGAGCTGTCGCCAGTGGTATTTCCGGACCGATACGAATTTCAAATCTTCAGAAAGTACTCCCACGTTAAAGGCCGGCAACGCACTTGCGACATCTCTGGTGTTGTGAGTGTCCGGACGGCGTTAATCGCTTACCATCACACGATTCGTCTGCTAGTTTGCCTATTTCATTAAAAAAGTGGTTTCCGTAGACGCCTGTATCCAGTACCATTCAGTACCTAATTTAAAGAATTGTCAGACTTTTTAGGGTGGTGAAACAGGGGCCAGGTTTTTATGAATAACACCAACGGGCTTTCTAGACCTCGGCAAGCGTAATGAATACGATGCCACTGAAAATAATTCAAAGGTCTGAATTAATTATGTTGAAGAGGATAATTATTTAAACGCGTTGACAAACTCGTGAACGTTGTAAGACAAGTTGCTAGAGTTATTAACGGACGGAAGTTACTTTACCCTTTTTGGGGTTCCGTAGCAAAAATGGAACCCCTATAGTTTCGTCGAGTCCGTTTATCCGTCCATCCGTATGTTACAGCTGTTTTACTCAGTGACTATAAATCATATGGTAATGTAACATTATGGGATTGACCTTTGGAAATAACTTAAATATTTCCTGAATAAAAATTTGGTTATTCAAATATTTTCGGGAATAATCGCTCTGAACGCCTGATAAAATGTGTCCCTCTAACTTTTGAACGGGATTTTAAAAAAATTCGAAGAATTCCGCAAGATAGGGTATAAGACGAACTTACCACGAAAATTATTTTGAACAAATTTTTCTGTTTTCTGTTTCTGAGTTTTTGCCAAAAAACTATTTATAACAAAGGAACGTAAATGTCTTAATATAATGAAGCCCTTTTGTTTTTCAACTTTATTGCGCATGACACAGAAAATTGTACAAATTACTAACTTAACTCAATAACTGCGCGGTTTCAAAGGAATTACCTCCCGCAGACGCTCAGGCCGAGGTTTTCCCGAAGGACTACAGCATTTTCTAAAATGTCTACAAGTTTTGATAAAGCGTATGTGACACTCCAGGACTCCTTTGTTGGGACAAGCGGAAACTTAGCGCATGAAATAGGTAATTATTTTATGGGAACAATAAAGAACGCGGCTGTTTTGCCTTTAGGTACAGTCAGCTCCAAATATATAAATACAGCCAAAGTGCCAAACATATATTTTTGGCACTTTGGCTGTATTCAAATATTTATAGCTGACTTTACATAAAGCTGGGTCCACATGTATCATTTTGCCGTGTCGTATCTCCGTTGCCTCGCACTGACGCGTATCATGAGCGTAAGTGTGGATGCAAAAAGATCGATCATAATACTATCTCTTGGGATGCCATTATTTAGCATCCAGTACCGTGCGCTACAACACCGGCGTACTGCGTTGCGCCTCGACACGCGCAGTGTCCTCAATGACAAAGTTGTCCGAATCATGTCACGCGAAGTAAGGGACTTTTTATTTTTAAAAAGCGATATCTTCCATTTTTAAGTGTGTCTTTATAGTCAGATGCCTAACCTAAATTGAATCAGAAATCGATTATCTAAATATAGACTCTACCCGAAAATACTCATCAGTGAAAGGCAAAAACAAACAAAATTTAATTACCACGAGTATACCCGAAGGGCTTTTCCTTCGGAAACTATAAACTATGGAGGGTATAGTAAGGAGAAATAATTTTGTGTTAGTTAAACGGGACAAACGGGGCGATAGGTGGCGCCACAAAAACTCGGAAAAACATTAAATTATTAAATATTACGAGTATAAGACATTCTTACACAAATTGATTAAGTCCCGCAGTAAGCTCCAGAAGGCTTGTGTTACGGGTACTTAGACAACGATTGATATAATATCCATGACTCGGGAACAAATATCTGTGTTCATCAAATAAATAAATGCCCTTACCGGGATTCGAACCCAGGACCATCGGCTTAGCAGGCAGGGTCACTACCAATTACGCCAACCGGTCGTCGTGTTAATGTTATTAAAACAATATTACAAAACGTTATACGTGTATCACGAATGAAGCAAACATAAAAAAAAGCTTTCTTGCCCATTTCACATTAGCGTGTGATACAAAATGGTATTTTTTTGTATAAAACATTTTAAATAAAAATTTACGAAACGAAATAAACCATTGTGTTTCTTTAAATGTACTTAGCTATATTGCGAAGTTAAAGCAACACAAAAAAGCACTATGTATAGTCGCCTAGTACCCATAGTACACATTTTGATTAGTTTGAGGCTAAGAGATATTTGATATTTGAAGAAACGTGATATTTACCATGTATGCTTGTTTTATTGAGCACTCAATATTTCGGCAATGTTGCAAGCGCCATGTTCACGGAGTAAACTGACGTGCTGCGAGTTTTTAGTTCTGGTCTAAATGGAAATACACACCAAACTCGCAGCACAGTTTACTCCGTGAACATGGCGCATGCAACTGTGCCGAAATATCAGCACAGTTGCATGGCACGGCTCAATAAAACAAACATACATGGTAAATACGTTTTAGATTTTAGTTATAATGCAAATGATCATGTTAGGTTATAATCGTATATTGTTTTCAATTATTTATTTGCTATAAGAGGTTCCTACTTACATTTTACACTCCATACTAGGAACTACCCAACTTTTGACGAACTGCAAACTTTCGTCATCTGCTTGAGCCCTGAAGGGATACATTTTCCATCTTTTCTGTATACCGTATTTGTTTTAGGTAGGGATTTCAGTTATAGTTTTAGACTTTTGTGGGTGTAAATATGTATTTAGGTAGGCAAGTAAAAATACTGTGGTATTGAGACATAACAGTAGTTTTACGTACTGGTTTGCGATTTCCCTTTTAAAATGGTTTCTTTTTATAGGTTAGAAAATTTAATAAGGTTTAACCCATTAGTAACCCTGTATACTTTGTTTAAATGTTAATGCGGTCCCGGGTTCGAATCCTGGTCAGGGAATTTATTTGTGTGTTTATCACGAATATTTGTTCCTGAGTAATGGATTTTTTTCTATGTATTTAAGTATTTATATGTGTCTATCTATTATATAAAACGTCGCCTAGTACCCACAACACAAGCCTTATTGAGCTTACCGTGGGACTAGGCCGATTTGTGTTAGATTGTCCCATAATATTTATTATTTATTTATTCCTTGTACAAGAAGACAAATCTAATACAGCCACAGGGCTGGCTCGTTCCTCGTTCAACGTGTTGACATTGCCATTCAGCGAGGTAATGCAGCCAGCCTTGTGGGCACACTACCATATTCCGCTGATAACAGTATAGGGGATATATGTAAATATAGGTTAGGCCCCATAGGTTAAGCTAGTTTTAAGTAAGTAAGTAACACTTTATTGTACAGAAACACAGTTGAAAAAAAAAACAGCGCAATCGCCGCAAGCGTTTCTCACTCATGATTATGGGACGCGGACCGTCCCGAAACATGTGGAGCTATTTTCGACTTTATAGACGTGAGTAACCCGGTCTAAGTATATTAATATGTCTAATACTCACGGAAGTTTTCTATTTAAAACAGTTTTTTGCATGCTTCTTTTCTTGTATAATTATATACTAAACTACCCTCCGCCCATGGGCTCCACGGAAGACCAGCGCCATGGCATCTATGATACCAGGGCACATGCTGAGTGGCGTCCAATTGCAGCCACTAGTACTATAAAGGCACCAATATATTGAATAAATCGGTTTTAGTGTAATTAGCATGACTTAGTTTGTTTAAGTGTTTAGTGTTTAAGTTTCTATAGTTTGGTGCTGTATATAGTATGGTATAATGCAATAAATATTTTTTCTTTCTTACTGTCTTTCTTCTTTCTCAATAACTAAAAAAAAACATGTCCCTTGAAAAACAATCGTGTAGGTAACAACAAAGTTGCGTGTTCGGCGCTCGAGGTCACATTACTGGGTTAATTCATTAGGCCAACTTCCTAAACAAGTCCGCAAACAATCAGAACTGTCGGATTTAACGCATACGAGCCCGTACTTTTACACGACAAGGTGATCCTGGTATAAATACTACTGATTTTGTATGGCTAGAACCGAGCATTCGAGGTTCCGGTTCTGTATTTTCATTTCAAGAGCTGGTGGCTTCCTCGCACCATCAACGTGCATGCTCTCCTTGAGCCGACTTTCATTTTCAGGGATGATGGCAAGAGACCCGATGGGGTGTCTCTGTTCCTTGGAGTAGGTCGGATGTGGGATGCTACCTGCGTAGACACGCTGGCACCGTCCCACCTCCAACGAACTAATATAAAAGTGGGCGGAGCGGCTGCAAGCGCCAAAATTTTAAAACATAATAAATATAAGAGCCTTGGCACTACCTTTTTGTACGATTTGGGGTCGAAACTCTTCCATGGGGTCCCAGTGCACGCAAGTTTTATGTCGCGAAACGTCAGGTTGATGTTACTGATGACCGAAGAGCTGGTGGCTTCCTCGCACAACGTATCAGCAATGCGTTGGGATACAACGAGGAAATGCCGCCAGCATCCTAGGTACAATGCCTCAAGGACCAATTTTAGATATACGGTAGGTAGAGGTCACATACTGGGTTTATGCTGGGTTTAAGCTATGTAATGTATGTTACACCGGGAACACTGTGTCAGCAATGCGCATGTGACCCCCCCCCCCCGAAGTTGCAGGCATCCATAGGCTACGGTGACCGCTTTCCATCAGGCAGCCCGTATGCTTGTTTACTAGGTACCATCGTGGTATAAATATAAAAAAAAACACGCCGTACTCACGATTCTTTAATACAAGAGCAAATAGAAAATTAAAGCACCGTCGCCATTTATCATGATCACATTAAGTGATTTTGAACTTTTTTTTTTTTTATACTACGACGGTGACAAACAAGCATACGGCCCGCCTGATGGTAAGCGGTCACCGTAGCCTATGGACGCCTGCAACTCCAGGGGTGTTACATGCGCGTTGCCGACCCTTTAAAAACTTTAACACTCCTTTTTTGAAGAACCCCATATTGTAGTCCTTTGGGAAAACAGTGGCAGGGAGCTCATTCCACAGCCGGAGCGTCCGCGGGAGGAAGTTCCTCTTAAACCGCACGGTACGAGACCATTTAGGCTCCAGGGTATGCGGGTGAACACCCTGCCGACGGCGAGCAGTGCGGTGGTAGAATGCAGCCGTTGGCATCATATCAAACAATTCCTCAGAGCACAATCCATTGTACAAGCGATAGAATACACATAAGGAGGCGAAGTCTCTCCTTAGACTTAAGGGTTCGATATCGCTCGTGAGTTTGGGATCGTTGACAATTCGGACAGCACGTCTTTGGATCGAGTCAAAGGGGCTCAGCTGGTATCCAGGTGCTCCCGCCCAAAGATGGCAGCAATACTCCATATGGGGCCTGACTTGAGACTTGTATAATAACAGTCTTTGCCCCGGAGAGAAGTATTGCTTAGCTCTATTGAGCACACCGAGCTTTTTGGATGCCAGCTTGGCCTTCCCTTCCAGGTAGCTACGGAATTGGACGTCACTGGAAATGTCAACACCCAGGATCCCAATACTCTCTGACATGGTAAGGACTGTGTCTTGGAATTGTGGGACCACAGTAAATGGGGTTTTTTTAGCGGTGAACGCGCAAACTTGTGTCTTAGTGGGGTTAAATCGGACAAGATTTTCCTGGCCCCACAGTGAAATATCAGAGAGAGCACTCTCGATGTCTGACACAAGCTTTTCACGACTCTCTAACACAACGGGACGAGGGATGTTAGCACGGCCTGTGTAATAGGCATCCCCAGTACTGTCGTCTGCATAACAATGAATATCGCCAATGGACAACATGTCATTGATATGCAGCAAAAACAGCGTTGGGGATAGCACAGAGCCTTGTGGGACACCAGCATTTATGTCCATGCTATCGGAGCAACTTCCGTCGACAACGGCTCGTATGCATCTGCCGGACAAAAAGCTGGCAATCCATTCGCATAATCCCCCGGGCAGTCCGTAAGATGGTAACTTCGATAGAAGACCCCCATGCCAAACCCGATCGAACGCCTTCGCTATATCCAGGCTGACTGCCAATGCCTCACCTTGACTCTCAATAGCTGAAGCCCAGCGGTGGGTGAGATACACTAGAAGATCACCAGTGGAGCGACCATGGCGAAAGCCATACTGTCGGTCACTGATCAGATCGTGATCCTCTAGGTATCCCAGGAGCTTTGCGTTGATTATGCGCTCCATCACCTTGGAGAGAAGGGAGGTTATAGCGATTGGCCTGTAATTCGACGGGTCTGATCTGTCACCCTTTTTAGGCACAGGGTGCACAAGGGCGGTCTTCCACGAAGACGGCACCTGCCGTTTGTGATATGAGAGCGTGAAAAGGCGCGTGAGCACTGGACACAACTCGGGAGCACACCGCTTGAGCACCACTGCTGGTATGCCGTCTGGCCCGCTCGACTTGTGGACGTCTAATGATAGCAGCTCCCGCCGGACATCAGTTTGCCTGAATATAATACCGGGCATGGACAAACCGCACCGCGGGACGGTAGGCGGAGCGGTACTGCCATCATCGTCCATGGTCGAGTTCGAGGCAAAGAGATTGCCCAAGAGATCAGCTTTCTCCTTTGCACTGTGGACCAGATCACCATCAGCATTTCGCAGTGGTGGTAAGGACGACCGACAAAAATTTCCCTCGGCAGCTTTGGCGAGCGACCAGAAGGCACGACTCCCTGAGGGATAGCCCACGAGCTTCTCACCAATTCTGCCGACGAAGTCGAATTTAGCTCTGGCAATGGCTCTTTTACTGGACCTCGAAGCAGCATTTAATTTGCGTTTCACATCAGAAGCGTTAGGATCCTTATCAGTAACGGCCTTGGTCCAAGCCCTGTAGGCAGCTTGCTTATGAATTGTCGCCTCTTTACAGGGCCGGTTAAACCAAGGTCGTTTCTTAGCTCCTGCAGCTATTACTGAGTTGGGAATGAAGCAGTCCATTCCCATTAAGATAGTCTCAGCGACCTCAGCTGCACAGGAGTCAGGATCATCTGATGTGAAACACAGCCGCTTCCACGGGTACGATGCATAGAACTCACGCAATCCATCCCAATCTGCTGACCTATAGTGCCATACGCGTCGCGAGCTAGTAGGCCGAACTTGCTTTGAAAATACTTGAAAACATTTTTCACACAAAAACCAAAATCCTTAATAGTAAGAAGATAACACCAAAGCAGTAATTAAAAGAAACATGGAGCATTAAGGAAGAAAGTAATAAAGCCTAGATTTTCCCAACGCTCACAAAAGGAGTAGCTGGAGTACTAGACATTCTTTGTCTAGTAGATAATCTGTGGCATTATACCCACTTCAACCAAAGACAAATAAATAATAAGGAATGTCTTCGTGCAAGACCACATTAATTAATACTTAATGCGGACGTGACATGAGCGAGTTCTATTTCAGTTTTACTCTCAATTAAACGGATTAGGTGCGGTGCTTAAGCGTTTAAAGAGGTTGTTTGTGTTTCTGCGTTAACTTACGTGGGTCGAACGCAAAACGATGTTATAGTATTTCCTGTGGACAACCCAAAATTTAAGCTATAAAGGTTGATTATCTTATTTATGCGTTATCCACATGAAAATTTACTCCTTTTATATTAAGTTTAAATCATAACTACTTACATGCCCACAATTTAACTATTGTCCACAGGAAAACCTGAACACACTAGTTTTCTCTTCTGTGCGCAGTAGTTAACAGCTTACGGACATGTAGTAATGACTTTTATCATACAGCTAGCTCATAAGAAAAAAAGTACCCAACAATTTTGCTATGTCTATTGCCTTAAGTAGAACCATTGAACTCCTATCAATCAAATGCAAAAATAGCCATTATTTTAAAGTTTGCAATCAATAATATGTTCAATATGATGTACTAAATCGCTATCTGGTACATCATATTGAACTTTTTTTCTATCGCATTTACAACGGGGAAAGCTCCGAGGGATTGGTCTAACAATTTATTTGAAATAACTATTTCAGATATAACTAACAAAATGTATAGTTAGTTACAAACTACGTACTTTAGATCTAAAATAGGCCCTTGCGGCAGTGTACCTAGGATGCTGGCGGCATTTCCTCGTTGTATCGCAATGCTGATACGTTGTGAGAGGAAGCCACAAAAACTAATATCGGTCGCAACTTTCCGCCATCATTCTAAGCGACATTATTTTCACCTTCATCATTTAGAGGAGGTATTTTCGGAGCGATATGACCTTGAAACCTTCAAGAAAACAATGTACTACCATAACAAAGGTATAACGTCTGTTGTTTACCTCTTTTTTTGTTTGCTATATTTTTGTACCAATTTCTATTGAGGCGTGCAATAAAGAGTATTAAAAAAGGCTGGCAACACTCATGTAACCCCCCAGCTGTTGCGCAGTGGTAGTCGTTTACCATCAGGCTATACGAAGTACATTAGTATTTTTCATAGATTGACAATCTTTACTAATCATCTGTCTCTACTTAAACCTAAGTTTAAAAACACACAGAAGCAGGTAATTTCCCCCCCTTTGTTTACTTCTTGCCTTTGTGTGTTAACTTTGCTAAAGTACACGTTTTTATTAGTTTTAAACGTTTGTTGTGGGTAGAATTAAATTGAACACATTTAAAAAGATAGCATTTAGAACGACGTTTCTTTTGAAACTACAAACTTAAACGGTTTGCGATTTTTAAGATTACCAGTAGACATCAAGGCGTTTAAAGATCTCATTTCAGTATGTGAAAGAAAACATCTTTTCACCACAGTGCTCGCAAACACGCTGTTTGTCCTTTAATTTCAGTGCGCAAAACTGTGTTTTATCCACTGGAGGTTAAAGTATTTTTTTTTTATATTTTGGATGGACTAAAGCGGAAAGCCATACTGCCTGAGAATACAATAAACTTTTTGACGTTTTAACGACTTTTCTAGACCTGTAATATAGGATGTGATTGGTGATTATCTTAGTTTGACATATGCCTTTTTTGTAGGATTTGTCTATACATCTCTATACACTCCTAAATCTAAACCCCCACATCTATATTACATAGTAAGTAATACGTCGTAAAATTATCATAATCCACTTAAATTAACACACACATAACCCATCATTCCAATCGCCCCTACACATCGCTCAGAACCGATTTATGAGCGATCTTTGATCTCGCCACGATCTCACGGATCTCAAGGTCAACTTGCGATGGTGCTCATTGGTGAGAACGAATGAGCAATGGAGTCTGTCGCCAGGCAGGGTCATTTGAATGCAAAGCACGCGGAACCCTGCTCACATTATTAGGGTCACCATGATAATGCATCCGTAGTGGTGGGATAGTTTCGAAAATATTATCTTCTCGAGTTGAAATTTGGATTCTTGCGAAAATCGATTTTGATAAAAACTTGGTTTTCCATTAAAGGATGACTCACACTAAGACGGGACGGAACGGAACGGCACGGGACGGGACGGGACGGGACGGGACGGGGCAGGACGGGATGATCTATCAATTTCTATAGAAAGAATCACGTGATAGCTCGGAGCCCTCGGAAGTCACGTGACGTTTTCTATAAAAACTGACAGATCACCCCGTCTCGCCCCATCCGTCCCCTTCCCGTCCCGTCCTAGTGTGAACCATCCATGAGTATCTTAAGAACATAAATGCCGAAATCGCTATGGATGGGATCCAGATTCTTAACGTTTTCCCGGCTAATTTCCCGCTTCGGCAACGTATCCCAAGATCTGGCGTAGGCGCTAATTTTACAAAAGCGACTGTCATCTGACCTTCCAACCCAGAGGGTAAACTAGGCCTTATCGGGACTAGTCTAGAAACCAGGGTGTCCGGCTCCCGGTGCCGTGGCATAAGCCGGGATAACGCAAACAACAAGAAAACTTTTTGTTCAAAATAAAAAATTACAACAAAAATTGTGTTCCATGATTGTGTATGTAAATTGTAAATTTCTTATTCTTGGTATTTTCTTTTCTGTTATTGTTCTATTTTCAAAGTAAAAAAATAAGTTCCTAATGTCATTCGTAACTTTTTGTGTTATCTGTCGTGGCATCACTGAATCACTACGGAAGACCAGCGCCGGCTTCTTAGCCGGCAATATGCTGAGTTATGTCCATTTTGTGATGCACACACAACTTACTTTTTTATAATGTTTTGTTTTATATCGTAAAAACATTTATTCTCGAAATATATACAGTAAGTGTAACTTACCTAACTATCTACCTCTACCTACCTTAAATCTAAAGTAGGTCCTTGAGGCATTGTACCTAGGATGCTGGCGGCATTTCCTCGTTGTATCGCAATGCTGATACGTTGTGCGAGGAAGCCACCAGCTCTTCGGTCACCAGTAACATCAACCAGACGTTTCGCGATTTCTACGAAAAATTTGCGTGCGCTGGGACCCCATGGACCAAGAGTTTCGACCCCGAATGGTACAAAAAGGTACTCTCTGCCCAAGCTCTTACATTTATTACGTTTTAAAATTTCGGCGCATTCAGCCGCTCCACCCGCTTTTACATTAGTTCGTTGGAGATGGGACGGTGCCAGCGTGTCTACACAGGTAGCATCCCACACTAGCATCCGTCCCAAACTCCAAGGAACCAAGGACACCCCATCAGGTCTCTTGCCATTATCCCTGAAAATGCCAGTCGGCTCAAGGAGAGCAGGCACGTTGATGGTGGCAAGAGACCGACGGATTATGTCATTAAGAGATGCATGTCTCGAAAAACGGCCTCCACTTTTTTTACAACACTTTTTGAATAAATAAAATAAAATAAAAAAAAAAAAAATAAACACAATCCATGGTGTCCCAGTCGGTCCACGTCTGTGCCACAAGGACATGAGTGTGGCGCACACACCGAAACCCCCCGTCGCAAACCAGTCGCCAGTCTAAGGGAGGCCGGATCCAAGAAAGTACCAGTATTGGGCGAAAGATGGGCATGAAGCCAGTAACCAGCTTCCCGGGATCCGACCGCCAAAAACCTCGCGTGATCTGGACCTGTAGAGTTATTTAAAAGAGTATTGTAAGCTAAATCGCAGTAAACATTATCCCAACTCCTTTGTGATTTTGGGTTGTCTGGAAAGTCTTTGCCCGGGCAGGCAATTTTAAAAGCATTTTTAGCATCCTCAAAGCTTGCGATCTCATTGTTTGTGGGCAAAGCCCTTAAAATATTTCCTATTTGTTTTATATCTGTTTATTGTAATCGTAGCAAATAATTTATTTATCTTTTCTTTAATATTGTCTTCTGTTACCGCGATTGTATCTTTTCTTTCTTAAAAAAATAGAAACAGCACGGGAATTCTGACAGCACATCACTAATCCCGACACTTACTGTCTCACTTCACCGAACTACGAATGGAAGCACCGAACGAGCGGGGCTTAGGCCGTTTAAGCTTTCTGTAACTGCCATTGCCAAACTAGCGTAGGCGAATCGAACGCTGAGGCAAACCAGACTTAATTAAAGATACCAGAGTGTGAAAATAATTAGTGTGGTTACATAAAAAACATAAAAATACTTATCGGGTTAATGAAGTCGAAAATAGCTGGACAAGCTTCGGAACAGTCCGTGTCCCTTATTCATGGGTCATGCGTCCGGCCGCGGTGGCTGCTCAAATCAAAATAAATCAAAAATATTTTATTGAAAATAGATTTTAACAGAATACTTATTGAAGGTTAAGGATGCAAAATTTCTTATTCCTAATTTAATGTAGAAGAGATATACAATATGTAGGTTAGTATGTAGGAGTAGATATTATAAGGTGCTACTTTATTAGTTGCAGATATTTGAACACGTGATACTCTACTTTAAAACAATTAACTTTAAATAGAAATTATGGAATCTTTTCATATGATTTTTTTGGTTTCATTTACCGAACAAAAATAAATAAATTATAATTTCGTCTAAAAAGAATCACCATGTGCATTTCACTGACAAGACGTTTAACACTATCCGTCATATCACTCATGTCAATAATAGTTAGTCTTAAATGTCATTATGGTCGAGATTTATCGACGTGAAGTGGCCATGTTACAGTCAACTGGTAGGTAAAAGAGGTACTAGAATCTGCTCAATGAGTTCTCATTTACTGATCACATTAACAGGTGTTTTTACGTAGCAAATTTTTTTTAACGTTTTCTCCAATAAAACATCGTAAAAGGTATAATGTTTAATACTTAAATTTACTCCAGGAACCGAGTACTATCAGCTGCAAAAAATTCTGCAACTAATAAAGTAGCACCTTATATATACAATATGTCATGGAATCATAATTTCTCTACACACACTCCGACTAATTACTGTCGAACTATCAGCACAAAGATGATCGTCTACCAGACATGCATCTTGTCCATACTCTTGTACGGTGCTGAGACCTGGACGTCTTATGGCAAACAGGAACGGAAACTAAACAACTTCCATATGCGATGTCTTCGCCGCATACTTAACATCTCGTGGAAGGTTCGAGTCACAAACGAGAGGGTGCTTAGTATCGCATGTCTACCCAGTATAACAGCTGTCTTGAAGCAGAGACGTTTGCGCTGGTTAGGGCATGTGCAGAGGATGGAACCCTCTCGTCTGCCACGCAAGACTCTCCTCAGCGAAGTAGCTCACGCTAAGCGGCCGACAGGACGACCAATGCTCCGCTATAAGGATTGTGCGAAACGGGATATGTTGTCTTTTCGGATCGATCCCAGCAACTGGGAAAAAGATGCTGCAGACCGTGACTGTTGGAAGAGGGCCTTGGGCGAAGGCGTAGTCGTGCATGATAGGGCGTGGTTTGACCTCCTATCCACAAGGCGTGAACAAAGGCATCAACGCGCTGCGCTCCCACCTTTACCAGGCATGATTCTTGTCTGTCATGTATGCGGTCGGCGCTGTCGCTCGCGTATCGGTCTTACGAGTCATTTACGTAAGTGCCGCACTTCTTCGGACGCTGTTTAGATCATCACTCTGTTGATGAAAAGGCCAATGATGATGATGAATTATTTTAACTTTTTCGTGAGTAACTTTGTTGGGTTACCTATTAGTTAAATTTATAGGTGTGTATTGTGTATTGTATAATGAAGGATTTAAGTCTTTTTTGTATGACTATTAAATTCACTTAAAAAACTTTTTATTAAAATTGAGCTCCCTTCTTTTCGTAAACATGGCGGTTGCAACATCGCCGAAACAGCGCGAGTTACATTTTAGGGTACATAAGGTGTTAAAAGAACCCTAATGCATCAGTTATATTGTCAAAATCAACCAATAGGTAAAGTCAACCAATCGGAAGCCTAGGCCACTGTAGGACCATGTCATAGTGACGTTATAAATCAGATTTTAAGAAATCTCTTACTACCTTTTTTACATGGTTTTAAAGTGGCCTAGGGTTCCAATAGGTTGACTGTACTTATCAAACCTACAATAGATCACCGCTACTGTATGGCAGAAGTAGGGTACTCCTGTATACTCTTGGTACTGGCGGTTCATAAAATCCCGGTACTCGCCATACAAGTCCAATCACAGGAGCAAACCCTAGCAGAAGTGTAACTGGTTTGGGAGAAAGTCTATTTCGGAAGAGACATTCGATATGAATGACACTCAGTTTTTGTCGGCGGAGGTAGGAACTGACACGACAATTGGCATGAAATTGATGTGCTAATGGACGGTCTTTGGCGTCGATTACTAGTGTCGGGCGTGGGGCAAGGGCGAACTTCATTAGTTCGATAGTTCTATTTTCTACCGTACTGGGGAGGTACTTTTTGCAAGTAGCGTCGATAAATCCCTTAAGGACTAGTTTTTGATAGTACCTTTTCAAAGTGTTTTTAAAGTAGAATTTACTACATATGAGACTAGAGAGGTCTCTTTGGACGCAATAGTTTCTAAGATAAAGCTTACTTTACGCAATAGATACTTATTCACTATATTTTGCAACTTTTTGTTTAATTCTTCTATTTTTTTTAACTTACGATTTTTATGCAATTATTACTCTTAATACGTATAAATATTATTATAGTATTTTATGCAATAGTTGTATAAGAGGGTTTAAAAAAAGGTGAGTGGCGTGTGTAACAATTTGAGGCGAAGCCGAAAATTGTTAATAAAGACGCCATGAGCCTTTTTTGACCTACTTATACAACGTTGCATACATTACTTTTTCTACGACTAGGGATTAAATAAAAGCTAGTAACTTGGCGTATTGATAGATATCGGTCTGGTGGTATATATTAAGTGTTGACTTTAATTTTGAATATTCCACCCACAGTGAAGACGGCTTGAATTTTTCGCCGAGGCTTTTAAAGTAAGCCAGTAGCACATTCTCTGAGAATGACGTAGTCTGGTGTTCTAGTCTCCACGCCATGAACTTCTTATACGATTTATCGTACTGATGCCGCGATTTTGCAGGCAATAAGCTCTCAGTAATTGATTGTGCCGCCGCCGATATTTCTTCTGGTGTCGAAATAAAGTGGTCGTCGTCACCCATTATTATTTTTCACTCCAAACTCTAATAAGAATGCTAAATATGCCACAACTATTCCAAGAATCCTAAACAAACAGCAATAGAGCATAAGAAAGAGCGGGAAATTCGATTGGATAGTGACAAATGACAGTCGACAGAACGTAATCATAGACACGGTAAAAAAAAAATCCACTGTCATTTACTTGCGTTTTTCCTTATGTTGGCAGCAATTATTTTAGTTTTGTTATTGTTTCAAACCATAAGAATTCAGTTGTTTGTTAAGTTGGTAGTTTTGATTTTCGTTGTAAATTTAGTTATGTTTTTTTTTCACCTCTGCGGCGCTACCACGAAGTACGCAAATCGAACTTCGGATAGTGCCGTCTTCTTCGCTCTCACTTTATTCTACATATGCGCGAAAGGGATGGCACTATCCGAAGTACGACTTTTGGACTTCGTGGTAGCTTTCCTGTTAGCAGTTGCATTATATCACATAATAACCCTAGGGTCTTTATGAAGAATAGACTACATAGACTTTTTTGAAATTGCGTAAGACATGCTTTTATATGTGTTTGCTGGACCATATAATTGACAGATAAACGTACCGGAGTAGAAAAAATAACTTTACAATATTAACGCCCAGTAGTACAAAAAGCTAAAAGATTAACCGCCTTATTCATAAAAACTTAACAGACCCATATTAGTTAAAATATGTTTTTCCCTTTTTGTCAAACGGAAATTTCTAATTGACAGATAAGGACAAACGACAAATTAGTTAACGGAGGTTTGATGAGCGCTTGTGAATAACGGTATATATCTTTAGGACTAGGGTTTTCTGAAGTGTTGGTCGCTCAATGGTAAGAGGTCGCTCAATCCAGAGGTCGCGGGTTCAAACCTCGGAACCAATGGAACGGAACTTATGTATGAAATATCATTTGATATTCACCAATTGCTTTTTGGTAAAGGAAAACATAATGAGGAAACCGGACTAATCCCAAATGGGCTTTGATGTCGGATTGCAGTCGCTTTCGTAAAAATTAACTCCTACTCATATCTTGGGATTAGAAGTGGCATAAGCCGGGAAAATGCTAGAAAGAAAAAGATAGCTTCAGGACTAGACTTCTAGATTCTTAGATAATATTGAAACACAAGTTTTTGAACTAGTTAGATACCTAATAGTACCTATTTCTTGATTTGAATTTTGACTGGTTAGATACATATGTACTAGTTATGTATTCTGTAGCATTAGTTTTAAAACTGTTAACTTAACAGTCTAATGACTTGTGGTATATATCAGAAAGATATTATATTTTGACCAATATTCAAGGAACTCAAAATCCACTTCCTTGTCAGTACATACTAGAACAGATTAAGTTCGTGAAAAAAAATCCACAGCTCTTTCCGCTTCATGATGAAGTTATTAAAAAACAAAGACCTAGCAGGAATCCGCTTCAGCTGTTTCAACCTGCCCAAAAACTTGGAGTTGCTAATTCGAACGCATATGCTATGGCTATTAAATTATTTAATAGATTGCCAGATGATCTTAAAATGCTGCCAACAAATCAATTCCAAAAGAAAGTTTTTCTATGGTTGCTTGACAAATGTTTTTATTCTGTGTCAGAATTAAAAAAAAAAAGATTATTATATGTTGTAAATTGTAATATTGTAATTAATTAATATTGTAATTGTATAATAAAATTTTGACCTGTACTATTGTAAATATATGTATAAATATTTCTACGCCGATGCATGCCGGCAGAATATGTTGACCTAACATCCTCTACTAACCAACATTGTACCATACGTATTCTAAGAAATAAATGCTTGATTGATTGATTGACACTTGGAGAGCCTTTAGGTACACCTCCAAATCCTAAGTATTATTTTTTGACGTTGGGGACCTTTTATATTATTATCTCCAGTCTTTAATTTGACGCTTGGGGAGCCTTTACACCTCCAAATCCTATTCGTATTTTTTTTTTTTGACGTTTGGAACCTTTTACATTGCCGTACATTTATTTTAATATTGTTTACCCAGGTTTTAGCTGTTGAATTATCAGTATTTAGATTAAACTTTTACTTATTGTCACTATATAAATTAAATTTTTGTGCATACAAATGCTTTAATGTAATGCTTATTGAGTTGTAAAGTGTTCTTGAGGCCTACTTGCAGAAGATTTTTTTTAACAACACTTATAACTTTCACGATTTTCACACTTTATAAATTTACTAAAACGGGGCTTAGTTGTGTAGAAACTTTAAAAACAAACCTCCGACGACCACGAGTGGAATTTCTCCGGGACCACGGGGACAATGTCGCCCTTGAAACGTCAGAGATTTGTTTTCAAGGTTTCTACACGAGCCCCGTTTTAGCCAATAAATATTTTTTTGTATTTTTTATTTTTAGAGGTATGGTGAAAATAGATCTTTATGGCATAGTATTTTTTTCCAGTTTGTGTTATTTTTGTTGTTTTGAGGTGCAATAAAGAGTTATTGTATTGTATTGTATTGTATTCTAAACTGGCACTTACGAGTACCTATCCTAAACCGTCAGCCAAACTTTCCCTGCCAGTTCAACAGCCGTCCCAGCAGAGACTATTTACCTGAACTTGCTGTATAAATAATTTACTGTTCTCTGCTTCCTCTGAATGTTGGTTTAGGTGTCCGTAACCTGATTAAGTGAATGAACAGAGCTTGGATTTTGCTGAGTTTTCTTGTAATTCGTGGTTTAATTGCTTTGTTTGACATACAGGAAATACTTTGTGATAGGATAAAATTACGGCCTCCAGCCTTACCCAGCTCAATATTTTTTATATTTAGCAAAACTTGCATACAAAAAACTTTTTATTTTTAATAAAACTTACTCGAGGTACCGGTAAGTGCCCCCGCGTAGAACATATTTCTGAGTGTAACATTAATTTGATTTTTTCGCCATGTCACATATTTTTTATACTATTCATAACAAAACTGTTTATTAGTTTCTGCAAATCAAAGTGTAAGAAAATAGATATATTGATGATAGGATTTTTTTATTAACTAATACACACTGTAATGGACGTTACCAATTTAAGGGTTCAGCGGCTCATTTGTTAAAGTAATTAACGAAACAATAGCAAAAGGGGTCCTCAACAACATGTCTCTCTAATAAATTACATCTTATCTTCACAATAAACGAATTTACTAGTAATTGAGTAACCAAGAGTCCAAGAAATCTCCGAAAGACGTATAAAGCCGTACATTACGTTGTAACGAAATAAACTCTCGAAATAGAGCACTTAAGCTCGAGTCTAAGAAATTGGACTGCTGGAAATTTAAGAGAAAAGAGTTCATTATCGTCACTGTACCTACTCTTGGCAAGTGGACTATTAACTCTAGATTGTCTTCGGGTAAATGTTTCAGTGCTTTCAGTGTTTTCTCATAGTTCTTTAGACTTAGAATCAGTAAATTAGTGTCAATAGTTTACTAAAACGGGGCTTAATCGTGCAAACAATTGAAAAATAATATCCAACGTTTTAAAATGTATAATGTGTGAAAATAGTTAAAACTTTCATAAGTTAGTATTAGTTCATTAGGGATAGTAAATTATTTACTACAATTGGGGTAATGTTAAGGGGAGAAGCGCACCAGTCATCATCAAATAACAGGATTTCATAAAGATTATAATTATACAATTATAAAGCACGAATTAAAATAATTAATTTAAAAACTAGATGGTGCCGAGACTTTGTCTGCGCGATATCTTTATAAATTATAGCTTATGTGGTATTATGATGTATAAGCTATATCATTTTGAAAGTTCATGAAAATCCATACAGTAGTTTTTATGTGAAAGAGTAACAAACATCCATACAAACTTTCGAGTTTATAATATTAGTATAATAAATGTTTGGATTCATGCTTTTTTAATTGAAAGAGATGTCATATACGTACTACAGAAAAACCCAGCCCTCCCAACCCTGCGCACCGGGGGCCTTGGTCGCTGTTTCTGAAGTATTTTATTATATACATAGAAATAGATTAAATATAAAACAAGAAAATAAACTTATATAAATATAAGAAAATGACATTAAAATTAATCTAAACTATCTCTACTTAATATTACGAGTAACTACTAATCCCCGGAGGGTCAGGTGCCCGACGCGAATGTGCTAAATATGCTGCGTTGCCTCGCTGTATCGCCAAATATATTATACTCTTTTTATTATATTGTACGAGTTAAGGATGACTCACACAAGCACGGGGCGGGACAGGACGGGGCGAGACGGGAAAATCTGTCAATATCTATAGAAAGAATCACGTGGTAGCTCGGAGCCCTCTGAAATTGAGATATTTTCCCGTCCCGCCCCGTCCCGTCCCGTCCCGTCGTTATCTTTGCTACATACTGCTTATTTAAAACGCCTTTATCTTTGTTACAGGTATACAAACGGCTTATTAATTCAATGGGCGACCAGAACGCTCAGGCATTAATTGCTACTCGGGTATAGTATATAGGTCGCCATGTTTGGTATTTCAGTATACAAAAACTTTGTTGGCACCAGAAGAAGGCTTAGTGTTCTAAAGTTTCAGGAATAAATACGATTTATATTGGTTTTGTGTTCTACAAATATCTCCAAATAAAAACATTTAATTATAGGGTAAAACGCTGGTAACTGGCCACCCTCGAATAACTGGTGACCTACTTGTATTAAACATGAAATCATTTTAGTATTAGATGTCAATTACTGGCCACCTATAAGAATTGGCCACGTTTATACTTAAAAAAAACTGTGCAGCTATTACCAGCGATTCACCTAGGTAGAAGGTCCATAAAGGATGACTTACGAGTACACTCGAACGCTGCGGACGTGATCGGGCCGTTCCGATCTGACAGTTTCTATAGAAATCGTCACGTGCTATCACATGATTCTTTCCATAGAACATTACAGCTCGTCCCGTCCCGTCTCTTTCTATTTGATTCATCCTTAAATGGGATTCTCGGACCTTCATAAATGGGCCATCACTCTACAAACTAGTTGTTTTTGACGAGGAATAAAAAAAATCCGCACTGCAAGCAAATACTATCTAAGGTTCTATGACCCCTGAAGTTACTACAATAGTACCTTGTATATATGAAGAACGAAGCTCAATTTTGATTCGAGTTCATAATGACTTTACCGCCCGTGGCGCACACAATGCTTTTCATAATACTTGCTTTACTTTAGGCATAAACGTAGCGTGTAAACGTTTTCCAGAAATTGGGCTCAGGCGGTAAATTCTACTTACAGCCATAGGTCGTAATTTTTTATATACTGACCACTCTTACGCGTCATAACACTTATTACGAGCAAGTGTGATGAAACATACATTTCATATTAAATACGATTTTCATAGTAAATCGACAAGAGTCAAAAAAAATACGAAGCTCTGTTGAATCGTCATAGAATAACGAGTGGAATATTAATGTGAGTCGATTAGCCAGATCGAATGTAACCCACTGTGATTGAAAGCGTGGTTTAAGATACAAGCTATAGCGATTTGTGACTTTTTTTTTTGTAGGAGGCAACCCAGCAGATGAATCGCCTGATGGTAATAAATTGCCGATACCCATGGACATTCGTAATACGAGGGTGGTTACAAGTAATCAAAATCGTATATATTAAGATGGGTTTCGTGTTTGGTTGTATTAGGTTATCTGGTTGTATCGGTCCGAAAATACCGCAGGCGTTGCTCATTTCATTTGTTAATAGTATTAAATCCAAACAGCTAACATTTGTGACGAATATTTTTTTAAGTTAACTACAGTATGCACTTAGGTATTGAGTTACAATTTCAACACATTTATTTTATTTCTTCACAATTATTTAAGCCTGAAGTGGCATTCAGAAAAAAAAATACTGTTTCTTTCTGCTATTTAATTACTTGATACGAGTTTTTTTACTTATTTTTTTAAACCAGGTGTATGTTATAACTAAATGTCTAAAGTAAATTATATAACGCAATTTATATTTTGAATTTTGAATATATTACTCGCAATGTCAAGTTTATTGAGACGCACGCGAGTGGTGTTAAAAATAAATAAAATTGATATCAATGTCTAATTCTAATCGGCTTTCGAGAGTAATTTCGCTTGCCATGACACCAGTGAAGGGTTGAAAATCATATTACTAACTCTCAGTTTCCTGTCGAGGTTTTCCCGAGGGCTGTGAGTACAGTACATGAGGTTCTTCAAAAAATAATCGTAGAGGTTTTTAAGTCATTGACCTTATCAATAACCATCAGCCTATATAAACAATTTTGTCCATTTGTACTGTCACTTCTGTCACTTATCAATTGAATTGTTACGGAAGTGCGTTGGGAATGTTAATGTCAATCGATTATCTATTTCAGGCGTAGTCCAGCGGCGTAAAGTATAAGCGACAGCGACTATTGAACATAATAATAACAACATCAAAATTAACGTTATTCGAATTTCAAATAAACTAATTTCCTTGCCAATTGCCAATTTTCCTTCTCCTTCCTTGCCTTGCCTTTCTCAATCCTTGCCAATTTTCCTTGAACCTATTATAGGTTCAAGGAAAATTGGCCGATGTCCAAGCTTTCATCATAACTCAGGGTACAGACAACCAATTAGAACCATTTGGTACAGTCAACCAACAGGACTGTCATAGTGACGCTATAAATTAGACTGTGAGAAATCTCTTACTGCACCTATTCACTTCCAAAATTAAAACTTTAAAATGTCCATGACTTCGCCCCGTATACAATTTCTGTCATCCGTCAATGGCCATAAACAGTATTGTAGCTCACCAGGCGGTGCCATTCATGCGTGGCGTCACTCTTGTGTTGATGTCAATACTGGAAATTTCAAATGCTGTAAGGTACACTAAATATTTCACTAAATGTTTTCGTCCGACATACCTCAGTGCCTCAAGACGAAAGTTTTCAATCAATGTGAAACACACACACCGTAACCACCAGTGCACTGTGTGGTAACAACCAGTGATGACTTACGGCGCCGAAACGTGGTCCTTCAATATCGGCCTCATATCAATACTCAAAGTCGCTCAACGAGTTATGGAGAGGGCTATGCTCGGAGTTTCTCTACGTGATCCAAAAGAAAAGGAAGGACCACAGAGGCATAACGCAAGGGCGGTACTGGTGCGTTCCACTGGAGATCCCAGAGGGCTGCCCTGATTGCGTCGAAGAATAACGGGGGGTTTTTAGTCGGTGAGAGTCCGACATCGCTTCTGCACCTGTCTCTGCGGTGCAAAAGCATCCATAATGGATTTTCCTCCCATAAAAAAGGTCCACATCTAATGAAAAGTCTTTGAATGGTCATTAAATTATTTGTCATTAGAATGGAATATAAAATAGACCCATGTTAAAAAGATAACCCCTTCCAAAGGTTTCCCTTATAGTCAAAAGCTTTTTAAATCTAACGAACGAGGCTTCATAAGCAGCAGTTTTGGTGAATAAAACCTTCTCAGCAAAAACGCTTTGAAGGAGATAATATCTCACTTCTTAAGTTTACAGGTGTAGCTACATTTGTCCCGCCAAATGCTACTCGTTTGATTTTCAGAACAGGATGCGCTCATGTTCGCACGAATGAAAACCACCTACACAATTCTGAAGTGTACCTGGCTCACTGCGTAGCAACAGGCGTTTACTTTTTTCTGTTTCTGTCTACACAGCGTTATTTCCATCTCTGTCTACTAAATTCGCGTTTCCACTTAGTTAGCTCGTCCTTTGAAAAATTACGCACGCCGGCTCCCCTGGGGCTTTGATATCGTCACTTGTTTAACTAGACCAGGAATGTTTTTTAAAAGGACTGCGCCATTCAATTGTCTTTTTGCGTCGGATAATTTGAATGGTAAGAAGAGGAGTCCCGCGAGGAGGTAAATTAGGAATGCAATTGATCAAGTGAGCGCGAATCATCTCCGTTTTATCTTGAGGAAATTGTAGATTACGTACCGAGGCCTGTAAAGTAAGGAATGTCTCAAACTCGTGTCTGAGGTTGACAATCATGACGTGGTCTGGCCCAAATTGAAGGAGACGAGTCTCGCCCGAGGCCATGCGTTTTTCTACTTTTCCTTTTCCTCTAAGCCTAGTGATTTTGATGTTAAGTCACTAAAGCATTTACTGTTAAAAATTGCAAACACCTATTTTGAAATAGTTTATATATATTTTTCTGAATAATTAAGCACAGAACTATTAACATACTTAGACCGGGTTACTCACGTCTATAAAGTCGAAGTGATTATGGGGCGCGGACCGTCCCGAAACATGTCGAGCTATTTTCGACTTTATAGACGTGAGTAACCCGGTCTAAGTATATTAATATGCCTAATACTCGCGGGAGTTTTCTATTTAAGCACAGAACTATTGCAAACTTCACTCAAGATTTAGCGAATCCTCAAATCTGTGTTCAGACTCTAGTGTGAGAGTACACACAGTGAAGTTGTCCACTAAATCTCTCACACTGTTGACAGACCCGTCTAGACCGCTAACCGCCTTATTTATAAAAACTTAACAGACCCATTTTCGTGAAAAGATGTTTTGTCCCTTTTTAACAAACGCAAATGTCAAACTGACAAATAAGGACAAACGACAAATTAGTTAACGGAGGTTTGGTGAGCGTTTATGAATAACGGCAAATTTATTTTGGCAAGATTTTACAAGGAAACTCTCTCGTTCAGATCTTGCATTCGATTCTCTCGTCCTTCCTTCTGCATCACCTTCTCACGGACGATCTTGCTCGAACTTTTTCCTCTGACAGCATGAGGGGCTTTGTGGACTGTGGAGTTAAGAGCGGAGCGGATCTGATCAGACCAACGTATAGGGCTGCGTCCACGAGGTCTTTTACCATCTACTTTGCCGGTCACAAATAGTTTCTCGAGATTGCCACTATCTCTTCAAGCAATGTGACCGAAGTATTTCAGGATCATACGTAGAAACTCAGATCACAGTCGCGAAGAAACTTTTAACTCTCGTAATATGGACACGTTTGTCAGAAATACTGGCCTGGGGATGCGGAGCATCTTTCGCCAGCGGGTACTCCGAAATTCGATGTGAATTCTGAAAATTATATGCTGAATTTTTAAATCTATATTTAAAAATCCAATTAACATAATCCCGAATCTAATACTGATTCGGTATTATGCTATTCAGAATTATTCGTGCTTTTATGAGTCGGAATTTTGACGATCGGAGTTTTAATAGGTCGAGATTATAAAATTTGCGATATTGATATATAGGATTTATAAAAATTCGGGATGATAAAAATCGGGATTATGAAAATCTAAAAATAATATTACAGCATATTTTGACCCCTTCACCAGCACTACATACAGGCGGCATCAAAGGCGTCAATGCGTTTGCGGTCTGCAGATTTCAGCGTCCAAGTCTCAGCACCACAGGAAAAGATCGAAAAGACCAGAGTAGGTACGTACCAGTTTGGTTGCAGTTTGGTTTAGTCGTGCATTCGATTAACTTTGCTTAAATGAAAATATTTACTGTGTCGTGAGTTTTTGTTTGAATTGAGATATCATTGGATTTTGGTGTCTGATTTTTTGAAACTCAGTAGGACCAAAGGCACTTCCCTAATTTAAAGTGCGTGTGAAACCCTTTTTTTTTCGGTACCACCAGCTTGGGATCCCGTATTACATCTCATACATGAAGGCCGAGTACTTTTAATGTAAAGCCACAAAAAAAATCCTTTCGAAATCACTGATTCGCCCATTTAAATTCATTTTTGTTCTAAATATAACTTAGCAAAGCCATTTCAAACTTCGTTCAAGATTTTGCAAAATCTCAAATCCGCGTTTAAACAGTAATGTAAACACTAGCGAGAGTACACACAGTAAAGTTTTTATCAACTAAACCTCTCACACTGTTGACATACCCGTCTAGACCGCGTCTACGTGTTTTATCTTTTGCATGCTTGCATATTATATTCGCCTTTTTTTAACTACTCTCCACCCGCAAACTCACTTGCGTTGGTGTTTTTAGAAAAACATCGTAATATGAACTGACATACTAAATAAACTATACTGAAATATATACTAAAAGGAAAAAGATCAGCGTCACCGAAGGGCAAGCCGGGAATCAAACCGACCCTGGTGTGATTCAGCTTACGCGGCTAACGCCACAACCTCTAGGCCACCTGGTCTCAATGACAAACCTGCGAATTTCTCGAGTATATGCGAGATGGCCACAGCCGTCGGCCTGAAACGTCTGTCTGTTCTAGAAATCTATCAAGCACGGTACGTTACATTTTTGCTCAAGAATCTATAAAATCTCATCGATCTTCTTTGAAGTGTGCCAAATCGGATTGCTCCTACCTGTAACAGCACAGCCTACAAAGTCCAACTCCGTAATGTCTACTTAATATATATTTTAGTCCCGGCACGTGTATTACAGGAATCAAGGGCATTCAATAGCAAAATAAGGTACAACTGTTAGATTATATCGCAAAAGGTCACGATATTACATTTTCAGGTATCGTAAATCGGAATAAGCAGTGAATTTCTGTCAGCACTGGTAATTTTTGCAAAGGTTAACCTTGATAGATTATTGACCCAACGATCGAAGTAAAGGTCATATATTTAAACTGGGACTCAACTGTATTCTAATTAAGGTTATATCTAAAAAATATTTAAATTTCTAACTTAAAAAAAGAAAATGTTTCTGTAAAAATTAAAGATGTGTACTTTTGTCGTACTAAAGAAATAAATACTACAGCCTTATATGATTATACAAAATTATAAATTAATTCGATCGGGCTGGGGGTCCACTTCTACTTAGGTTTCAGATTTTTAGCAATTATTAATGAACATTATGGGACATATTTACACAAATCAACCTAATCCCACGGTAATCTCAATAAGGCTTGTGTTAAAAAACATTGTGTTATAAAATGACTATATATATCGTAGATAGATATATATAAATACTTAAATACACAGAAAACATCCACAACTTAGGAACAAATATTGGTGTAAACACACAAATAAATGCCCTGACCATTCGAACCCGGGACCTCTTACTTCGTAGGCAGGGTTATTTACTACAGAATTTGAATTAATTGCGGTATTCAGATCTTTTAAGTCTCAACTTAAATTGTTATTGTTAAACGATCGCTGGCACTTCTTTTTATTTACACGCTGATGTGGCCAATTTTGATGGCGAAACTAGCCATTATCAAATTTTTAACGAGAGCACCTAAGAACAAAAAGACAACACAAACCCACCATCTATACAAATATACCATCATCGATCGTCCCTTCAAATATTTCTGCATAAAATGTACTGTGACTTATGTCAAAGTTTTATTATTAAATTAACATTAATAATCAAATAAAGATTGAAAACTTAGAATCGACCTCAAGGCACTTGAAGCAAAATTCGTTTTGTACACCTTGTAAAACAAGTTTTATACACCTTGATTGAAGCATACTTACTTACTTACTTACTCCTCTGGCGCAACGACCCAAAGTGAGTCTTGGCCTCCAACACGACTGCCCTCCACTGACTCCGGTCCCGCGCACTCTGTCGCCAGTCGACAACCTGGAGTTCGCGCAAATCCACATCCACAACATCCGCCCATCTGTACCTAGGTCGGCCGACCGGGCGGCGTGCTGTCGGTTTCCCCTCAAAGGCTCTTTTCACCGCTCGATCGCCTCCCATTCTCTCTAGGTGACCGAGCCACCGAAGTCTTTGCGCCTTTGTCACCCCAATGACGTTTGGTTCAGCGAAAAGTTCTTCCACTTCGGCGTTCTTACGGATTCTCCAGCTGCCATCGGGTCTCTGCGTAGGGCCGAAGATTTTACGGAGAATCTTTCTCTCAGCCACCAAAAGTTTATACTCCTCCTTCAAAGTTAGTGTCCAGGCTTCACAACATAAAAATAATAGCATAATATATTATAATTATATTATAAAACTCACAAATAAAAATTCCTCACAATTCTCCTAAAATAACAGTAACTTGGCTAAAAACGCAAATTCCCGAGCTAGCTCAGTTAAAACTACTAGATTTCTGAGGCTGCAAAACGTGGGGCTGAATTGCGGAACATTCTTGTCATTTTATGGAACAATTATGTTCAGGTATTTCACTCATATTTGGGCTGCACGTAGTTTAGTTTGAGTTAGTTAAATGCTAGAGGAAGACTGCCATCAAGTGGTATAGCAAGTATACCACATTTAGGTAAAAAAAAACATCACCATTATCAAACAAAAGACGTCCACTGCTGAACCTAGGACTCGCCCAGAGAATGCCACATCCATCGGTTGTACGCTGCCAACCCATCACCCCATCATCAGCCCAGGTCGTCTGCTTAATCATGATCTTGCCTTCCCACGCTAGTTCGACAAGTAAAACATTGGTTTTCCGGTTTCCAGGATCACCAACAGATAAATAATTCTTACAATTAAAGCTAACATATTATAAAAAGTAAGCAGAGAAGAGGCACGGAGAAAGAAGATTATAAAAGGTAGATGCTTGAAATATATAAAGACCTAAATATAAGTACACAGTTAATATTAGAGTCTTTAGAAATGCGTTTAGATTAAGTTTAAATTAATGAACCTAAATTGTATACAAAAACAATTCTGAAAATATACGTTTAAACACATTTTGACACAAAAAGTAGTATGCCTCAATTATAAATGTAGGTCAGGTTCAGGTCCGAGCATGGAACTAGGTATGGAGCAGAAAACAGAATTCCAGATCTGGAACTAATTGCAAACCTTCCTCGTATTCAAAACCCGTAATTAAGTCGCACAAACACACACTCACAAACAAACACACACACACAGTTTATAATCTATGGAATTTGTTTATATACAATACAAAAATAAATCTAATATCTAATACATATTAGAACAGATAAATGCATTTAAAGATACATCGAATAATACTTTGGAATAGCAAAAATACAGAAACGCTCTTTTTAAGGAAACCAGAAATCTTAGCCACCATTCTTCGTGGGTATTCTATGCGTATTGCGTATTAGATGGAGTCTTCCATGCAAAACTTATGTCTCAGCGTGTTTCACAATCGATATATCAACAATGTATAAATGTTTCCCTTGTACGAATGGTGCCAAACTACCGCCTAAATTGTAACCAAATTGTATCCTTCTGAAGCAATTGAATTATTGATTCATAGAACAAAATATAATCTACTTGAGATTACATACAACCTGAAACAGCCTCATTATTGATTAATATACAGCCGTCCATTATGTCACTGTTACTCTGTAAGAGTATAGGTTACGGCTATGCTGGCTTCCTAGTGTGAAATTAATAATCAATATAATTATTGAAACTGATATCCTTGAGTATCCTTTAGATCCCATATTTCAAACGAGCGCTATCCACTGGGAATCTCTCGCACACAAATGACCTATAACATAAACATATTTGTTATGGTTCATCATCATCATTATAATCATTACAGCAATTTATCACCCATTGCTAAGCAAAGCATCTTCTTGTACGCCACTGGTCCCGGTCTTGTACCATAACATATCAATATTCTTAAATCCGAATATCACTCTAGAAAGCTTTTAAAGCAAGGCAACCTAAAACTCTGAAATCAAATTTACAACGTTCTACCATTTAGCGGAAAAGCGTCGGTTACGCCAGAATACTCTGAATATATTCCTTGATATACAGTTTCTGGTTGTAGTCACTTTGCGTAGTCATAACGTTTAGATTAAAGTTAAATTAAGCTTTGGATGCTCTGTTAGAAGCTTTTAGCTGCAGCCTTTACATGTTGTAAATAACGTATACCGTTGTATATTATGCTACTATACTACTCCGCTAAGGGTCTATTCGAGTTTTGTCTCTTTGCAATTACAGTTTGCCGCGGTGACACATAGTTTGCATTATTTGTAAATACCAGTTGGCAAACAAGCATACGGCTCTCCTGATGGAAAGCAGTCACCGTAGCCACCGTAGTTCATAGACGCCTGCAACTTCAAGGGTCTCACATGATGCCGATCCATATAAAAATATACACAACTTATTTGAAGAATCCCCTTTTTAGATTTTTTTGTAGTCTGTCCGGTAAACCGCGGCTCATTCGACAGCTGGAGGGCCGGATATCCGGAAGGATTGTTAACCCTTGTCGGTCAAAGATAGTTTTTTATTTAACGTGGCGTGATAGGTGTCGAACGAGTAAACCAATATGACAGCTGTCATGTTCGTTTACTCGTTTTGTTTTATCGTGCATTTGTTTGTTGGGATGGTTTTCTAAGTTTAGAAAACCATCTCTTGAAAAAAATCGATACTTTACCAAGAAATTGTATAATTCAAAAGTAATAAACTTATTTATACCACGTCGGTGGCAAACAAGCATTAGGTCCGCCTGGTGGAAATCAGTAGGCTATGGAAGCCTGCAACTCCAGGGGTGTCCATGCGCGTTGCCGACCCATTAAAAACTTTAACACTCCTTTTTTGAAGAACCCCATATGTTAACCTTCGGGGAACCCTCGGCAGCTCATTCTACAGCCGGAGCGTCCGCGGAAGGAAATTACTTTGAAACCGCACAGTACGTGACCATTTAGGTTGCAAGATGAGCGGATGAGCACCTGTCGATGGCGATCAGTGTGGTGGTGGAAAGAGGAATTCTAACCTTTCGTATTTCTTAAAAGGTTTAACCAAAAAACCAAGTTTCGCCAATAAATCCCGACAAAAGCTACATCAACCTCAGATTTTTATCCTACATCTGAACGTAGTTTGGCTAAAATACTTCGACACTCGAAATAATTCTCTACTAGTCAAGTTTTATGGTAATTCAATTTTCTTATGTAAAGTTTCATTCCTGGCAATAATTTTTAGGTCCACATTCAATTTCCTTATGGAATAAGAATTCAGGCAAAGATTTCCTGAACGAATCTGAACTTTGCCATTTTATATATAGGTACGAACGGAAGTGATAAAATGTCTAGTGCTATCTGAAATTCAATGGAAAAACAGAGATGAAAATTTTATCGGATTCTTTAAATACTTCTCCGACGACTTAAATGTGATCCTCCTAGCACCGAAGGCATAGTATACATTATTTACTTGTCAAATTTGACATTTACTTCTCGATAGTGTTAGCGTATCAAAAAGTCGAAAGATAGATGATTTATAGAAACGGTAAACATTATTTGATCTCTCGATACGCTAACGCGATCGAGAAGTAAATGTCAAATACAACTAGTAAAAATGTATACCAGGCCTTCAGTATGGGACAGGAGTCTCTTTACCCAGTAATCCAACTTCCAATGTTTTATAATTCTCGTTCGAAATTTAAAATTTGTTCCCCGGTAACGGTTGGGCGGCGGGGGTGAGGGAGGGACGGACAAAACAAATTATGCCAAATAGACCCTTAAATAGCACTTTTTGACATCCAAGGCCTCTGGAGCTTACACGTGCTTAAAAAGCTTAGGTACTGAGAATACTTCTAATACAAGTACCTATCCCAAAGTAGCTATATACTAAAGTTGCCGCTTTGTAATCTCCATGAGAGGGCTACAAAAAGATTTTCCGAATCTTAAGCATCATTAGAAAGGTCCTCCAAATCAAATCTCTCTTCTGCTACAAGAAGATACAGATATAGCAACGATATCGTCTCATTTTTATTCTTGTAAATCAATGTTACATTCACTAAACTAAAACATATAACACAAATTTAAATCTAGATGTATAACTAAAATAAAACTAGATAAAAACTAAAATAAATCTAAAACAAGCACCTGCGGCATAGTACCAAGGACGCTGGCAACGTTTCTCAGCTGGATTGCTAGGCTGATGCGTTGAGCGAAGAAGCTGCCAGCTCTTGGGTCTCCTGTGGCGTTCCTGAGTCTCTTCGATAGGTTTAAGAAGAGACTCAGAGCGCGAGGGCCCCATGGACCAAAGATCTTGACATCGAAATGAACAAAAAATATGTCCTTATTTGTGCCCAGGAGCCTTAGCATGACGTCTTAACGCAATTCATTTTAGATAACTGTTTAGGATCTAAACTGAGGCGCTGCCATACTACTGGGACCTTACCATGACGTCTTAACGCGATTTATTTTAGGTTTTTAACTGTGATCAGGGGCCTTACCATGATGTCTTGACGCGAGTCAGTGGACAACCTAAACTGAGTCACTGCCATACAACTGAGCACAGTTAAGTACCTAAACTGAATCGTATTAAGACGTCATGGTAAGGCCCCAGTTGCATGGCAGGGATTCAGTTCAGGTCCTAAACTGAATCGCGATAGGCGATCGTAGGAAACACCCAACTCAGAAGTTTCACAGAATAGCACTGAAGGTAAACCAAGTAATAGTTTCGAAGTTTAGTTCTACGTTGTTTGTTGTTTACTTGACTACTTACTTGAAAACTAAAATCGCCATCAATCCAACTTCCTAACAATGTAAACAAACCGCCATGTTGATCGTAATAACCTAACTTTTATGTTTTAATGAAATCTCCAACATGAAGTTATTTATCTTACGTTTAGTATGTTACAATAATACGACCAAATAATATTATAGTGAATGGCTTTAGTGGTGTTTGATTAGGTAGTGTAAAATTATAAGGAGAAACAGTGACAAAACCAGTGACATGCAAAATATATCACATGATATGACAAAATATGTGATATCTTTTGTTTACATCGTTGGTAAGCTCTAATGACTAGGATTTTAGCTAGTTTTGAAACCGTTTTCTTAACAGTTATGAGGTATCTTATATAACTCGCAATAACGCAGCTCAACTATCTGGCTTTTAAAGGGGAGGGTACCCCCCCCTCTCCCGCAAGCCCTCAAGAACTGCGAATGACTTACAAGTGTTAACTTTGATCCCAGAACCCTCTAAACTGGCGGGGTTTTAAACAGGTACGTCTAACTGAGATATCAATCAGGATTGTAGAGGCTATTCACAAGACATCGCTACTTTACAAAGAGGACCAGGATATGAGCTCTGACTTAAGAAGACCCTTTAGCAATGTCTTTTTGTCACTGATTTAGACGGACTACAAAGACACCGAATTATGGAGCAATTACAAAAAAAATACGTATGCGGGGTGACCGCGTGTTGTCTTATAATTTATATGCTCTGTCTAGTAGTTGAAGTGGTCTGTGGATATTCATAGACTATAAATTTTCATACAATATAATAACACTGTTGTATTTTTTTTTTACGACATAAGACATCTTCCACATTCTACCACTATTCAATTTTTCGCTTTTTCGCTATTTTTGAAATCGCAGAAATCTACACTATATACAACAGCTCATAATTGTGTTTTTAAAATTCCTGTGTTTATTATATCAAAACTCGACTAAGTCTCGCTTTTAACGCCTTTGAATTTTAAGAACTCAATTAATGCATAAATCGTTATCTACTATTTGGCTACCTAGCCCTGTATAACAAGCTTGCTGAATTCACGGCTTTCTAAATAGCCGAGCAGGTGCGGACAGCTAAGAGCGCTGACCCATACAAATGGTGATTAATCGCTGTCTTGTTTAGATGTACGGATGAACTTAGCGGAGGAGATGGAGCAATTCTGATAGCACTCGTACTTCAAGTGGGGTTCAGACTGAAGCCCACTCTGTTAGTAAGACTGATAGTGTTTAAGAAAATGGAGTCCGTCTTTGCTAAAGTATCATAAATTTAGATAGTGCAGACTGTAAAAGTGTAAACTTCATAATTTCATAGAAGTTCAACGTTCAAAAGTGTTAACTTTAAAGTTTGACTGTTCATCAGCTTGGAAAAGATGTGAATTGACTTTGGTAGCGTTCATAAAAACTGCAAAATCTAGATAAATAGAACACCTCGAATACATGGAAGATATTTACCAAAAAAAGAACATTTCGATTTGAAATTGGGGCAAAACAACATGGCGGTCTTGTCGCTAAAAGCCAGAAAATCTTTGCGTAGCGGAAGCAACGAAAGCTAATCTGCGAGAGTAAGCGTGGCAAAGTAAATATGAAATGAACTTAAACAGTAAAAGACTTTGGGATTGTTTTAACTTATTTGTACCTAGTAAAGGATGACTCACACTAGCACGGGACGGGGCGGGACGGGAAAATCTGTCAATTTCTATAGAAATAATCACGTGATAGCTCCGAGCCCTCGGATGTCACGTGACGCTTTCTATAGAAATTTACAGATTTTCCCGTCCCGCCCAATCCCGTCCCGTTCCGTTCTAGTGTGAGGCATCCTTAAGTCCTCACCGATCAAAAAAACCCCTAGAAAATTAGCAGTCTCTAAAAATTTTAATGCATTTAGACTAACAAACTCCTACCACTACTCTATCAGGAGCGCGGCAGACATACTTTAGAAACGCGCAGTCGCTAACGCTTACAGTTACGTTCAACTTATTGTAAGCATACTATTATAGTGCCGCATAAATTAGAATGCTTCTAATAAAGTCTCACCCGTCAATTTTTGAATAATTTGCTACTTATTACTCGCCTCGAAGGTTGTTACGATTGTTTCGCAAATTGATTGGGATCCGTTTTCATCGAGTTTCCTAAGAAGTGTTTCCGCGACAGTTACTAAATTTAATTAAGTCGTTAAATTTATATTCTTCAATGACGACACGACGTTTTCCCTGTAGAACAGGTATTTTTTTACATGAAAAATGGTTTATACAATGTTTATACAATGCGTATAAGACCAAATGTGATTTCTTTTATTTAAATGAACATTTGCCGAACAGGCTAAAACGCCATTACGATTCTCGAATTTAAATTATCGTTAGACATATTTTTATTAATTTAAATTTACGAATAATACTCATGTGTTTATAGTCACTATGCGCGACATATTTTGGACACATTAGGACGCCATTATCAAGCGTCAACAACCGTGCGCGACGACGCGTGCGGGCGGACTAAGCTTTTTGATGATGGAACCGGTTGAGGATGATCCGGTCTTAGTCCTGAATCCAGGGGATCGTTCGACTGTAGATCTTGTTTTTACCATGGACTATAGTTTTCTATGCCGGGGCCACGGGTGTGGGCTCGGTAGCTCAGTTGGCAGAGCGATGGGCGTGTATCCCAGAGTCGCGGGTTCGGGTTCGAGGTTATGAATTTTCCACTGAAATTGTTACCGTTCGCAGATGTTTCTGTTTAAAAATAATAGTTTACATACATATAATAGTTTACATACATATAATGATGTGGACACAATATAAGACAGGGTATGCTTTTAGTTAGTATTCACAGAGATTTTAAATATATAAATTTTATTTACAGGTAAGTGGGAGCTAAATGATCACAAATAATTTCGTCGTATGACTTTGGTGGTTGTTGAAAAGGTTTCGATGAAGATCTTTAACATGTAAGTACAGTATGAATGAAAAACTTAGCGCTATAAAAATAACTTACAAGTGTGGTTGATAATTAATAAGCATAACGCAATTTTGCTTATAATGTGAGAATATATGACGTATAGGTGTCCGCTATCTTTTGATACATACATCAAACAAGCAAGATTATTTTCAGTGTTAACAATAGATGCATGCAATTTTATAACTTAAATTAAAAATATAAAACTTCAAAGTTTTGCGTTTTTTACACATTATTATGAAGATAGAACGGATATCGTGGTTTTAATTTATCACCTACTTGGGGACCGGTGATTCAGTACTTAACCACGAGATGTATCTTTGGATCGATGCGCCGATGTTGTGTGTTGTGTGTCATGCCGATAACATTTAGTAAAAGGTAGACCTAACTTCTTCTACTTAGGGCCACTTGCACCACCCGGGGTTAGCCACATAACCCGGAGTTAAGAGTTTTTTGTATGGAATCTGACAGCTCAATTTTGGGCTAGCGGCTAACTCTGGGTGGCCTTTTTCTGGGTTTTCGTTTAATGTGACTTTCCGCCGGGTACGTTAGCAATTCTAGCAAGATCGCCGTTGACACTTCGTTGATTCATCAGTCAAGCCAAGACCATGACTAATCGTCCCGGCTCGGATCAGATTGGTGTAAGTCATCCTCAACAAATACAAAACCAAATAACTGCACCCAATTAATTCAATTTACTTTATTAATATTAACACCAAAAACTCCGTAATTATTAAAAATATTAACTGAAATCCTTTATTAACCCCGAACGGAGAGATTACAGCAATTAAACTGCAGGAATGAATTAACCCTTCCCCCGCCCGTGATAACGCGGTGGCATAACGGTTATTAACCGTTATGACCCGTTATTAACGGAGATAGGGTCGGTTAAGATGACGAACTTTGTCTTGGTAATCTAAATGAGAGGTTCGCTAAGGGATAGCACCTCTAGCTTCTTTAGGGTTATAATTGGTTGGTTATTCATTTAAGAGTACTGTCAGTTGGGTTATAGTGCCGGATAGTGGTGGGAAAATGCAAACCGGTAAAAACTTGTACAGGAATTACCGGTTATTTTTAAACTATATTTTACTGGTTTAAAAATACATTTATTTTCAAAATATATACAGTAAGTGTGACTTACCTAACTACCTACCTCTATCTACCTTATCGCTAAAATAGGGCCTTGAGGCATTGTATCTAGGATGGATGCTGGCATCATTTCCTCGTTGTATCGCAATGCTGATACGTGGTGCGAGGAATACGATTTTCTGGTTAAATTATCTGGTAACATTGTGATAAAGCATGCATATGAAGGTCGCGGGTTTGAACTCTGGCTGATACCAGTGAGTTTTTCTGAAATTGTAACTTATTGGCCAGATAAGTTCGGGCAATCTGTCAGATCTCCATTGGTATGTCTGTGGGTATTTCCCTATACAATAATTGGCAGATTCGGCAGATATGTCCGAACGTAAATGGCCGGCAAATAACTATTTAATTATTCCGAGAAGAACCACATCGTAAACTAATCTAAATAAGGCCTTAAAGTATACTGCTAGGCCTTATTTGGCACATCAGTGAGATAGAAACTTACACCAAAACACATGGTTAACCATAGTAAGTACCACTGAAAGTAGTATTCGGTTTAAACTCCCTTGAGTATCAGACATATTAATATACGTATATGGGGTTACTCACGTCAATAAAGTCGTAAAAAGTTCGACATATTTCGGAACGGTCCGCGTCCCATAATCATGAGTGAGAAGCGCTCGCCGGCGATTGCTCTGCGCACACTGCGTGCGACAGCCCGCTGAGTCCGGCGACTGGCGGCACCGGTATAGGCAAGATACATACATACATACATGCACTTTGTCGGAAGAAGAAAATTTACCCTTTCAACATGCAACAAAGTGGCACTACCTATTTACTAAAAACAATCACAAATTAATAATAATATTACAGGTGCAAGCTATTGTAGTTATTAGGTATAGTAATAATTCTACATATTAACGATGTTGGTGGTAAATACACCTGTCTCTAATTAATATTTACAGGAAAATTAACACGAAATACGTTTAATTACTGATCGCGGCGACAACTGTAATAATAATCAACCGAGCTTTAGCGAGTTGTAGTCTATATAATATAGTATTTCCAATACAATACAATATCTGCACTGGTGCCTTTTTTAAGTCACTTTGTGCTAAGAACTCCCCTCCTCCAGATGTATTTTTACAATTTATCTTAGATGTATAAGTATGAACTTAAGAACAATTTATATAAGTATTTTACTTTAGATTGAGATCTAACTAAAACAAATATTATTTTTAATAATATTGTCTTCTATCTGCGACTGTTTTCCACCAAGCTGGTGGTACCGAAAAGCCATCCTCTCTTTTAAAATAAGAAACCTTCTTGATTTAAATAGTCTCGCGCAGCATTCTGGGAATGAATCACATGTTAATAAACGCGATTAATCCGTTCTAAAGTGTTTAATTTTAATTATTTTTATGTTATGTAGTACTAAAGAGAACATGATATGTGCATGTTTAAAATCACTTTGTCGCTTGTGTTATCTGTGACAAAATTAACTTTTTAATTTTATGCCTTTATAGCGAAGGGGGTTCTCTGCTTAGCCATTAAATATATTTCTTACAGGTAAACAAAAACCTGACCTTTATATTCTTTTGGATCCTTAGGTTAAGATAGCGTTCCGATTTCGACAAGACCTAATCAGCTAATAGGTTTGTTTGGGCAGCAGATCGCTCGTTATCGGCAAGTGATTGGGATTACATTTCAGACCTAGATATTGATGTCTACCTCACTATTTAGTCTGCATGAATGGATCAGGCGTTTGTGGACCGTTGATAGGTATCTTGTTATTCTCTCAATGTTCTTAGTAAGTAATGGAATTCGCTTCAGAGGTTTTTCCCATTATTCCTTTATTTCAAAGTATAATACGAATTTCGGTGTTACAATTCACCCCGTAATGTGTTTAGGCTTATTTTCTAGAATTGAACAAAAAATAATAAATATATAAGGTGCAATATTCGTTTTATTTTTCATGTTTCGCGGAAAGTTACGGATATTACGGAAAATTTTAAAAATACAATATTATATGATGGGATGACAAAATGTGTCGAAATAGATGATGATCTCATTATAACTTTTCACTAAAGTTAATCATATAGAGATATTTTATTTACATTAGATTTTAAACTGAATTATGTTAAATTAGAATATGAAGACATAAATACAATCATGTACTTAAAGTACCTTAGTATGTTGTTGTTATTATTATTTTCGAATGTAAACTCGCGACCCGAATACCTCGAATATCTCGTCAATTCCTTGACTGATTTGACTCATATTGAAACTTAAAAATTATATTTATCTCATCTAAATACCTGTCCAAATTTCATGACGATTTCATTCGCTTGCTTGTTAGATAATTTTTAAATAGGGTTACTGGCTTCATCCAGCTGAATGTATGTATATTTTTTTAAATCAATCCTGTTACTTGTCAATCGTAATCCGTGTGTTTAATTACAGGTTACGGGCCTAGATTTTTCTATTTTTCTACCTCATAATTACAAACAGGCTATTTCATTCAATAGTCACCAACTAATATCTACATAAAACCAATTTGTTTGTTATAATAGCCAGCACGCCAAGAACATCGAATATTAGCATTAACGGAATAACCTCTTGGTCACTCTAATATACAAGTGTGACAGAGATGGAGATACAAATTCGCAATCGTTCGAATTTCGTGGTAATAGCCCAGCTTACGTTAAATTCGATACCGTTGTTTGTCACAGTAAGCTTCACTGCACACTTGCGTGCTATTCTCGTCTACAAATACATTCACGACAATTAATTTCTCTCGGTATGGAAATGAGGCTTCAGATGCAATATTCCTCCACATTTGCATGATCCCTATTCTAAAACTGGTATCGTCTCATCAAAGAACATTCCAGAATAACCTGACCCCGACTTTCACATAATATGTTAGTGATCACTGGTCAAAGTGAAATGGTTGGTGGCAGGGTCGCCATGTGAAATTTTTGCGAATAACAACCAATTGCATAGTGATGACAGCAGTTACGTTATTGTTGAAAATAAGCTGGTATTGTTACTAGACCATCGCAAGAAGCAATTTAGAATGAAAGAAACAATGCAAACAAATTGAATATATTTATTATTGAAATGCCACTTTTTCCATTAGCACATAATTACATAAACATTAATATTTTTTACGCAACACACAAATACACGACAAAAGTTAAATTATAAATACGAGACCGAATTAATTCGTATAATATTTAACGTCATATGTAAGTGCCATTATTATGAAATTATATTTGTGTTGTTGTAAAAGCTGTTAATTAATTATCCGCATTGTTAATTAATTAAACGTAATTTTCCTGGCATAATACATGCCAAATATCACTTCCCAACCAACTTATCGCAGAATTTCATTTCAGAGAAAGATTAGTTGCCAAGTGTATCGTTTCGCAGACGTACCTTCTGCATATTATCATAATCCAAGCTTACCTAACCTAGTTGGCAAATTAAAATTCTGTTAATCGAAAATGAGCAAATATAATTTGGTAAATGTTGGTATCCTAAGTAAATCATCAGCGAAAAGTTCTTTGGCAAGTGATATTTGGTAAAATTAAATTCGGAGATAAGACAGTATAACGCTTTTTCTATTAGCGATAAATATTTATTATTAAGAGCTATTATATAATATGTACTAGAAAAGTCACCTGCAATGCAATCAGTACCTTCCACTATGAAGGCCGAAGGTGATACGCTATGAGATAGTGTCAGGTATTTTTGTGGCCTTCAAAGCATTGTTCTAGCAAAACATCTTAAGATCACAAAACCGTTTACACTCAAAGCCCCTCAAGGCCCCAAGGGGTCGGCCCTTACAGATGACGTCATCAGCCTGACTTATTGCCTGATCTTGTCGGGCAGTGTTACTAAGCAGTGTGTTTAGGTGTAGGTTAAGAATGAGGCAGTTTTAGGGTTATGTTCTCGGGTTGCTATGGGATCTTATACTCTCAGTCTGTCTTAAGCCGACAATAATAATCTATCTTTATTAAAGGTAGCCGGGACAGACGCAGACCAAAAAAGAGAGGGTGGGACGACCTGGACGCCTTTTGTAGTAACTGGCGGGGACATACATTTCGCCGTGACGAGAGGTGGAAGAGAGGGGAGGCTTTTGCCCAGCAGTAGGACACCAAATAGTCTAAAAAAACTAAACGAACCTATTTTAGCTTGCGATAAGTGTGTAGATGAAGCAGTGTATATAACAGTAAATAAGTAGGCATTAAAACACTCGTGTGATGCTTAAACCCACACTCGTATTTTCAATATGCATCGTTTTACGATCGCACCCATGTAGGACACTTCCAATAGTTACAGTCAGCAACACATCTATAAATACAAAAAATGCCAAAAATAAATATAGACGACCTTGATGCTCAGGCAATAAAGTCCTGTATAGGTACACACGCGTTCAGAATTGCATGGGCAGTTTATGAATGAAGTCATTCATAAATTGCCCATGCAATTCTGAACGCTATAGTACATATATTTAGCACTTTGGCTGTATTCATAGCTGTGTGGCTAATTGTACGTATACACGATTATGTTTTTTCCACGCCGCATCGCTTTCGCGTTTGTTCGCACTAACATTCAATGTAATCTTGCATGTGGTACAGTCACCAGCAATAGTATATGACGCTATGAAGGCCGCAAAAATATGTGACACGCTCTTATGGCGGTACAAACAAGAGTGTGTCAGATTATTTTGCAGCCTTCATATAATCCTATACTATTGCAGGTGACTGTACATTACAGGATGACTCACACTAGGACGGAACGGAGCGGGACGGGATGATCTGTCAATTTCTATAGAAAGAAATACGCTCAAATAGCTCGGAGCCCTCAGACGTCACGTGACGTTTTCTATAGAAACTTACAGTCATCTTAAAAGCCGATTTTACTTTTAAGCGTTACTCCACTGTGCAAGCGGGATATCACTATACATGTCTCTGTCTGTATCTCGTTTACACAGCTCCATAACCAAAGGTTTATTAAACAAAAACGACCACAGATTTTCGATTAAATCAAGCACAGAACGTGAATGAGCACAGTAATGTATGTACCTATAACATTGTAATCGTTCTGACGACGGTCTGACAGGGTGACCCGTGGTAGCTTAGCTTCAGAACCCGGTATCGTACTCTTCTACTTTACTCTTGAGAGAGTGGGCGGGGTCTTTGCATCGAGTTTAATAGTCTGAAGTTTTAACGCGATTCAGTTTAGGTTCTTAACTATGCTCAGTTGTATGGCAGCGACTAAGTTTAGATCCTAAACTGAATCGCGTCAAGACGTCATGGTAAGGCCCCTGGTTCACAACGCGTTGCCACTCGTTACGGATTCCCGATTCTTCATTTGCTTTCGTGCACTGGAGCAGGAAAAGCTATCTAAATTTAATTTGGTTTCCTTGCAGTGGCGGGGCATTCACAGAACTCGACTCCTGCCGGCTTGTCTTGTGTGTGCCTATCCACCACATTTTTCTTGAACGACTCATTTAAAAAGCTGGCGAAATCAGCTCCGGCTTGCCCAGAGAATATATTGACGCTCCGCCACTGCCACCTTGTACAAATATTGTAATGACAAAAAAATAAAAAACTTATTTATTTGATAGGCCTTAAACCAGAAATGAATTTTCCACTAATGTACTCGTACTTATTTAATTACTGTAAAGATTTTTTTATAAAATTATTTATTCTAAAACGTATATTTGCTGAAGTAGTATGAGTATGAGTATTAATGTTTTCTTAAATTTATTAATCCCGAAGGCTTGCACCACCCAGTATCAGCCGCAAACCCGGAGTTAAGTTGTCAAATTCACACACACTTAGCTCCGTGTTATGTGGCTAACCCCGGGTGGTGCCAGTGGGCCTTAGGAGATTATCATTTCATTTATTTAGGTACTTACCACGTTCTACGTATGGGGTATAGAGCAGTGTACGGGTTCGGGTCCAGGGTGTGACGCGGGGTCCAGGGGCCAAGCCTCGACAACGTCTTACAAACGGTATTAGGGTTCCATTGAATATGGAACCCTAGCCGAGTTGTCAGTTCCGTTTGGATTATCGGGAGAACTCGAGCTATAATAAGAATAAGTACATTCGATGTCAATTATTCTACAAATAAATATCAACAAAAAAAACCGTTTTTTCTATAGAACGTTATTTTTGACTATAAAACTCTTGTGAGACTCGAATATATTAAATAATAATTTATCCGGGTCACTCACGACTCGTTTTAAATTTTATTTAAAACGCTCTTTCTTTAGACATTGGATTCAAATGAAGTATAATTCAAATAAAGTCGTAATAATCGAACGAGCGAAGCGCGCAAGTTTCCCCAGTCCTGGACAATCCGTCGTTTGTATGTATGTTTGTATGTATGTATGTTTGTTTGACGATAACTCAAACAAGTATCGTCGATTGGATTGTCGTGAAATTCGGCAATTATAAATAGATTTTTAAAATTCGAATATGAGCCAAATCTGTCAAGGGGCTGCTAGATATATAGGGGTCGGAAGTTCAAGTTCGGGGCGAACAGTCACGTCTATAAATATCTTGACACTTCGGAACTTATTACAGATGAAGAAGGGTCAACATTGTATACAGATGCATATATATTTATGGAGCCGACCGTATAACTAGTATTCATATTATGGCGTTTTCAGGCTGAAGGTACCACATTGTCGGTTATCGATAAGGCTCTTCTGTCATAAAGAATCACTTAGAAATCAACCTTATCAACAACCGACAATGTTAGTACCTTTAGCCTGGAAACGCCATATTCTCTATTACTCCTTAATAAATCTGATTGTGTGCAAATAACTCTTTGACGGTTTAGAATGTGTTTCTATAGGTTTGAATTCATGACGTATGCAAACACAATAACGCAAAATAATTGCATTGATAGATTGTGCATACTAAATAGGCATATCTCCTTCACACGGATAGTATTGGTGACGTAAGCTAGTGTCAGACTCAGTGCGAAATTCATGAAATCCACATGTACAGTCGCCATCAGATATATCGGAGCGTCCTAGGTGTTCAAAATATCTGAACAAGCACTCTAACGATTTTAACCATACAACTCTTGTGAAACTCGAACATATTAAATAATATTTATTTTGCCTCTGTTGCTCCTGATGACGTTCTTCGTAAAGAACGAAACATGTCGAGCGAAAATCGACTAAATTACGTGAGTAGTGACCCGTTTTAAATATTATTTAATAAGCACTCTAACGCCTTGACAATAGTGTCGTGTTCAGATATTTGTGAGCACCATGGCTGCTCGAATATATCGGATGCCGACTGTACGTTTAAAAAAAATATTTAACCATTTATTGTGAACTAAACTAAAACATACCTAAAATAAAACTACTTAGATAAAAACTAAAATAAAACTAATATTGTCTTCTGTTTCCGTAATTGTTGTCTTATTAAAATTAAACATCAGTCATCATCTTAACTCTGAGAAAACGAGTGTGTATAGTGCTCGAAACATAAGGTCATTGGTGTTAATAAACGCGATTAATCCGTTCTAAAGTGTTTAATTAGAATAAAATAAAACTTAATTAAAACTAAAATAAATCTAAAACAGGCTGCTTCGGCATGGTACCTAGGATGCTGGCAACTTTTCCTCGCTGGATTGCTAGACTGATGCGTTGAGCGAGAAAGCTTCCAGCTCTTGGGTCTCCTGTGGCGTCTCTGAGTCTCTTCAATAGGTCTTTAAAGATTAAAATCGTCCTTCATGAACAAAACTTTATTATGTACATTACAAACACTTATACTAAATTGCAACACTGATGCCCGAGCCGCGACGGTGACAACACCACTCTGTCTGTCCAACGATGACTGCCCGATGCAGTTGAAACACGTCACGCCTATTGTGGTAAAAATACGTGAGTGTTAACCGTTGCAATTTAATATCAGTATGACTCACGATAGTTTAAATTATATGATTACAAAAACTAGTTTTCACAGGTAAAATTTGTACTTAAATATGTGACTGATGACAAGTTACAGGTGTGAGTAACCATTTGAATAGTTAACAATGTCCACTAACATGTTGCGACGTGTTATCCAATAAGCCGAACATATCGCAATATTCCGCCGTATCCAATCACAGGGTCTATTCAAAACAATACAATAGACTGTATGTTTAGTGTCTAGGTACATTAAGCATACAGTCTATTGTAATGATTTGAATTCGTTCATTACATTTCTTCATTATTGTTCGTTCATCTTCTTTTGTACAGGATTTGTTGTGACTGAAAAGCCGCTTTGATTGCTGCTTTCCTGTGTAGAAAATCAGATCAATAACAAATTACTTTCTTCGAATATGCTTCCTTGTTTCCACTTGTTTTTTTATCGTCACTTACACTTCCCGCTAGTTCGCAGTCAACAGTTGAATGATAAAATATCTTCATTTTTCAATTAAGCACATTACAATGCACGTATGAACTTAAAAAAAGCTACCACCGTTTCTAACCCTACATCATAGCCCGAAGTGATTATTACCGGCAAGAAACTATCTATCTCTTAAGAATGCTAGTTTTGAGTAGCAGGATCATTAAGAAAGAGTGGGACGTTGTACAAAGATTATTCACCTTTCTATCTCTACAGATACGAGTACATAATATGTACATAATATATTATACATTGTCCACTGCATAAATAAATATCTTTACTCTGTAAATCTTCTTTCTAGCGATTTCCGGCTTATGCCGCGGCTCATACAAGAAGCCATTGGTCCAGCAACAAATTCCAAGATTTGGCGTAGGCGCTAGTTTCACGAAAGCGACACCCAAACCTTCCAACCCAGAGGGTAAACTAGGCCTTATTGGTATTATTCCGGTTTACTCACGATGATTGCCATCACTGAAATGCGATTGGTAAATATCAAACCATATTTCGTACGTAAGTTCTAACACTGGTACGAGCCACGGATTTGAACCCAAGACCTTCGAATTTAAAGTGGCTCATAAGCAGACATACTATAAAGTACCAATAATCTAAAAAAGTTGATTGATGCACCAAAAAATCTCAGTTGGGTTTATGTTAGTTTGTCAATCGATTCAGTTTCTATGGAACTACACCAAGTAATTCAAAATTTAGAGGTTGGTCCCATTCTCGATTTCTACAAATTCGAGTGAACAACCATATAAAAACATCCTGTATTTATGTGCCATTAGTATTGCCGCATTTTGGTAACAAAATATTACACATTACACATTTTCCTGAATTCCTGGGAATCTCTAAATGTAATTTCACTCTGAAAAGTTTTCTGTATAACATTAACATTGGTAAGCTTACCGTAAAATACGTATTTTCACATTTTTCTCCTGATTTATACGAAAAGCTTTGGAAGAAATATACGCTGAGCGGTTCAAAACGTGATTCCATTAAATTATAGCGGTACATTTGATTTGAACACAACTACATACTTATAGCTTGAAATTCTTTTTATCGCATCTCATTTTATATATCAGTCCTTGAAATTTCTCTTTAGGTTTTTCTTAGAAGCCGAGATTATATTAAAAAAAAGTATCCTTTTATAACTTTGACAGTTGATTTTTGTTGAATAATTTAGATTTTCTGCCCTCCCGCTGGCAAGCAGCCAATTGCAGGCCGCTACGCTAAACAAATTCGCCGCTGGCCGACTGCGCCGAGCAAAAGAATAGTGTACAGACTTTTGCCAGTAAATAAGGAAGCCTCAGATTAGATTACGTAATATACTTACTATTATTTGCCGATATTACGTTAAAATTGCGACAATTTGAACATTATCTTACTATTAGATATATGTGTAATAGTCTTGTTATATTAATCTGTGATATATTCTTTGTATATTCATAGAGTCATAGGTCGATAAATTGCACACCTTCAATTGATTAATGTGTGATATTTTATTTAAGAAATTTTGTAGGTAGTTTGGACATATTTTTTCATTCTACCCTGTCACAATGAGTGCTGTAAAGGAACCTCGAGACATCGAAACGTATGTAATAAACGCGATTTAATTCGTACACGTATTCCTGAAATAAAGGGTCTTGACAGATAGACTGACGGACGGACGGACAACAAAGTAGTCATTTACGGAGAGCGCCACTAAGCTGTCTATTGTTTATTTTATTGTGTAGCATAAGTGCGAACAGTATAAGTTTGTTGTTTGGCAGATGTTTGTTTACAAAAATAATGACATATTTGACAAGACTGGTATTGACACTGTGGTTTGCGTTTAGTTTAACTTTAATTTCAACTTTTAATTACCAAACTGTACGCATACATCTAAAGTTGTGTAAGTAAGTTTAATTCATTAAACTTGGTAGTGACTCATTGGGGCAAAGTTATCAAGCACGCAAAATTAGGACGTTGTTAGATGGATAGTTTTAAAGTTATCGGATGTGGAAATAGTTTGAAATTAAGACCGTGTACTAGCATGGGTCGATAAAGTCGGTTTTTCTCGCACCTGATTTGAATTTAGATTGCCGGCCGCCATCCCAACATGTCAATATTAACTGACAAAAATACGTGAGTTGAATTCGTTGTTTTAATGAATCCAAGTACAAATTGCTTTTTTTTTTTAATATTTTCTTTCGTTTAATTATAAGCTCAATTTCCTACATTCTTTTGTTTACGTATAATCAAAATTCGAATATTTCGAAATGTAAATACATTGCAGTGCCAACAATGTTAATATTCACGTGTGCGACTGTAGCAAGAAACATGCATTTGCACTCATCATTATTAGTAAATAAAGTGACGTATACCAGATGGGACCCACAAACGCGATAAATAAATGTACATATCCCGTTTTAGATTGTAATAATAATAATTATCATTGAGCTAGTGAATCGCCACGGCATCGCAGTTGGTGTCGTCTTTAAATTTCTCAAAATTGCCATCGCTCCTTTCCCTCTGCAGCCAATACCACTTCACTGAGAATGTTACCATAAAAAATAAAAAAATAAAAATTCTAACATACAACAACACACATTAAACACCTAACTTTCTAAATTCAAATAATAAATTAGACAAAAACAGCAGCGCGCCAATAAAACCGAATTACGAAGAACATTAAAATACTCCGGTGCTTAATAACAATTACGAAGTTTGCTGCTGGGCCGCAAAGAACTTTACTTGCGGCCCGAATTTGGATCTTTTGGCACTTTTACTAATTTACGGACGAAAATTAGAACGTAGATAATGCTATAAGTTTTCACGTTCATGAAAAAAATGGTACCTGAAAAAAGAAACGTATCTGCATTTAACAAAAACAAAACGAATTTATTTGTACCTAAAAAATGATATTACAGTTGATCCATAGGTCATATAATATTGGTTATATTATGCCATGGGTAGATGCCATAAACGACATGTGCCTTTAACACCCAAGCCTAAAAAGGTGAAAAAAAAACACAATCGTCAAGAGGTTACTGAAAATACAATATACCCCATTTTACACGCTACAAATGTGGACGGAAATATGGTTTTTCTACTCGCCGACTTTAATCTGTCAATTACGAGTACATAGGCAATACTATAAGCTCATACTTTTCGATATTAGACAGTCCAACTCAACTATAATATCTCATTTTGATACGCTGTAGGCAACTATAATAGAACTTCATACAAATTCTATACTTATTTTCGATGCCGCCTGAGACTTTGCCGAGCGCGCGCCCCGCGCCTGCTGCGCCGACCGCGCCCCCCGCGACTGCCCCGACCGCGCCCCCCGCGACTGCCCCGACCGCGCCCCCCGCGACTGCCCCGACCGCACGGTAAACACGGTACTCGACTGAAAAACTCTTCATTATATCACGATTGTATAAAATACTATCCTACATTTGCTTATATGGGCATTTACGGAAAAAATTACTAAATACCAAAAACCTAAATACTAAATAACCAAAATGTAAGAAAAAATGCCTAACGACATTGACCAAAAAGGGACACTCTTTTTCTTTTTTTTAATCAATAGTACTTACTTGTAATTCTGTTTATAAAACACCCAAAATTCCCTATATTTTCAAAAGAAAGAAAATGGTACACTTCTTCTGAAAATGCTCATAATATAGTCACGAGAAACGTAACTCGCACACTGGCCTTGTTGATATATAGGTATTGAGATGGAATTGCTATTAAATTCACATTTCCATAAAGAAGAGTTTTTTTCTGATTTGGGCCTGAAAGTCATACGTAAAATTTTGAAAGTTTGAAACTTTATTGGGCCAACAGGTTCCAAAATAGATTGCATAGTGATTAGGGTATACAAACCGGTTTTTAATTGTATGGCAAACTGGTTGGTAACCGGTTATTCACCGAAAATTCATACAAATAAAAACTGGTTTGCACACTGTATGAAAACTATTGGTGTCTACACATTCTTCGCTTTGGCAATTAAGTCATTCCAAAACTGCGTAAAACTACTTTTACGAAAATTACTGCCGTCTCACCTTCCAACCCAAAAGGTAAACATGGCCTTTAGCCTGGTTTCCTTCACCGAAAAGCTATTGGGAAATATCAAATGATATTTTGTATATAAGCTCATTGTTACCAGCCGGGTTTGAAGCCCGTGGATTGAAAGTTGCATATTCCTATGGCTAGGCCACCAATGATCTATACTTTATTAGTACAATGTAATTTATTTATTTAACCTTTATTGCACAAAAGAAAACCTTAACGTACAAAAGGCGGACTTAATGCCAGAAGGCATTCTCTACCAGTCAACCATAAGGCAAAACAGAAAATTTGTGGGCGGTGCTACTAAAAGTCAAAACCGAAATAGTAAGAACAAGTTAATCTATAAATATTAAATACAAATACAGTAAATACATTATATAAACATAAATACATTTAGGTATATATAGATACATAAATACTTACATACGTATACATAGATAAATACGAGATTCATCGAAAATAAACTCTAAACTTTCAATCTGCTAGCAATAAGACCACGGACAGACCTTTTAAAGGCACATTTGCTAGGTGATTCCTTGACACTAAGGGGAAGGGTGTTCCACAGGCGCGCTACTGTAACAGAGAAGGAGTTTGACATAAAACCAGTGTGGTAGACAGGGATGGAAAGGGACAAGTTTCCAGAAGAACGAAGTTGACGATCACGAGACACGCCGTAATAATGAAATAAAGACTTGAGGTATGTGGGAGAATGCACCATGGAGTATATTATTGATGTATATTATTTATTATTCTTTAAATAACAGCTAAGTATGTAGCATTACCTTATGTTTCTTGTCAGCTTCGGATTCATTGAGCGTCTTTCTAGCTCTATTCCTTGCACTTATCTTTCAGTTCATTGTATGTATATGCTATTTTATAGTTGATTAAGCTGCATTTTGAAGACCTGAAAGAATCCTGTTATTAACTTCAATACGTAAAACCTTTCACACAATGGTTTGACCTAAAATCTCCTAGCGGCTTACCGGCTTATATGTATAACGTTCTTCCTTTTCAAGGATAACAGCTTATTTTTGTGAAATTTATCATAATTACTCATATTTTCCCGTTTGTTTACACTTTTTGATATATCTATTTATAAGTATCCATGGTTACATACTTTGTCGTAAATTGTCAATTTCTAAATTTCTTACCATGCAGTTTAGGTTTTCTACATTTAAATAAGTTTGTGTGATATTTGATACTGCTACTTTGTAAATATTTAAATTTAAATTTAACAATTCTAAATTCTCGAGCTGGGGTATAAAACCCCGGTAGCCGTCTACAGAAGTCAGTCTTTCGTCAGCTCTAGTCTAGAGCAGTTTCGAAAATTGAGGCCTGTGCGGGGTCTAGGCAGGCCCCGCACTCTCAAGCGACCTCCCTTCCTGGCCCTCTTAAAATATTCTCCTGAGAATTAAATCTACGAGGAAGCTATCCTACTGCTGCTTGTCGGCTTTACTGACATCTACGAGTATCTTCAATTGACGGCACTCGGCGCAGGCGAATCAACGCCGCCCGAGGTTCTCTACGCCTGACGAACATCGGGCCTGAAGACATCACTTCTGGTGTCCCATTTCGGTGCAGGCGTACATACGCCGCCCGAAACTACCTTCACCTGCTAATACTATTCCTGGTAACCTGTCTTGGAACTCACGCCTTCCGGAACTACTTCGCCCGCTGCTGACTGACTCTTCTCCTACATCCTGCCCGAACCTACTTCAGCTTCACTCCGTACTTACCGCCATAGTGACCTTATGTTTACCGGCTGAAAATAAAGAACCCTAACCCTAACTTTCTTTCTTTTTCTTCCTTTCCTTACTCTAAGTTACGTATCCTCTTTAACGTCAGTTACGGGAGAATACGTAACGTGACAAGTAAAAATTTAATCCACGCCGACACAAGTATATATACCGCAAGCATTATCTATTGTCTGGAACCGAATAACAATCTCGTTGCAACGTCGAATGGACAGCTAGATCGGTTTCCGGGCCACGGTCTTACACAGTAAACAGTATTAAGGTAGACACAGAACTATATTGATATAAAACCAAAAAGTATATAAACCAGTTTGTTTATTAAATAACAAGAAAATAAGAACTACTAAGAAATAAGCTTAATACAATTAAAATTAAACAAAAACCTACCTTCAAAACAATCAACACTGCAAAACCAAAAAGTATAAGTTTGCACCTCGCTTGGCAAAAGAGATAAAGATGGCTCCGCCAACTTCAGGGGCCTTACCATGACGTCTTAACGTGCGCTGGCACCCCATGGACCTAAGTCCATGGGGTGCCAGGGTGCAACAAACAAACAAACGCAAGTTTCTAACGTAAGCGAACTCTAGAGTTTCGACCCCAAATGATACAAGATACCCTCTGCCAGGCTTTCAGCCGCTCCGTCCGCTGTTACATTAGTTTGTTCATGTTTAAACCTTAGTATAAAAATATTCGAATGTATTTATTTATTTTGCTACCCTTACCTGCCTTAGTCAAAGAGAAAGTTAAGGTAGTGACATATCAGGAACTCAAAACAGTAGGAGAGATAAGACCCGAGCGGCAATTACTCCACCGACAAGAGCAAGGCTCTTAAATTTATGATGATGATGACCGACTGCCATGAAAATCGAATGTTGATAGCAATATTTATTTATTACATATATTTATTACATATCTTTGTTACAGTGGTCGCCAACTCTGTCTTAGGGAGCCTGGGGTCCGCTTTGGCAACTAATCCCAAGATTTGGCGTAGGCCCTAGTTAAACGAAAGCGACTGCCATTTAGGCCTTAACCAATCCGGTTTCCTCACGATGTTTTCCTTCACCGAAAAGCGATTGGTAAATATCAAATTATATTTTTCCGAAAAACTTATTGGTACGAGCCGTTTGGGTTTGAACCCGTGACCTTCGGATTGAAAGTCTCACGGTCATACCGCTGGGCTACTAACGCAACTCTGTGTACTGTGCCGCCCATATTTCACAGCTATCTATATCTACCTACCTGCCGGCCAGCTCTGAGTTATTCTCTAGAAGGTCAGGGTTCGTTCAGTTGCACTATACCTAGTAGCATCTAGTATCTAAGTATTCGTATTTAACTGGAATTACCCAACGTTCACAGCTGCGCCAAATTTTAAATTTGTGAAAAACAAAGAAAAGTGCAAAAATGAATGACTCTGAGATACTAGCTCGTTGCCCTTCCAACTAAGCTACTAAGACCAAACCCGTGGCCCCGAATTTTAGCAGCATATACCGTAAGAAAGTACTTCTTAGCCCCCCTAAGGCGCATACGAGGAAGATACATGTAGGTACTTAATTAAATGTCAAAAACATTTTTTTATGTCCAATTCCTACTTGTGGCACATCATCTGATAGGTCTTCAGAAATAAATTAAAGGTTTCTTGAACAAAAATGTTATTCATCTAATAGTTTCAGAAATAATCGTTCTGAAAGTCTGAAAAAGTGTCCCCCCCTCTAAGTTTTGGACGGGAGGTCCAAAAAATTTGACAAAAATCAGGAAGATAAATAGGATATAAGACGAACTTACCACAAAAATTTGAACTTTGGTCGAGGCATTTTTGAGTTTTTTCCAAAAACTATATATTACAAAATGACGTAAGTGCCTTGATACTCGTATATTGAAGGCACTACACCTTTTTGCTCGCACATTTTTTCATCGTATTTTTTCATGCCTGGTCCGACACGCACTTGGTCGGTATTTCAATATTAACGTCAAATCTGGGCCTATACCACGAAAATCGAAGGATTGCGGATTGGTATCTCCATCCCTATCGCACTTGCATTTGGAATGACAAAGAGGTTTTCCCTTCAATGCCAATTTTCGATGTTCGTGGTAAGCGTGCTGTCTGGCTTACTACTACGAAAATCGAAAGATTGCGCATTTGTATCTCCGTCTCTGTCACACTTGCAAATTGGAGTGACAAAGAGGTTTTCCCGTCAATGCCAATTTTCGATGTTCGTGGTAGGCGTGTCTGCACAAGTTGTAACGTCGAATTATTACGTCACTAGTTCCCCGGGCGTGTACAATCTGTGTACTCGGTGTTCCACGCGTGCAATAGCCAATAATCCTTTGGACGTCCCACAGACAGCGTTGTCACGCACAGTTAATTTATCCAGAGCATAGCTGTTCCACATCCTGTTCATCAGAGAAGCGACTCATGTTCGACCCTAAGCCTAACTTCTTTTTTCTACTCCAGCACTTCTATCTGTCAATTAGATGACTGACAGCGGTATTTAAAAAGTATACATTATAACGTTGTCTATTGTATTCCATAAGAACACTGCTCCTATGGATTTTCATACAATATATGAGCGCTGATGTTGTTTTTTTTTCTATAGAGGGCACAACATCCTCCCTATTCTGCCACGTTTCTAGATTTTGCTTTTTACGCTATTTTAGCTGTCGTAGAAAAACTAGGGTATGCAACAGCTCATAATTGGTTCTTAAAACTCTCGGGTCTATTATTACATTACTCTGCTTCGCCTCCTTTTGTAACGGCGACCCTCAAGTTTTAAGAACCCTTTTTATATCACTGTTGCATAAACTAGGTACCATTATATTACGGTTATATTGTATTGGATATAACCCATGTGAGCGAATCGGCAATGTTGCGTGGTGGATTGTAAATGGCTTACGCCCTGCACCACTACTTAACCCCAATCGACCATCTCCTCAGCATCTTATTTATCATTTAATTTTGATCTCACTGTAAGGAGTCCGTTAGTTGATAATTCGTACAGTAAAAAAGGTTAATTTGGTTTATTAAACAAACTACAAATCGGTATGGCAGTTTTATTAAGCTGCGTGAATTCAGTTTTGAATAAATATACATTTTCGTCTTTGAAGTGTATGGCACAGACTACTTATGTCTCATTAGACTTCCAATCTGTTGCGTTTTGTACCTCTCCAATTGTACAGCTTCTTTCCATCGTTTATGATGGCTAGGATCTTTATTAAATTATTTATTTATTTATTTATTCTTACTTAAAAGGATTTTTGTTATTCAATGCCACGTTAAGAGAGAACAGCATTATCCATTTTACGAGGGAATTAGATAAATAAATAAATAAATCAATTTACGTAATTTATTTTCAGCATTGTAAAAACCTAGGCGGAAAACATAGACTTACTTATTTTAATACGACTTAACTTGAATAATAAAACCCATATGAAACCCACTATTAAAACTCCGGAAAGCCAATATTGCCACCGATTACATGTTGTAAAACTTACCCTCACTTTATTAACGAACAAATTTTTATTTACACCGGACATTATTTGCAAGAATTTCCTGCGGCAGCTTAAATATGAATTAACTGCCTGTATCGAACTGGGGTTTATAACAAAACCCAGTAGCAAAACGACAGCAAAATACATTAAATTTATATACGCATACGATCTTTTTCTTCTGAGCTGAAAACTTAATAGCTGAGTTGAGCCATAATAGACTCTGTTCTCGTGTTATTAAAGCGGTTGTCGATCGTAAATAGGTTCACGATTCAGTAGGTAATAGTTGTTTCTGCAAGCAAGTAAGAAATGTGGTGGGTGGGGTAATTCCTTTATTTTGGACCATTGACTTAGCAGTTCCTTAATAGCCTTTCGGATTTGTTCTGCAGAAAATAGAGTGGGATAAATTTAATTGATGTGACTTTTCATATCGATCGAATTTAGAATCGCTTTAAAGACTCATTTGATGTTATGACATAGTAAAATAATAAAAGTGAATGAGATTACATATTAGCCAAAGTAAGCGTTTTTATTGAAAATTATTTAAATTATATGTTTTTACAAAAGTTGGCGGACACTTTATATCTCTTTTACCACTACATAGAATAAAACAAAGTCGCTTTCTCTGTCCCTATATCCCTATGTATGCTTAAATCTTTAAAACTACGCAACGGATTTTGATGCGTTTTTTTAAAATAGATAGTGTGATTCAAGAGGAAGGTTTATATGTATAATAATAACCCGTGCAAAGCCGGGGCGGGTCGCTAGTTGTATATATTATATTTAATTTGAAAACTTTTCCAGTACTTCTACTCAAAATCGCGAGCTCTGTCAATAAATCCTAGTTAGAAAAAAATAAAAAATGTGCATGTCGGGCTCGCCCACCGAGGGTTCCGCTCAAAGGTGGCACGGAACTCTCAGTGTGTGGCAATTATACGGTTTTCAGATTTTCTCCTGTATTTTTGCTATAAGCTCTTGTTTATAGCCAAATTTCGTGATTCTAGGTCAACGGGATGTACCCTATCCTATACATTTTGATTACCATTGCAAATGTATGGGAAATGCGACATAAACGGCCGTATCTTTTGATTGCGTTGACGTAGAGGTATGGTTTTTTCGCAGCTTTAAGGGACCGCAGACCCAGAATTATGATGCACTCATCATCATCATTAATTTAAGAGTCAAGCGCTTGTCGGTGGAGCAATTTCCATGTATCTCTTTCTTGAGCCTTTCGTTTGACCGCCTGATACGACCACTATCACTATCAGGCAGACCACTATGTGGTATTAATTTCAACTTGCTACCTCTACGCGGGGAATAAAGGGTCTTAACAGACAGAAGGACAGACAACAAAGTAATCCTATAAGGATTCCGTTTTTCTCCTTTTGGGGTATGGAACCCTAAACAGTGGACCAGCGCTCAATTTGTACTATTTACCTACATATACTTAAAATATGAAATTTCGAAAATACTTATAAAGTTCCTCGTGAAGTTTCGCAGTGCTATAAAAGTGCTATAATTTTTACAACGTACAGTCAATTATTTTATTTTTTATTTTGACATGGTTCTAGAGTGGCCTAGGGTTCCAATTGGTTGACTGTACGCAAATGTTAGTGTACTCCAAATTAGTAAGAATAAATATATTAGGTATAAGGTTATTCAACGCTGTTGTTCAAACATTTGTGAATAAGTTGACTGAAAAGCTCCAAAAGCCCATTGTAAGGTACTTAGTAGCTTCTGAAAGGGAATATTAAAGGATAATTATTTTGTAAAGGCCAAGTAAGTGGCTTTAATAAGAATTTAGGTTAAACCCTTTCAGATTCAAAGGCATTTTATTAGTAAGTAAGTACCTTATTTACAATACAATAGTTACAAGTGCTGCAACGGTCATTCACTATTTACACTCGTTTAAAAAGGAGCTCTTAAGAATTACTTATACTAGAATGGGACGGGACGTTACCCGGCCTGGCCAGTCTGTCAGTTTCTATAGAAAACGTCCCGTGACCTCTGAGGGCACCGAACCCAGACGTGATTCTTTCTATAGAAATTGACAGATCGTCCCGTCTCGTCTTAGTGTGGGTCATCCGTAAGTGTAACCCATGCTCTGGTATGGGGATACCGGAGGAAATACCTAAATATGTGTTATACTTAGCATCCCTAATTGAGACAAGGCTGAAAGTATTTACCACCAACACGTAGGCAAGGATCCCAACGCAGCTATAGTCTGATAAACCAAATCTGACAGTAGACTTAAAAAAAACCTTCCAATTTTGTATTTAGTGTAAGAAAAAGGTAGTATGACTCTTTCTGACTATTTACGAATACAAAACTGGGGCTTTACCATGACATCTTAACGCGATTCAATTTAGGTTCTTAACTGTGCTCAGTTATATGGCAGCGACTCAGGTTAGGTCGTTTAAGAGAGGTATGGGCATGTGCCCATACATATGCATCCGCTGATGCCAGCGGATGCATATCGTTTAGTGGGGTAGGGCACAGCACAACGATTGTCGTCTCGCTCAAATCTGGAGCAGAGCCTATCTGTGGAAGTACCTCCACCTTACAGAAAACCGCAGTTTAATAACACTAGACCCTACTCATAGTGTTGTGTTTCTGTTGGTAAGTAAGGTCGCCAGAGCTTCAAGAGGATTCGCTGTGTTGACAGCTGAGGACCCATGGAGCAAAGCCCTTGGCCCGTTTGGCTGTCAACACAGCGAATCCTCCTTTTATTTAAAGGGTCGGCAACGCGCATGTATCATCACCCCTGGTGTTGCAGGCGTCCATAGGCTACGGTGACCGCTTACCATCAGGCGGGCCGTATGCTTGTTTGTCACCGTCGTAGTATTAAAAAAAAAGGTCATCAACTGAATCGCGATAAGACGTCATGGTAAGGGCCCTGGAATCAGTTTTATTTTGAAATTTGCCAGGTGGTTAGATTAGGTAAGTATAATAAATAAAAAAATTGCTTCAAGGGTCGCCAAGATAAATAGGAGCATGAGTTTACGTTTTGGGCGAACCACTGGTGGTCTACTTGATTTTATAAGCAAATTCGCCTATAAAATTTTCCACGCCTTACAGGATACAAAAGACACTGGAACCATCCATTCCCCTAAATAGCGAGATGCTTTCGTTAACAAAGAGTGTCTTATTTCCTTTTTCCGGAACTTTACGGAGTCCTGTTGCATAAAAATGATTCCCTCATTAAAATAAAAAATAGCCAAGCGAACCCGGGCGGATGCAACGGAAAATGCGAAGTTCCCTGAAATACAAGTATATAAAATTTCAAAAAAGATTCAATGTCTCGTGCCTAGATGACGGGACCCTAGGTGGCGACGTGAATACTGTGATCTCTGACCGGTCTCTTATTATAAGTAGTTTCAAAAATATTGGTTTAGAACTGAATTTCGCTTAGTTTCAGAGATAATTACAACTTTCTCTAAAACTGTTTTTCATCATAAATCGTTCAAAAACGCTGCCGTAATTTTAAAAATTTCGTGGTTATGACTTATTACCTACTTATTAAAGTCATAATACACCGTTAAAGATTGTCACGCTATTGGCGCCCGCGGTGTAGAAACAGACATTTAGTTTATTTTATACTCACTCCTAAAATATATTTTTTATCTAAGTTGTATAATTCTTTATAGACAAAAGCATCCGGTTTCTTCAAGATCTTTTCCATCACCGAAAAGCGATTGGTAACTATCAAATGATATTTAGATGGTTCAATAAAACTCTTATTTCAGTTCTGTATTCTCTGTTACAAGTATATTTCAACTGAACATAAGTAAAACGCCCAAAACTTCATTTGTATACTCAACAATTTTGAACACACCGGCGCTTAAAATTGAATCGAACTTCATTAATTTCCTTTAAAATAAACAAGTTTCAGTGGGAACCAATTAGTCTAATGAAATCGGGGTCCCACTTTAACGAACGATCTATTAATTAATGATGATATAATTAAAAAATGATCCGCTCTGGAGTTCTTTGATCAGTGTATTGGTATTAGGAAAGATTATGTCTATGATGTACCCCTAAATCTTTATATATTATTGCTTTAATTGATTTTAATTATTTAAAGGCCGTCTGTTAGGTATAAGTTCTCTTCTAATTTCTAAATCTATGTTCAGTTTCGATGAATTGTAGCTTTGAGGGAAGACGTTCATCGTTTAAATTGGAGGTCACAGTTTCATATCACATTGGTCCAGTCGAGATATATCAATAATTTAAACTTTCGTGAGTCATACTGATATTAAATTGCAACGGTTAACACTCGCGTATTCTTATCACAATAGGCGTGACATGTTTCGACTGCATCGGGCAGTAATCGTCAGACAGACAGAGAGGTGTTGTCACCTTCGCGCCTCGCGCGGGTATCACTCACCGCGAGAATCATTGTCCCGAAGGTGATAACACCACTCTGTCTGTCCGACGATGACTGCCCGATGCAGTGGAAACATGTCACGCCTAATTGTGGTAAAAATACGCGAGAGATACACCTAATTTATAAGTTCATAGGTACGAATATGAATTTGGCTCAGTCAAGGGGTTGCCGAGATAGGTCGCGAGTTCTCATTCAGGGCGAACCAGTTTAAGGATGACTCACGGGACGGGACGGGGCGGGACGGGAAAATCTATCAATTTCTATAGAAAGAATCACGTGACACGTACACTTTTTTGTTTCAAATTAGATATCTCCACGGTCCCAATATTTTTTCTAAAAAATCTCTTTTTTAATCAGTTGGTACTTAGTACACAACACTAATTACGCACTTAATCGGATCACCAGTTTATGTGTAATACTTTATAGATAATAAAAGGCTAAAAAGTTTTATAATTTATAGGCTAACCGACTAAAAAATCTCTACATGACTACATTTTTTTTTCTGTGTCATCACAGCTCTTACCCCGGAATTTTGATGCTTTATCTTTCTTTATCTTTGTCAATTTTGGTTAACTTGAAAAACACAAACTTCGTGTAATAATTTTGGATAATCTAAATGACGGACTAAATAGAATCTAAAATTTTTATTTAAACTTTTTTTAGGGCGTCTGCCGCGAAAGCAGGAGGTCGCTTGTTCGATCCCAGCCCTGCTCATCGCGGGCCTTGGTCACTTTTTCTGTAGTATATGACATCTCTTTCAATTTATAATGTAACGAGCTAAACAAAAAAATATAAGTAATACAAAAAATCAAATTTAGTATAACTATACTAAAACTAAAATATATCTAAAAAGTTGAACTATAGTATGAAAAACGAAACAAACCGAGTATCAAGCGTATAGTTATCATTAGCCTTTATAAAAAGTAAATAAACAGTGTATAACACCGTAGCCAAGTTCGTTCCACCCGTTTCATCGTAGATAATTAAACTGCACCAATTTGCATAGTGTGCAGTTTTCTATGCTGCATATGCATGAGGGGGCTAATCATATGGGATAGCAGTGCTCTCTTTGCTTTGATATTAATAGTGATTGCTTTGGTAATTTGATAATGGTCAAGGCTGAAAAATTATAGGTTATAATTATAAATTAGGGCCGTGATCGGGTAGCCCAGTGCATGCAGTGGTTAGGGCACGCCCGGGCGTCTGCCGCGAAAGCAGGAGGTCGCTGGTTCGATCCCAGCCCTGCTCACCGGGGACCTTGGTCACTTTTTCTGTAGTATATGACATCTCTTTCAATTTACATAGGTTTACCGTTTAACTGAGGCGTCTCTAGGTACGCGAAGAGAGAGAGAATTAATAATGGCTCAATGATTTCTAATTTTCATGTATGTACAGTCATCCAATTGGAACTCTAGGCCACTCTAGAATCATAGTGCTTGTTTTATTTGAGCACCTCCATCTGATGGTGACTACGTAAAAACTTATCGGAATTGAGGATTTACGGGAGTCAATTCACCGCTAGGGGCGCTAGTGAGACGTGGGTCTGGTGGGAACATTTCAAACGTCACTTAGACAATTCTTTCACATTGACACAAGACCCACGCATGAGAGGCGCCGTCTGGTGAACGACAATCCGGAAGCCCCCAATATGTTATTACGCACGGGTTTTGATCATTTTGATTATCAGAACATAAACGTTGAGATGGCCACTTCTGACAGGCACATTGATGAACAATAAACTTTACAGATTACGGAACCCCAAAAATACATGTTTCCTTACTTATATTATTAGTTCACCGAACCGTCTCTGAATGAGGGTCTACAGAACTCTGGGCAATTACAAAGATGAAATCCGGCAAAAGGGAGACCTTTTACAATGTCAACGTTAAATAGCTAAGTGACCTTTTGAAGTGCCTTTTACCTAATTGTGTAGGAATTGACAAGTTTTGGTAATTTAGCGTAGGAAAGCGTGTTTTCACGCCACCACAAATTCATAAAAGGGTTTTTTCTGTTTAAAGGAAGACTCTCACTAGAACGGGATGGGACAGGGCGGGGCGGGACGGGACGAGGCGGGACGGAGTGAGACGGGATGGTACGAGACGGGACGGATGGGGTGGGTCGGGCGGGACGGGGCGGGTCGGGTCGAGACGGGACGGGGCATGGGAGTCACGTGACATCTGACCCAGCAAACATTCTAAGTGCTTTTTCCCAGGCTCTAGAATATATTACTAATTTAGGTAAAAATTACATCATACGCACCACATAAATTCACATATCGTACATTTATACTTCCGGGTGAAAATATTGAACCATTAAAACGTAAATTTCCCTTAATCAATACACCATAAGGTCAGATACTTAAAGGTTGAGAATGAGCAAAATATAAGGTAAAATTAACTTCGAAACTCGACCAATAGTTAATATATACTTGTAGGTGCATATTAGGTGTATATGCGACGTCATTTTTCCTTACACTGGGGACCTTTAGGTTGACGATTTAAGTAGTTTTTGCTACCAATTTCGTAGTAAATATGACCTTCCAATGATACCAAATTGAGACTATAAAGTTAAAAACACTTGTAAGGTACTAAAAATACCATAAGGTTTCATTTAGATAACCTAATAGTCAAATTAACCCTAAAAAATTACTAATAAGTTGAAGTTTGCAAGGCGACTTCAGGTCAAGTTGGTTTTACTTACAAATAAGTCATTTCTCGGTAAAATAGGACGTTTTCCCCCGATAGTTATTTCGTTTTTAAATCAAAAGTAGTGTTGAATTTACAATGGCCAAAGACAACAAAATATATAGACATTCCAGCAGTAACTATAGGAAGTGTAAGGCTAATATGAAAATTCAAAGTGAAATTCAAAGAAGAACAAAATTGTGAATTACCTTTTAATTCCAGTTTTCATGGATATCCAACTTTGTGTCAATCTACTGATACTGATAAGTACCGTTTCAATAATACACACAAGCAAAGATCTTGAGTTTAAGCATTCGTATATAGATGAGATGAGAGATGGCAATGAAATCGGTGCAAATAAAGAATCATAAAATGAAGGCACTGGAGATGAATACATTAGAAATGAAGACTCCTCTAATATGAAATCAATAAAACTTATGGAAGACCTAAGAAAATGGACAGTAAAGCATAAACCCACCAACTCATCTCTAAACGACTTGTTAGTTTTAGTGACTGAATACGGATATAAATTGCCAAAAGATGGACGAGCACCTTTAAAAACTGACGATGTATTTATAGAGCCTATGGGCCAAGCCAAGTTTTGGTATCAAGGTGTAAGCAATTGCTTACAAAAAACTTTGTCAGATATGAATATAAGTACTATATCCAGTATTGAGTATGTCTATTTTTAACAGTACTGCTTCCGAAGTGTGGACTATTGCTATGGCAATATATAACATGCCAAATATAAAGCCGATGTTTACAGGAATTTTATTTTATGGAAGTGGAAAACCACCTTTGGAACTTTATTTACGACAATTTATAAATGAGATGAATAAAATAATAGCGAAAGGCATTAAAATAAATGAAAAAAGATATTGATTCAAATTAAATGTTTTATCTGTGACACTCCTGCTAGGGCCTATCTGAAAGGTAAGATGGGTACTTACTCATGTAGGTACTTAACTTACTTACTGTTTACTGTTAACCATAGTTAAACATTTGTGGATGGATTAATTATGCATGTAATTATGTGCTAGTGAGCATTGCGAGAGATTTTAAACAAGAATTCCTGAGCACATAAGGAGTAATGTTATACGGATTTAGGTCGATTTCGCCATTTTTTTTTCGTTTTTTGCAATGCTATCGGCTAAAATAAATTAATACATTTTTATTCGTAAAAAATGGAACATGCAAAGTATTCCTTGGCATTTTGATATCCAATTAAATATTATTGATTTATCTCATTTTTATTAAGTGGAAAAACCACAGATTGGAAACAGATATCCATTATAATGAAATAATCAACCATGGAGAATATTGGGGCCTAACAGGATACGAACCTGAGACCTGAGACCTTCGTCCTGTCAGGCCCCAATGTTCTCCATGGTTGATTTTATCATTAAGTATAATGGATATCTGTTTCCAATTTGTGATTATGATATCTGTCAATAAGGACGTCTAGATTGATCTGAGACTGTTTAGTTGCCATTAACTCTGAAACTAGGTGAAACCCAAAAAAGTTTATATGACATTTTAATCTCCAATTATGACAAGGAATACGATGTTAAAATCTTTGGCAATCCTCACGAGCACCATGTACCTATATGTGTATGTACATGTAAACATGTATTCGTTTTAATCATTAGAATAGGTTTTTACAAAATAAAAAAAATGTAAAATAAAATAAAGTAAATATAAAAATCCGGCCAAGAGCATGTCGGGCCATGCTCAGGGTAGGGTTCCGTAGTTTACCGTCCGTCCCTAAAAAGTGTTTAATAGATAACATGCTCAATATTCTTATAATAATTAACAATTCGATTACCTATACTTTCGATCACACCCGTCCCGACCCCATCAACTCCGGAAAATCTTAACAGCGCGAAGTAGACCACGGTACAGCGCCATCTCTCGGGAAATTGGGTTACTAATTTATACAAACTAGATTGGTTATTTAGATTGGTTTGTTGGGTTTTCGGGGGTAACTTTTGATTGCGTGAATCGATTTGAATCATTATTTTTTTATTAGAAGGAAGATACATGCGGGATAGACGGTTAAATTACAAACTTATTTCAGAAATTCTTTTTTGTACAATTTTTACAAAAACCGTTGGACCAATCAAGTTCAAAATAACTTTCAAATAACGTTCTTATTAAGTTCTACTTTCGTAATTTTTTTCGTATTTTTTTAACTCAAAGTTAGAGGGGTGGGGACTGGGGACACATTTTTTAAAACATCTGGAGCGATTATTTCCGAAAATATTAACTTTATCAATAACTGTTTTTTCAGTCCTCCGGCCGGTAAGCGCCACTTTACGCAAAACTAAATTGCCGCCTGCCGGCTCCGTCGGGCTGAAAAATAGTATACAAACCTCGGCCGGTAAATGGGAAAGCCTCGGATCACATGTTAGTCGACCTCGGCTTCGCCTCGGCCGACAATTACATGGAATCCGGGGCCTTTCCCACTTAAACGGCCTTGGTATATAATGTACTATTAAAAAACCCTCATTATTTTTTAAATACCTCCAATAGTCCAATGATATGTCACATTGTAGGTATTTAGTACCTATCCTACAATAGACAAGGACAAACAATACTAAAAGATACAAAATATTTCCAGTTATAAAATTAACATTCTGTATTATATTTCAATGTACAATCGAATTTGTGCCCAGGATTATATTGCGTACATGGGTTAAGTACGCAGATATGTTTTAAACTAAGCATACAATTAGTTAAAATATTTATTACTAAAAACATTAATGACTCGAAAAAGTTTCAAAATCTTAATTGTCACATATAACTTTACCAATTAGGGAACCTCTGTGCGTAATATTTATCCTTGGCACCTCTGATCTTAAGCACACCGCCTGCGAGTCGCGGTCATAGCGACGTTGTGATGGCGGTCGCTTCAACCTTAAACGGTTACTCTGCACCATTAGGTCGCAGAATTTAGTATATATTACGTAAAACTGACTTAAATACCAGTAAGTCGTATTTTTAGGTAAATTTTAACTTCTTGGTCGAGCCGACATTTTATTTTGTTATAATTAGGACGTGTTATTCCAAATTGCATAATTTAGGTATTTTAAAATACGTAGAAAAATAAAATCTAACGGCACTTTTATTGTCATTTATAGAAAAAAAAATATACAGTCAATTTAATGTGTTTACAAACACCGAACACAAATTTACGAACCCCAATTACAAGCAATACATACTACTTATGAGCTTAAAAAAAAGTAATACTTAAGTATTTCGAAAGCCCATCAGTAGTTTTGAATAAAAACCTAACATACTGCACGAGAAAATTTTCAGCGCACAAGATTTCATCGTAATTCCTGCGTATTCGAAATAGATAATTATTGTACGCCAAGTAATGGCCGCCATTCTCGTTGCAAAACTTAAGATTCATTTTTAGTTAGACATTTTGTTTGTGAGCGAAAAGATAATACTCTCGTTATATATTTGTCTCTTTCTCTGCATGCTATTTCATAAAAATAACCTTTCCGGGTAATTAAATGGTAAAAAACACGTTGAAATCATGTTGAAAAATGGTAAGTCTTACCAATTTTGGACATTGCAACCACATGACACGTCGTGGCGACGTTTAATCCACGTCGCAAACGTTACCTATGTAGTAACCAGTAGGTCGCAATGACTAAAATTACGTGGAATCGACGTAGCCGGCACGTGCTTTTTTTCCCCACATTGGTGGATTCCACGTCGATTCCACGTCGATTCGAGGTAACTCATTTTGGTCACTGTCAGATTTGCGACCTATAATAGGTGGTTTTATCGTTATTTTTACCAAAAATGTTTGCTGGGGAGGGCTCCGAGCTCTCACATGATTTTTTCTATAAAAATTAACAGATTTTCCCGTCCCGCCCCATCCCGTCCCGTGCTAGTGTGAGTCTTTATGGGTAGACATGCTCATTCTAAGATTCCATTTACAACACGTTAACACTTTTTTAAATACGCGATACGCTCGAAGCCAAGGTTTTCCCGCATTGTATAGAAAATCGCCTAAAAACAGAGACTAAAGCCCGTCGATAGTCTTTTCATCTTATCATCTCGCTCCCACAGTATAAGAACGAACAAGACGCACTGAAATTGCGTTGACGAAGACACTTAGCGAGTATAGATTTATACAGTAAATCGTAAGCTTATCGTAAGTACACTGGAAGATTAAAACGTGTGTTGTCTATTTAAAAAGGAAAAGAATAGAAGACAAAAAGAAAGATAAGATAATATATTCTTACTACCCACAAATCATAATAAACGTGAAACATAACATGCGTATTAAGCATTACGTAACTTTTATAATACTCCCGTGCCAAACAACACAATATCATAACACTCACATAACGACATAAAGGGATATTTAAGCCCCCGCATGTGATATATGTAAAAAATGAATAAGCACATTAAAAAAGATATACATAAATACTGCGTATTTTCGTCGTACTTATAACTTTTCCTTGGCACGGATTGGCGATAGTTTAGCAAAAAGACCGGCAAATAATAACAACTTCTTAATTATGTTTGGCATTGTTAATATAGACCGCAACAATTCTAGGGATAACCAAAACTACGATTTATAATCCCAAATCAGTCTATTGAATTTTTTTCAGATCTTGTGTCTTTTTTTAAATTGGTTGTAAACAATTTCCGAGTCTGATATTGATGTTTTAATTCAGCTAATTCTAGAAGAACGTTTGATGGTTTTATACTTCAAAAAAAGAGTCTATATAAGTACATCGTTTTTACACACGATTTCACTTGTTAGCGAGGCCTCACTTTACAAAGTAATCTGACAATTTTGAGCAGTACTCTCATTTTATTCACTTCGGTGAGGTTAAATTAACATAAAATCATTTATTCTCGAAATATATACAGTAAGTGTAAATTACCTAACTACCTACCTCTACCTACCTTAAATCTAAAGTAGGTCCTTGAGGCATTGTACCTAGGATGCTGGCGGCATTTCCTCGTTGTATCGCAATGCTGATACGTTGTGCGAGGAAGCCACCAGCTCTTCGGTCACCAGTAACATCAACCAGACGTTTCGCGATTTCTACGAAAAATTTGCGTGCGCTGGGACCCCATGGACCAAGAGTTTCGACCCCGAATGGTACAAAAAGGTACTCTCTGCCCAGGCTCTTATATTTATTACGTTTTAAAATTCCGGCGCATTCAGCCGCTCCGCCCGCTTTTACATTAGTTCGTTGGAGATGGGACGGCGCCAGCGTGTCTACACAGGTAGCATCCCACACTAGCATCCGTCCCAAACTCCAAGGAACCAAGGACACCCCATCAGGTCTCTTGCCATCATCCCTGAAAATGCCAGTCGGCTCAAGGAGAGCAGGCACGTTGATGGTGGCAAGAGACCGACGGATTATGTCATTAAGAGATGCATGTCTCGAAAAACGGAATTAAATAAATTTAAATGTACAATTTACATTAAACGCGGTTATTTACATTACAAATACATTTAAAAATTGAGTATTAAGGTACCAAGTATGTTTATTTCACTGAACACCAGACATTTCTCCAATTTCCAAAATCATAACCAGGCCCTTGAAGTAAAACTGCTTCTACACCTACAAAGAAGACTTTTATATCTATTAAAATTCATGCAAATTATGTTTTTTTTTCATGTTATGTTTTAGTACGTAATAAACGGAATATAGCAAAAATAAATCCACCAACGATACATTCGTTGAATTTACACAAACTACATGTTATCCTTGTTATCATGTATACTTGACGAATGTAAACAGAATAAATACTTATGACGTGACGTGGATAGTCTTTACTACACACGTGTCTCTGGTTGGATCGTGTAGCAGTATCATGTGGGGGGCACGATTCATTCCGGTCGTTTGAGAGGCAAATTGAGTTTTTCGAAGACGTTGGCACCGCACCAAGGAGATGTAAGGAAACAATATAGTTAAATATGTGAGATATTGTTATGGGGATGAGTAAGTAGTTTTTACGCCTGCTGAGTTTTGTCAGATATACGTAACGATGTGCTTTGCTGGGGCATATTATAGAAAAGCTTGGGAATTTAAAACAAAACAATATCAACCTCTTTACCGTCCACGTATGTCACGCTCTGAAGAAAGAATGAAGGACTTTGGTTCAGGATATGTTGAGCCAAAGTAACCCAGAGCACTACCCCTGAGCTCCATCATAGTGAGCTCCATATTAGTGCGAGATGAATGTCTGAGGTTCAGTGAGAAGATGGATGATCGCCCCTCCTCTGTTTGACATGGGGCCTCCTGTGTTATTGTTATTCAGTGTTGAATAGTGATGAATAAATAAAATAAAATAAAATCATCCGTCACATGGAAATGGTCGAGCAAGCTTGAGTAGGGGGCAATTACACAAAAAAACCCGTGGGTCGAAGTGTATCCGCTAGGGCCCCCTGACCTTAAATAAGATAGGATACCGTTCACCCAAGTGTTGAATCTCGAATAAACATTTTCTTAGCAGCTAAATTAGGAATAACAAAAATAAACATATATTTACACAGATAAAACTAGCCCTAAACCATAGAGGAATTATACCATGGAGTTGGGCTGTCTTGATTGATATATGTATTCTGTGCCCAAATTAAGCAAACTTGTAACATGGGCTACAGTTGAAGCAAATAAAACATAGATACACACTGTTATTAAATATAGTAACGCGGCAAAAACATGTAAATAAATGCGCTTTCCAGAATACCTCTAATTTCGTAGGAATGCTTCAGCAACCTAACGGCTTAGGCTGTGTATCCTTTCAGTGTCACTCATTTCAATGCCATTGTTATGGGTGACGCTAGACTAGGTATAAGCTCGAAAATAACGTGGCACTTTCTATACATATTGTCACCTCGGCCCCAGTCCGGCCCAGCTATTTCAATTTTGCCTACCTTTAACAAAACTATTCATATGAAAACCCTGTCAAAGTACGTATAAAATATTGACTTTTCCGGTTATAAATTAGGTCGTAAAGTGCTTTGTTTATGGTCAATCAAAAATTAAAAAGTTCTAGCAATTGTATTCTCTATTTTTCGACAGATTATATCATTTGTCGAGCTCCACACTTAAGAAGTTGAAACTGCCATATAAAATGAAAGCATTGGGCCTAATCAGACAAAACAGAAGGTGGTTATTATTATAATGTTGGTACCGGGAAATTTTAGTCGTGTTAAATAGCATTTACAAGATAAATACAGTTTTTTTTTGTTGATAAAATGAAACACATACATAATACTGAAAAAAAAAATTGCTAAACTATAGAACAGTTTGTTGGCGGTGCGCTTATAACAGGTTTTGTTGTACAGTCACCTGCAATAGTATATGACGCTATGTAGTAGTAGTAATATGTAACACGCTTTTATGGCGGTACAAACAAGAATGTATCAGATTATTTTGCAGCCTTCATATAGTCCTATACTATTGCAGGTGACTGTACCGTATCAATTATGCTGTATACAATGTTATAAGTAGCCAATAACTTAATTTATAGTACATTACATACCAAGGCCGTTTAAGTGGGAAATGCCTCGGATTCCATGTAATTGTCGGCCGAGGCGAAGCCGAGGTCGACTAGCATGTGATCCGAGGCTTTCCCATTTACCGGCCGAGGTTTGTATACTATTTTTCAGTCCGACGGAGCCGGCAGGTGACAATTTAAGTTTTGCGTAAAGTGGCGCTTACCGGCCGGAGGACTGAAAAATTTTTTTTAAACGAATAGTAAACGCTTGGCGCAACTGCCGCAAGTAGGAAATTAATGTTTAGATTTTATCACGTTTTGGTTTATCTGGACCATATTTGAGAAAAAATTATACACTTGATTCGGTTGGAAAGACTTTTGCAAGCTTTATATTACTTTAAACGGTCCTAAAAAGTCGTCTGTTTTAACATAGCATTCAGTCTGCAAATCGCTTTTTAGTAATGTACAGTCAGCCACACAGCTAACAGTACACCCAAAGTGCCAAAAATATGTATACAGGACTTTATTGTCTGAGCATTAAGGTCGTGTATACATATTTTTGGCACTTTGGGTGTATTGTTAGCTGGCTGACTGTACTATTGTTACCGCGATTAGTATTAATTTTTTACACAACAATGTTGGTTTACTATTCCGCAAAATGTGCTAAAAATTACTGCCAAGTTGCCAGCCCGTTTATTTACTTGCGTATTTTTTGCATGCAATTAATTTTTTCACCCTCCTTAATAAACAACACGCAAGTAAATATACAAACCACCAACAATACATACCCAATACGAGACTCGAAAAGTGTTTCGTCTCTCTACGAGGCCGAGGCAACGTTTAAAAGAAGCCAGCACGTCACGAACATCGAAAACTGAAGGCCTAGTATAAAAATTGTACGACATTAACTCCTCGACCGTGTTAGCGTATCGGGAGTTCAAATTATGTTTGCCGTTTATTTAAATCATCCGGCAACTTTCATATTTTGACCCCTCGATACGCTAACGCGGTCGAGGAGTTAATGTCGTACAACTTTTATACTAGGCCTTCTGACATTGACGGGAAAACCTCTTTGTCACTCCAATATACAAGTGTGACAGAGACGGAGACACAAATCCGCTCTCGATTGATGATTCACCTATCGAACATGAGACCGGTAACATCTCCTGGGTCTCCTGATTCAATAAATTAGTATTAATTGAAATTACGTGTTAAACTCTTAATTTGAAGACTATTATGTCTCACCAATTTACAAGAATCCCTAACATAAAGCCCATTAATATACTTATAAAACGAACGAAAAATATGAAAATTCTCCCTATCTCCCGGAGGCCTTTTACTATAAAAGGCTAGTTTATTCAAATCCGGAACACTCAGTGTATCGTATTAATCTGATCAAACGCCCCCCTGTCCCCGTTTTGCCCCCTATACCCACTTTGCGCCCATCTCGCGTCGCTTGGGAATGTATTATTAAGTGTTGGCAGTCTTTTATTTACACTTGCTGACGCTTGACGCGTTAGGTTCTGGTTTGTTAATACTTATTGATGTATTTTTATTGCTAAATAAGTAACTTCGAGTCGGGTGCTTCCGACATGATAAAAGGGAGACGGCGTATACATTATTTTATCAGTTTTTGTGGGAAACAAAAAACAATCTGTAATGACGACTCTAACACATAAAAAAATATAAAACTACACTAACAAATCTTGCACACTTCGATCTCTTTTTGTGTACGGACTAGTCACACAGACGCGTGTGCCCATTTGGGCTTGTACTTTGACAGAGGGTAAACAGTACGTATGCCGACTCTCCTCCTTGTGTTGCTTCGAGCCTGGTTAAGTAATTTTTTTTTTTAATTTTCATATATTTCTGTATTGTTTCTAATTGACCGAGTAAGCACAGCGAGCGAAGCGACTCTATTTCATCTTGGGCAGAAATGCTTTCGTGTGTCTGTCCATTTGTTCTCCTCTACAGGGCGCATTTATCAACCAATTCTTGTGAAATTTCGTAAACAAGTTTGTTGATTACATTTTTTTTTGTTGATTCAGTTTTTTGGAAATTTTCAAAATGGTGGGAATTGGTACAAAGGTCCTAAGCGCCATAGACCCTCCAAAGGCGTTTACGACCTTTGTGCCAATATCAATACCGTCTGGCAAGGTCTACAGCTCACAGAGCCACTAGTAATAAATTGATACATACGTCATTCGCTACAACGATTCAGAATTGTTTTGAAATATCAATATTTTCTGCAGTTATGTAGCAGATTACCATACGAGCAGCATGGCAATGTCATTAGCTCTCGAATATCACCCCGTAGAGGTACCAATAATTACCAGGAGAAAGAACCGTCAAACACTGTAATGCACTCTATTAAGTATTCACGAAAGTTTACGTTCATTTGACAGGATTAAGTGAGGAAAACGAGCCAAAAGAAACTGACAGCGACCCCGTCTCTTTCCAAAAGTTTCCACCGAAAAAAGAAGCTATGGTTGTAATTCGCATTACCTACTACTGAACAATTTAGGGCATTTTCAAATATATTCCTATATTATCGCTTTTTTTTTTTGAAAATATAGGATGTTTTGGGTTTTTTATAAACAGAATCACGAGTACTATTAATTAAAAAAAAGGAAAAGTGTCTCGTTTGTTTTGGTCAGTTTAGTAACGCATTTTTCATATTTTTTTATGGGCTGTCAATTTTTTTGTATGGAAAATCAAGGACTCTTTCATGAAAATGGTTCACCTTTTTCTGAAAATCCCCTTTAAGTAAATTACTAAACATGGACGTCAGAATATTTAATCAATGTTATATATGGTAGCACTTTATATTTAGGTATAGCAACCAACATGGCGGCCGTAGAAACCGCTGTCCCTTTCTCTCTTTTCTTCTCCCTCTTTCGTTTTCCTGGCTTCTGCCACGGCTCATGGAGCCTGGGGTCCGCTTTGACAACTAATCCCAAGATTTGGCGTAGGCACTATTTTTACAAAAGCGACTGCCATCTGAACCTCCAACCCAGAGGGTAAACTAGGCCTTATTAGGATTTCCTTACGATGTTTTCCTTCACCGAAAAGCGATTGGTAAATTATCAAATGATATTTCGTACATAAGTTCCAAAAAACTAATTGGCATTAAAATACGAGCTGGCAGGATTTGAACCCGAGACCTTCGGATTGAAAGTCTCACGTCATACCACTGGGCCATCAAGGCCCCTCCTCTGTCCCTTTCTATCAAAGGGATAGTTGTCACCTCGTATATATCTTTGGATTTTTGAGCATGGTTTTCTGAGACAATTAACCCGTCTATTTATATATTTGGTATGTCTATATACGTACTACATCACTGCCTGCTGTCTGAAATGACACTATAACATTTCGCTTCCATATCTGTATTTCCCGCGCATCACAGAGTATCACATTTTCCCATACGTTATGGTAATGTATTGCATAATATGACGCAACGCTCGATCGAGTTCTACCAATATCATATTTAACTGACTATTGGACAAAACATTCTACTAATAAATTTCAGAAATGTTGATATCGCTGTGTTGAGGAACAAATTTGTGAATATGATTATTACACGCAATACGATTGTAAAAAGGTATCGTATTAAATAAGTAAGCAATGTGTAGAGCTATAAAGCCCCTCCAGTTAGTATGCCATGATATCATTAATACATAATTACTCCGGGCGCCTGGCAGCTTCAGCGGTGGGTGTGACAGCGGATCACCAAAGGTTTTAAAGTCAATTTAAGGGGTGCAATTTATATAGTTCTTGAGTTTGATGACATATAATAGCTAAAGTATGTACCTATTCAATTGGAATTTAACATCGCCAGGAGTTTTAGTTAGTAAAGTTAAGAAAAGTAAATACATAAATAATAATAAATCAATATTATGGGTCAATCTTACACAAATCGACCTAATCTCACGGTAACGTAGGACATTTAAGGCGCAGTAAAAAAAATCCTCATTTATAGAGGTTGTCTCATTGATAGAGCTCGAGGCCTATACTTTTTCGAGTGGACCTTCAAAATCGTTTGTACTAAATACAGGCGCAAATGACACCGCCGGGCGACGGCAAATAACAACTATCACAACCACCACTGAATTGCTGCTAGGCGCCCGAATCAATTAATAATCATGTATGGCACACTAACAAGAGGATTATCATCACTACTAGTTGCATACCTATTTCCCTAGCCAGCTCCGCCTAGTCTATATCTATAAATCAAAAAAACTTCAAATGTCATGAATGTTAATATTGAAAAAACGGTTGAAACGCGAATATTTATCAAAATAGGCGTGAAATAAAAAAATCGTTTATTGTCGAAAATAAGTAACACAACACACAAGAGAAAGACACACAAGAAAAGCATAACAAAAAACTATTTAAGACTACAAAAGTTCGACAAAAGGTCCAGGACTCAGCATTTGCTGCGAGCCTGTTAGCTCCACAGCGCTGTTTTTCAGCCCGCACCTGTCTCTAGGCTTATTAAAAAAAACACTAAAGGCTTGCTGTTGAGGAAACCACGCTACCAGTGCGTACGTTACTTAAAATGTTTACATACATTTCATAACTCAGCTACAATCAAAGAATGACTTATTTCCGTTATTACATTATTTATAGTATACACTGAGCGCAGTCAGTGCTGTCTGAGCCGCGAAGGTGACAACATCACTCTCTGTCCGACGATGACTGGCAGATTAACTCAAAAAATGTCACGCTTATTGTGATAAAAATACGAAAGATAACCGTTTTTCAATATGAATGTCAGTATGACTCAGAAAATTTAAATTGTACTATGTCATAAATGTCAAGAAACAAACCGACACCAACCGGAGTGTCCTAGGTAAGCGGACATCATAATTCCTTTGTTTTGTTATTCAAATGTTTTGCCAAATCGTACATGTTTAACTCTTACCTTGTACTAAAGCCTTATATTCTCCTGCTACTGTGGAGGCATTCGGTTAGTCGTGCCAGGGTAAGCCCTGTTAAGCGGCTTAGCCAGGAACTTAGCAAGGACAAGATATAAGATGATAGCATGTAATTAAGTATGTTATTAAGGTGCCTGAGTTATGTTAGCTTAGTACGTCTATGTAGGTTACCTGTTCGAAGTATGCACGGTGGGGTGCCATCTATTAAACAAGGGCGGCAATGGCTTTTTTCTTAAAAATGGTGGCCTAAATGACTGTTGTCTATTGATAAAAGCCAATAACATTGTACCCTTCTGAATTATCCAATTTTTTTTAAAGCCGGACTGGTATCAAACCAGCGACCTCCTACTTTCGCGGCAGACACTCTTCACACTTGGCCATCCGATCACGGCATTCAGAGTCCGAAATTTTCTTAAGTGCATGCAATTCTTTCTTATTTTAAACGTTTAAGGTGCGATCCGCTAATCCTACAGCTCAGACTTCCGTGTAGTACTATCGTATAACCTTCATTTTATTTTGAACCATAAGGGAGGATGGCGCCACCATACTATAGAATTTTCAAACACGAATCAAATCATTTATTTGTTGTAATAAAAGTTTTGATTCATGTTTTTTTTTTGTTTTTGACGTGACAACGTCTTATAATTCGATGGAGCCGGCTGCACGCACGAAAAAACATGACTCATGCGGCGTTACCGAGGTAACGCCGTATGAGGCGTTCCATTTTAGTCAGTATTTTCTTATGACGTTGTCACGTTTAATTATCGTCAGTAAACCGACTTTACAGACAACCGATTTTTTTTGTAGTAGTAATTTTAGTACTTAAGAAAAACAAAACATGAATCAACAATAGTTCAAATTATCTGTAAAAATGATCTAGAAGTCAGCAATAGACGTAAATCGAAGCTGTAGAATTGGCGGAATGCACCTTAAACATTTAAAATAAGAACGGATTGCATATAATTAAGAAATATTGAACTCTGGCTGCCGTGATCTGGTGGCCTGGGTGTAAGGGCGTCTGCCGTGAAAGAAGGAGGTCACTGGCTTGATCCCAACCCTGCTTCAATTTTTTTTACGGATCCAAGAAAGTATTAGTATTAGGCGAAGGATGCGCATGAAGCCAGTTACCAGCTTCCCGGGATCCGACCGCCAAAAGCCTCTCGTGATCTGGACCTGTAGAGTTATTTAAAAGAGTATTGTAAGTTAAATCGCAGTAAACATTATTTTCAGCCTTCTGTCTGTCTATTCAGTCTTCTGCCGCGCGGCGTTGCATGCGCACGTAGTATTTTAAGACGCGACGAAACGCGCTACGATGACATTGACATCCACAGTTGTTAAATGTAAAAATTGCAATATTGTGATTTCAGAAGTTCTATGTTTTGTGCAAAATAAACTGTCAGTGTTAGATGAAGAAAGTATAGCGAAGATTTGCTTATCCGGTTTTGCAGAAAAGGACATAAGGGAGGCAAAATCGTTGTTATACGACTCTGTAACGACAAAGAAACGAAAAGTAAACAGAAAAGGAGATGGGAAATCGGAAAGAGATATAGAAGACATTATTGAATTGTTTAAAACCATAGAACCCGACCAATGTCCGATATTTGTCGCAAAAGAGCTGCACAAGTTACCACCGGTAACATTTGACAGTATCGATGTTACGAGACTTTTAAAGGACATTATATTGCTTAAAAACGACGTAAAATGTATCAAAGAAAACTATGTGTCTGTGGAACAAGCCAGTACAATGAAAAGTGAGTTGGAAAACTTGATTTCGACTTCATCAGTGAACAAATTTGACACCAACATAAATGTCAAAAGAGGGGCACATAGTGTGTTCAATAGAAACTACAACGACGACAGCGGCCCGTTCGGCTTAATGCATTTAGATGGAAAAAATTCAAACTTGAATGTAACTGATCTACCCCAGGCGTCGTCAGCTGAGCATGACTCATCATCGCAACGGTCAAACGCAGAGGTGAACGACCAATGTAATAGCACGATAAATAAAGAGGGTACTCCTTCGATGGTTAATAACGCGCTACCCGCGGAGGCGGAGTTAATTCGTGACGGGCAGGCGCGCCTCATAGAGGAGCTAGTAGTGTGCGGCGGTAACGATGCAAGTGTGTGCGTGCAGGCGGGTGAACAAGTAGTATCGGCTGATAAGAGCACGCCCGGTACCACGAGATCGCAACAGACTAATCGCTCCGGTACCAAGACATTGACGGAAAATAATGTAAACAATGCTATTAAACATAACATTGAGTCAGGTTTTGTGCCTTCTCCTAAGCAGATTAAAAAGTCTATGGCGGAGGTGGTGCGTGAAAAAGGTGAGTGGAAGGCTGAGAAACATTCTGAGGGGTGGATAACTGTACAAAGAAAGAGACTTCAGAACCGTTTCATACCAAAGATTGGGAGTGCACTATCGACGAAGGAATCAAAGTTTAAGGCGGTGGATAATAAAGTTCAACTATTTATTTCATATGTTCATAAAGAAACTACTGAAAGGGATATAGCAGATTATATTTATGAAAAAACCAAAGTCATGGTTACGTTAGAAAAAATTAAGATGTTTAAGGAAAAGGGGCACAATTCATTCAAGTTTTCAGTGCCCTATCACAAACAATATCTTTTCTTTAGCGAAAAACTGTGGCCTGACGGCATAGCATTTAGGAGGTTTATACCTCTGTCGAGATCTAAATACGAGACACCTGTGCGAGTGACTACAATCTAAAACGATATTTATGGATCATACGATTAACTTTGTCACATATAACTGTAAGTCTATAAAGAGATCTATTGAAGGAGTTAGACAATTATGTAAAACGGCGGACATAATAGCACTTCAAGAAACATGGCTTTTGGAATTTGATCTGAATTTCTTGAATGGAATTGACGCGAACTTTACAAGCGTTGGTACGTCCGCAGTTGACCTCACCGAGGGAGTACTTCGGGGTCGGCCCTACGGCGGTGTTGCCATTCTGTGGCGAAAGGATCTATTCCAGACGGTATCGGTAATAAATTGTCGAAACTCCAGAATAGCGGCAGTAAAAATAAAAAGTGAGGACAGGTACTTTCTCGTTTTTAGTGTATACATGCCGACAAATGGAAGTGAAAACTTACCGGAGTTTATAGCCTGCATGAGTGCAATTAATGCGATAATAAGTGAAAGTGATGTGGAATCGGTGTTCATGTTGGGAGACTATAACGCACACCCGGGTGAGTTATTTTTCAAAGAATTGTCGCAGTTTTGTATAGACCAGAACTGGGTGTGTGCCGATGTAAATAAACTTAGTGCAGATTTAGATACGTATACGTATATAAGTGACGTGCATGGCAGCGCGAGGTGGTTGGACCATTGCATTGTTACGGGAGCGGCATGGCAAACAGTTCGCGATTCTCACGTTAGCTATGACGTGTACTGGTCGGACCACTTTCCGCTTTTCTTGACATGTGACTTAAATTGTATTGCTAGGAAAACGATTTTCAATACTGTAATTTGTAATCGGGTGAATTGGGGTGAGCGGGCTGATTGTCAAATAGAACAGTACACGGAGCTGTGTCATTCTAAACTTAAAGATATAGATTTTCCGTCAGAATTTCAACACTGTTGCCGGTACTTTTGTAATAATTTTAATCACAAAAAGATAATCAGTAAATTGTATGATAGTATTGTACAAGCATTAAGCCAAGCGGCTAGTGAAACATGTCGTAGTCGGGCAAACCACAAGCCTCGTTGCATTGTAGGGTGGAACAAACATGTTTCTGCGGCTCATAAAGAAGCAAAGCTCTGGTTTGAGGAGTGGAATAAATATGGTAGACCGAAAGAGGGTTTAATGTATGAAAGCATGACTAGAAGTAAAAAGATTTTTAAAAGCCGACTTAAGTGGTGTCAAGATCACCAAGACCAGCTTAAAATGGATATTCTTGCCACAAAGCATGCTGAAGGTGATTTTAAAAGTTTTTGGAAACAGACGAACAAGTTAAATGCCAAGCCAAGTGTGCCAGTGGGCGTGGATGGTATAGCGGAGCCAAAACGTGTGGCAGAGTTGTTTGCGGGGCATTTTAAAGTGCAGTCCCCTTTGGGTCGGTCATCCTGCGAGGTTAAGCCACATCATGTTCAGGAATTCACGCCGCATGTGTCTGCAAACATGGTGACCAATGTACTAAGTAAAATGACCAGAGGTAAATCTCCTGGACATGATGGGCTTAGTATCGAACACTTGCAGCATGCCGGACCTCATCTGCCTCGGGTTTTGTCTCTGCTGTATAATGTGTGCATATCTCACACTTATTTGCCTCCGGAGATGTTACGCACTATTGTTGTGCCAATTGTTAAAAATCGGACAGGCGACGTCTCTGATAAGTCCAATTATAGGCCCATATCGTTGGCGACTATCCTGGCTAAGGTGTTTGACAGTGTGCTTAGATCAAAGCTAGATAGCTGCTTAAATTTGCATGATGCGCAGTTCGGTTTCCGCAAGGGACTGTCGACGGAAAGCGCAATTTTGAGTCTGAAGCACACTGTCAAATACTACACGGATAGGAAGACACCAGTGTACGCAAGCTTCTTGGATCTGTCCCGGGCATTTGACCTCGTTTCGTATGATATCCTCTGGAATAAAATGGAGAAAGCAGGAGTCCCATACGAAATCATTAACATTTTTAGATTCTGGTACGGAAATCAGGTGAATCAGGTCAAATGGGCCGGTGAGCTGTCTGATCCGTATGGTATGGAATGTGGAGTGAGGCAAGGTGGATTAACATCACCTAGTCTATTTAACCTGTACATGAACACACTCATAGAGGAGCTCAGCAGTGCACATGCCGGTTGTCACGTTGGCGGTATCTGTGTCAATAACATTAGTTACGCGGACGACATGGTACTGCTAGCTCCATCTGTGGGTGCACTTAGAAGCCTCCTAAACATCTGTGAATCATATGCGAGGGTACATGGCTTACTATATAATGAAAAAAAAAGCGAGTTTATGATTTTTAAGGCCGGAAGCAAGTGTCCTCAAGATGTTCCTCCTGTGACCTTGAACGGAACGGTACTTAAACGAGTAACAAAATTTAAGTACCTAGGACACTATGTTACCGATGATCTGAGAGATGATGTGGATATGGAGAGGGAACGCAGAGCATTGTCCGTCAGGGCGAACATGTTGGCTCGTAGATTTTCCCGATGTTCAGATGCAGTGAAGATAACACTGTTCAAAGCGTACTGTACTTCTATGTACGCGGGAGGTCTATGGGTCAAATACACCCAGAAATCGTATAATGCTCTGCGAGTCCAATTTAACAACGGGTTCAGGGTGCTGATGGGGTTGCCTCGCTTCTGTAGCGCATCCGCAATGTTTGCTGAAGCCCGCACGGATGACTTTCACGCTATCCGTCGGAAAAAAGTGGCATCACTTGTGGGTAGAGTGAGAGGCAGCAACAACAGCATCCTTAGCATGATTTCTAGCAGGTTTGATTGTCCGATAATTTTCGGATTAATTAAACTTGCAAAATCAAATTTAGAATTTAAATTTTAAATCAGTGTCTAATATTAAGTATGTACTAACATTTAGTTGTAAGTCTAGTTTTAATGTATATTAACAACATGGATCTTGGTTATCTGGAAATAAATTATTTTGATTTTGATTTGATTTTTGATTTGATTATCCCAACTCCTTTTGGATTTTGGGTTGTCTGGAAAGTAATTTTTAGCATCCTCAAAGCTTCCGATCTCACAGTTTGTGGGCAAAGCCCTTAAAATATTTCCTATGAGACCGGCTGTGCTATGAGTGGATGCTAAATAGGCTGGGGATGTCACACTGGAAATTTTGCGAATTCCTAAATCCCCGAACCGAATAGGGAGGGATGCCTGAGACCAGGAAGGCTCATGCAGTTGAATTTTTAGAATCTGATCATATAGTTATGTGAATTTAGGGACAAAAAGACAGAATTTTAGAATCACGAGCATAATGAGGGCAATTTCGAGGGGGAGCTTAAAGGGCAAATAGAACGTTTGTCTACTAACTTGATATTAGGAGCCAGATCAACACGATATAAGGAGTGTGTGCATTCAATCAGCAAAAATACAAGATGAATTTTGAATGAAGAGTTCGCATTTTTTGAAATTCAGTTCTAAACCAATGTTTTTAAAACTACTCTTATTAAAAGACAAGTCAGAGAGCACAGTATTCACGTCGCCTCCTAGGGTCCCGTCATCTAGGTACCAGACATTGAATTTTGATTTAAATTTTTTGATGATTGGATTTAAGGCCAAACTAAAAATTGCTGGGCCGAGAGGGTCAGCCTGCTGACATCCAACCTCATTATTTAAATTATGTCATCTCCGGCGTAACACGTGTCCTATTTTATCAATCACGCCCTTAATGTAATTAAGGTATTCGTGGTTCAGCAGAAAATACCGGAAGCCATCGAAATACGTCGCCTTCCGTATTAATTAGTAATGTGATACAGCGATATAGCATCATTAATGTGTAATTTGAAATACAGTGAAACCTGGATACTTGAAATTTCAAGGGATCGGCAGTTTGGTGTCTATAACCAGGATTTCTTATTAAGCAGGTCTTGACCAATTAACTCAGTTAAAAACGATCTCGTTTCAATTATAAAGGCTCTCGATTATATAGGTTTCGGTCTAAGGAATTTATAATTTAATTTAGAGATCATAATCATAAGAAAGATAATAAATAAAAAAAGAAGAATTTCTGAATAATATGTTTAATTTATATGTTAAAGAAATAATATTAACGACGAACTGAAAGGAGCTGAAGAGGTCGCCGTGGCCGAAATCAGTCGAGGATTATTATTATTTAATGTTTTTGATATTAGGGATTTATTGGTACTTAACTAAAATGATAAGCATTTTGTTAATAATGATATTAATTTGTACAGCAAACTTTAATAATGATTTTTATTTCTTTTTACTAACTTCTAATGGAAAATAAAATAAAAACTAAACGTTTTTGTTCAATAGTCTCTGACAGAAAGTGGTCAACCGTAAAATAACTTTCATTCCTTTACTGGTAAACAATATGAACCTACCAACTGATCAGAAAAATATAACTAAAACTGTTTTAATTATAGAGGCTCGGGTCGGGATGCAGACATATCAATTACAGAGGCCTTATTAATACGAAATTCTCAAATCTAATTTAATTTAACCCTTTATTTGGTACAGTTAAAAATACTGGACACTGTCTTTGAAAAAATATAGGCACAATTTTTTAGCATAGTTAACTTTTTTTAATGTCATGTTATTCTTTGTATAATTACAAATACAAACCCAACCTTCAGCACCAAATTGATGAGCAAGCGATTGATGCTGCGTTGTGTCTAAGTTTTTATTGTTTATATTCATGTAATTACACGACAATTAATTATCTTATGCATTATTTCATGTTGTGATATGCTAAATGAAACAATGAATAACTGTGCATCAAGTTAAATATTCTTATTAACAGGACATTAACAGATGCGTACAGTATTTTGGACAAAGCATTCTATACCTAGGTAGTAGGTATGACATATTGGTGAGCGAAGAACTTGTACAGTATTTTTGACAAAAATCTATGACGAGGGAATAAAGTGTATTTTCTGAGTAGCAACTTAGAAAATACACTTAAACAATATACGCAATAAGAGACGATAAAAAAAAGATCAACCATCTGAGGCCAAGCCGAGGATCGAACTCGGGTCTCCAGCTTACGCGGCTAACGCCATAACCACTAGGCCTCAATGAATGCTGATAAATGTCTCGAGTATATGCAATATTTGTAACAGGCAAGATACATGTGGCCTTACTCTAAGTTTAAGTTTTCATCGCTAAATACTTCCATCCAAACCAAATACTTAATTATTATAATTTGTATATAGTAGTGTTACTACTTTAATAACAAGTCAAAATATTAGAAGAAAGAAAGAAAGAAGAAGTAGAATGAAAAAAGAAGAAACATAAGTAAAAACGCTATGGAGTAGAATAAAAAATGCTACATTGTATATTACACAAGTCGTATCAAAAAAGTTTGAAGCATTTTTACGAAAACACCAGAAAGAAGATTTTCAACTATAACAATTAAAATCCCGCAATGGCAATTCGCAAGAAACTGCAACACTATCCACCCGCAATTAAAGTTACTCCACAGATATTTACTTTGATATTTTCCGCGAGTTGGATATTACTTCGGATTCTTGTAGGCAATTATGAATTTAATTGCAAGTGTTGGCTTGTGATGCAGTGAGAAAACATCGTCTTTCTTTGCTTGTGTTGTATCTATTGCTTTTTGTTTTAAGAATGACTCACACTAGACCGGGACGCGACGGGGCGGGACGGGAAAGAATCACGTCTGAGCTTGGAATCCTCGGAGGTCACGTGACGTTTTCTATAGAAACTGACAGATCGGCTCGGCCTAGTCACGTCCCGTCCCGTTCTAGTGTGAGTCATCCTTTAGTTTATTAGCTTTTCCTCGCGACTTCATCAGCGTTTTGACAAAAACTATCCTATTTCCTTTCTGGAATCAAACCCAAATCAAATACACATCACATAGTCCGTTCCATTCCGATCCGATACGTGATAGCTCGGAGCCCTCGGACTTCACGTGACTTTTTGTATAGAAACTGACAGATCGTCCCGTATGGGATCGGAACGGAACGGACTACTGTGAGTCATCCTTGAATCCGTTCAGTGGGTTTAGCGAGAAGAGGTCACAGAGTTACTTTCGCATTTATGATATTATAGTATGGATTATTGGGTTGATAAGAAATGAAATTTTCGGGACTTATGTACGAAGTATCATTTTATATTTAATCGCTTTTCGATTCAGGAAAACATCGTGAGGGAACCGGGCTAATCCCAATAAGGCCTAGTTTAGCCGCTGGTTTGGATGTCAGATGGTAGTTGCTTTCGTAAAACTAGTGCCTACGTCAAATATTAGGAGTAGTTGTGAAAGCGGACCCCAGGGTTCGTGGAATAAGCCGGGAAAAGCGCTAGGAAGAAGAAGAGTATGGATTATTAGGTTTAGAGACTCTTGGTATTCGTTTACTCTCGAATACTGAGTTACTGTTGACACGTTGAGGAAGATGATGCTACGGAGAGTTTTGTTGTCCGGGGTAGAATGAATGATTTAAGATCTAGGGAACGCTCCTCCTGCGATGGACCAACTAAAAGCCCACGGAAGCCCAAACCGTGAGGGAGAAATAGCGGAGTCAAGTAAAAGGCTGTTTAACGACCTTTATGACCTCTACTCTGCCAAAGAATATACGACTAAGAAGAATAGTTTTTATTTACAGTGTGTTAGTAAATAGTTATATGTAGAAATCGTTGAATTCTGGCCTTATACGTTCTGGATATCCACCAGATCTGCCAATCAATGTATGGAAAATTTGTCTAGCTGATGCCCGGTGGATATACCCACTATGGATCTGACTGATTGCCCGAAAGTGTACGGCCAGCAAATACTGATAAGAAGACATTCATGCGGGCTTTGTCGAAACGGATCTGCGCAAAGGGACGTCCAAGCTGGAACTTACCAGTATCTGCGTCTGGTTCACACAAAGAAGCAATGGCAGTAATGCCGCTAATGCTATTGGGTTCTAGTCTGCAAACAGAGCTCTTGGAAGGGTTGCTATTTTTCTCATTCTTTCTCTCTCTGGTCGGTCCCTCGTGTCTCATGTCAGAGGATCGTGGTCACGCTGGTTAGATCCCAGCCCTGCTCACTGGGGTCTGGTCACTTTATTTGCAGTAGATATAATAAATGGTTCTTATTCTTATTCTTATATATGATATCTTTTTCAATTTATAGTTTAATGTGTGATCATTATTATACGTTATATTATATACAGGTTGTTCTTGAGCATTTGCTGTAACTTTGCCATGTGTCTTGGTATAATTAAGGAAACAGAATGGCATAGAAAATTTTCATAAACACGTTGTACAGTTACATTTCTTGGGGCTTACATGTCGTTTCCAGTCTATACCTTTTACATTTACCCAGAGATTTTGCTGAAAACAGCCTGTATTATAACGGCCTGGTCAAAGAAACCAATCGAATGGAACGCGGAACGAACGTCGCCATTTTGAATTGAACAAATATTATTGGAAATGTTTCGTTGCACACTGCACTCCACCGCCGAGTTCAGTTCAAACGAACAATAGACTAGAAAACTCCCGTGAGTATCAGACATATTAAAATTCTCATAGCGGGTTACTCACGTCAATAAAGTCGAAAATAGCTCGAAACATGTCGAGCTATTTTCGACTTTATTGACGTGAGTAACCCGCTATGAGAATTTTAATATGAACAATAGACTGTTTGAAAAATACTTTGAAGAGATTGGCGGTTGATATTTTAAAAAGCTTTTTTATGGTTTCTGTGTTAAAAATTTGTACAATCGAATGTTAGTGTTGACGAATGTAACACGGGCTGGTTGACGCAAATCATCGACGAATTGTGAAATTCTACCCAATGACATCGGGTTAAAGAAACCGTTGGAACAAGGTCAGAATTTAAATATAGAATGGGCCTCCAATGGGTGCCATGGGATTAGTTACCAAAACGGAGCCCAGGCTGCTTGAGCCGTGTTTAAGCCGGAAATACTTTATCAGGGTGCGTTTGTAGGGAATATGGAAAACGAAATGACTAAATCCTTAAAAGTAACATGAAATTTAGCAAATAAATTCTGAATATATCGCGAAGTCTTTTATATTAATAATTTAACCCATAAGGGATGATGGGTTGTACATTTACGTGAATAAAGTCACGGACGAAAGCACCCATTTAGGATTAACTCACACTAGAACGGGACGGGACGGGCCAGGACGATCTGTCAATTTCTAAAGAAAGAATCACGTTCGAACTCGGACCTGTCGGAGTTTTTTAATTTTTTTTAACTTCTGGAGTGATTATTTCCAAAAATATTCAACGGTCACTGAGCTAATCCGCAGACGGACGGGCGGACGGACGGACAGAAAGACACGGCAACACTATAAGGATTCCTACGAACCACGGAACCCTAAAAACTTATTGCACAGCTCATGTAGGGAGCCTGGGGTCCGCTTTGGCAACTAATCCTAAGATTTGGCGTAGGCACTAGTTTTACGAAATTGACTGCCATCTAACCTTCCAACCAAAAGGGTAAACTAGGCCTTATTGGGATTACTCCGGTTTCCTCACGATGTTTTCCTTCACATGTATTTTCAGAATAGCAAACCTACAACTATTGCAACTTCTTTTTAGGGCTCCGTACCAAAATGGTAAAAAAGGAACCCTTATGGTGCGACCACATCGTTAAATATCTCGAGAACTACTTAAGCTACCGATTTGAAATCTGACATTTTTATAAACAAAGTCAACGCAGACACATTGAGAGAAAACTTATCATACATTTTAATTGATTTTCAATGAAAAATGCCCGGTAAAAGATGGGGCAAAAATTAAAAGTTTACTTACTTGGGCATGTGGGGTATCATTTGAAAGGGCTACATTTGCTCATTTTAAAACAATTTTTTTTTAACTGATTTTTTTTTATTTTGAAACGAAAATGTACAAAAATACCATTCCCCCCGTTATCTCCGAAGTTTATAAAGGAAACGATATGATTTTTTTACACAACCTTAACAGTATCAAAAACATTACAGGAAAAATATAACATTGACAGTAACCTCATACATTTTTTTAAATAATTTTTTTTCCGAAAAGTAGAAATATAACCAACTTCAATTGTTTTTTTTTTCTTCACATTTATGTGATATCATGCTTAAGTACCGTCTTTTAACTTAAGTAAAAAAATGGTTTACTTCATTAACAAAATAAAGGAAAAACAAACTCGCATACCAATTTCATGCCGTACAAACGACTGACCCAATCTGTCAAATTTCTACTTCTAGGTTTAGTTGCAACATAAAGTTTATATGGAACCCTCGGTGCGCGAGTCCAACTCGTACTTGACCGGTTTTTTTTTGTAATGTTGTGTGTAATTACACTAAAACTTCAAGCATAATGCAGACAACAGCATCTTACATATACAGGCCATTAAAAGCTAAAACACCTTAGCGACCCGTTGCACAAACAGCGCTATAAAGGTGCTATAACAGTGTTATAACAGCGCTATAACAGCTCCCTAAGCGTAATTTGTCGTATCTACACTGTCACCTTTTCTCAAATGAAAACACCTGGCTTTTTTTTCATTAACGTTTGAGGGTGCGGGAGAGAAAAACACCGAGCTTACGTTTTTTTTTAAGGGGTTGTCGGTTGCCAATGACATTCTAATATGATTTTAAAAATCACGTTTTTAAACAAAAAACTGTTATACCACAATTAACAGTATATTAACAGTAGTTTATGCAACAGTGATATAAAAATGGTTCTTAAAAGTTGAGGGTCGTCGTTACAAACGAGATGAAGTCAAGTAAGATTTGTGTAAGATTGTCCCATAATATTTATTTATTTCGAGGGTTGCCTGGTGAAACCCAATAAGTGACAAAAAGTGAGATTTTAAAGTAAAAACAGTTTGAGATGGATTCGGTATCGCTCAATCTAATGGTAATATCGGATAAGCAGATTTGACATGTATTACGGAAATATGTCGAGTTGATACCCGATAAGTACTTGATTTCAAGTTTTAATTTAGAACTAAATACTACAAGTGCATTTAAGGCTTCAGTTTTTATTATTACTTAGTGCAAGAACCACACAATACACATTTATAGGTATTTAGTGCAGAGATATTTATACTAAATTAAACTAAACACACATCGTAAAACCAGATACTATTACTTATCGGGTATTACCTCAGTACGATTCGAACCTAAAAAGGATTTAAGTAAGAATTTAAATACGTTAAAACCATTTATCGGGTTTTACTTTAACGATATTATTTGTTAAATGTACAAACTACTTCAAGGTAAAACCGAATAAACAAATGTATAGTACTTATCTAAAACATTTTTTGATGAAATATTATGTTAAGTCTAGTTATCGAATTCTAGCACGGGCCTTTAATAAATTTCTTTAAAAAAAATCCGGGGAAGAACCCAATAAATATGTTTGACGACCGCAAGGTCATGCGCTGCCTCGACAACAAGTAGCGGCAGGATCGCAAGCGCCCCGCCGCTGCGTCGTTGCAAATTTAATTGGAAATAGCTGTTAAAACTTGTGACGTATTGTGTTAATGATGGCTGTGTATGTGTTAAAAGTTTTGTGATGGGTGACCGAGGCAGAAAATTAGTGCAGCAGCTATGCTAGAAACAGGTAAAATCTTATTTTCTAACCTAGAAATACATTTAGAATTGTCGTTTAAAATAAGATTGGTACTTAATTATGTTATGACTTAATCGCCTGAACGATAGGTAGGTATACGTCGCGTTTATAGTACCTACTGTCCTTAAATACCTAACAATAAATCTAAGCTATTGTAAGATTGTAACCGTTAATATGTCGATAATTGTTGTTGTTTCGTTTAGAGCGGACTTATCGGGTTTTAGCACTATCTATTAATCAAACTACGCGACTTTGAGTGATGCTTACGGTACAAAATAACAAAACAAACAAATGACATAATCGCCTGAACGATAGGTATACATCGCGTTTATAGTACTGTCCTTAAATACCCAATAATAAATGTAAGCTATTGTAAGATTGTAACCGTTAATATGTAGATAATTGTTGTTGTTTCGTTTAAGAGCGAACTTATCGGGTTTTAGCGCAATCTATTAATCAAACTACGCGACTTTGAGGCTTACGGTATAAAATAACAAAAAGTACTTTAAATTAATACGTTTAGTTAAATTATTAAATAATATTAATTATTTTTTTGCATTCCAACTGGATGAGGCAACTCTAAAGTAATTTTTTGTCTTGTTTGAATGCATCTGTCTTTAATAAGTATTAATGGAATTGAAAAAAATACTTATTTATTTATTTAAGCTTTATTGCCCAATTACAAAAAAAGTACAAATGGTGGACTTAATGCCTTGGGGCATTCTCTACCAGTCAACCATTGGATAAAACAGAAACTTGTATTTGGTGCAGGATCGTAAACATCGAGGAGAGATAGGAAACACATAATAATATCAATAATTTTCCATAACCCAGTATTTAATCCACCACTTTCACCTAATAGTCCAGCATATTTTAGATTCCATTAAATCTCTATAGTCTATACACCCTGGCGGGTGCTGCCTCTGCGTGCGTCCCATGACTCGGGCAGGTGCAACATCCGCTCGGTGTACCCCTTACATTTCATTAAATTGTCGAAAGGGCCTCTGCGTGTTGGCTTCGGCTCCGCGTACGCCTCCTAAAGGTCCGGAACACCATTGTTCCGTGATGGGAAAGACATATCAATAATAATACATTGCTTTAATAATTGTATAAACATACACATATAAATATAAATATACCTACATATAGGTACATACATAAATAAATAATGTACCCAAGTATAAGTATGCGGAACATCTATCAAATGAGCAATTTAGAGAGGTGTTTACGTACCTTGCACTTGAAGGAGAATTTGCTCTGTATTTGCGTGTATTTCAACCTTGTTTGTAAATACACGCTTCAGGTTCTTATGTAAACAATAGTTTTGGGATTTATTTGACGTATATTTGTTTATTTGAATTTTTTCGCGTTTGAGTCTATTGGGGTGCTTTCGTAAACTCCGATTGTATGTGATTTTTTACTGTACAAATGCACCCCATGGAACTAAAATCAAGAATATAATCAAAATACTCGTACAGTTATTATGGGTAAGATATGCCTAAACATTGATTAAAACAGGTCAAATAACTCATAAAATGACGAATCCCACGTAGAAACGAATGCCTCCTTACGTGTGGGATAAATTCGTAGAATTCCCACTTTTTAGGAAAATCGTTATATTGGCCAAATTGTTTTGGATCAAATCAGAAATGCACTGTTATTATAAACAGATAACTGGACCATGCAATGGCATTAATTTAATTTTTAAATAACTGTTAGTTTTTATTTTACAAGGCCCAGAGCAAAAATTGTACGAAGCCTACCCACTTTCCCCTATGGTGTTATAAGATCAATCATTATAATTATGTAGTTACATGTATGCCTTTATGTGTACTTACCCGAGTTTATAATCCCGTGACTGCCCGTACTTATATGATTTTAAGTTATTGCGTTTTTGGTACACATTCTTTAATTTATTCAATTTCAGACAATGACTCCTTCAATCTTGATGAATCGTAAATTAATATTGCCGCCCAAATGCACAATATTGTCATCGATGATAATAGTAAGGCAGACTTTTGTAAGTATTTTGAAGATTACGTACATACTGGGTGATTTTTGGGTCATGGAGCAAGAGTGAACAGGGTGCGTAGCCAAGATGCCAATCGCTCACGCTCAGTCGCTAACGAAACGCAACTGTCACTGTCACACTAATAAGGAAGAGTGGTAGAGACAGGTGGCTACGATACGTTATCAAGCGTGAGCGATTGGCATCTTGGCTAAGCACACAGGGTAGGTATCGGGGAAGAACACACTACCCAACTTTCACTACGACAATCATGAAATCGTGAAAAAGAAATCTTTGATTGTTAAATATCGATCAACTAATACTTAGGAGTAACTAAATATCAATTAGCTCTTCATTAGGAGACCTTTTTTCCCGAATTCGTGGTTGTCCACAGAGAGTTGTGAAAGTTGCTCAGTGTGGCCCTCCCCAGTACTCTGTTAACTGTTGCTCCATGACCCAAAAATCATTCCGTATAAAACACCTATACGGATTACTAGGGTAGATTAACTTTTTTATAAGTTTTTTATAAGTAGGTAATAAAACCTATAAGTAACATTAACAGCTTTTTAATTTTTGCGAAAACCCAATAAGTCGACACCCCTTGGTAAAAAACGTTTTCTTACAGGAAAACTAAATTAGTTATATAGCTAAAACACAAATTAACTTAAAGTAGATAAAATTACTTTACACGGAGAACTTATAAAACTACGAATTTACTTACCAAATTAGTGTTTGATGACCATAAATCTTTAACTTCATTTTTCTCGAAACTAGGTTTCTCATACTTATTGGGTTTCACCAGGCAACCCTCGATTTATTTTTATTTATTTAAGTTTATTAATAATAGACCTGAACATTTTAAGAACAAATTATGAGCTGTTGCATACGCTAGTTTTTTTACGACGGCTAAAATAGCGAAAAATGAAATATTTCCAAAGATGGCAGAATGTGGAGCATGTCGTATCCATATATCCATAGAATTAGTGTTCTTATGGAATAATAATAGACAACGTTATAATGTATACTTTTTTAACATCGCTGTCTAATTGATTTATAGATTAGATTGATTTATAGAGAGAAGTGTTGGAGTAGAAAAATATATCTTTAAAGTTCATTCAATATCTTCATATTAACCGGAATTCGGTATAAAATATATATGTACCTGTAGATATAACATTAAATCTGGGCTGCCGCCTCGTTTCATAAACCCACCCGCGTGTTTTAATGCCTTTTATTATATACAATCACATAAACTACTATTATTAGTTTCCACCGGCCGTCCACAATGCTGACAGACCCAAACACAGTTCATCTCTTTCACTTCGGTTCAAAAAGGCATTGAGTGTATTTGACTGTTGAATGTTGACAGCCTCTTAAGGAAATCAGTTAAATTTTTCTCATTTCCTCTTCGTGAATAAAAAAAGATGGCCGTCCTCGAGATTTTAGGTCATTTATTTGTTCGCTCGATTTCCTTTTTCCGTAATAAGTAATAACTTCGGTGTAAAAGGTATTTATTAAATAACTTTTTAATTAAGTACCTTATACAGATTGCCAACGTTTAGCGGATTTTTGTAAAAAAAGCTTTTTTTTTAAAGGGTCGCCAACGCGGCTTTAACACCCCTGGTGTTGCAGGCGTCCATAGGCTACGATGACCGCTTACCATCAGGCGGGCCGTATGCTTGTTTGTAACCGTCGTAGTATTAAAAAAAAAATAAGATTGACTATAATATTATAGAGATTAATACTCAAATTTATATAAGACACCCATAAGTAGGGGTATTAGTATTTTTTAATAATAAACTTATTTTGTCACACATAGATCGATAAACTGCAAAAAACAACAAAATTAAAAGCGAATCTGTTCCGAATATTGAAAACAAACACTGTTTCAAAGAAATGAAATGAAATGAAATTTATTTGCATAAAATATGGTACAACAAGATGTTCTATTCTATTTTTGTGCAAGTGTGCATGTCTATAGCATATTCCACCTACCCGGTAAAAGCTCGGTTCATAATTATGTCAATTGTCATCCTATGCGTTGAGCGGGTTGAGACTTCTCTAACTACTACTAAAGCATCAGAACCATATAAAATAGTTGCCCTAACACCCAAAGATAAAAATGTAGTGACCACACAACTCCATCTAACAATGGATGCGCAGAGTGTAAACCATCACTCTGATTTCGCTGAGGATCTTAAGCTCGTTGGGTTGTATTGAGGGAGGCCTTGAGAAAGTTATTAACAGTCTCCTTTAACACAGTCAAATAAGTCTGCCCAAAGCCCACAAAACCCTCAACGTCTTTGCAGCCATAAAAAGAAGCTGTCTCCTCATTTCGAAGGCTTTAGGGATCTCCTCCGAACAAATAGGAGAACTCAAGAAAGTAAACACTTTGCTGAGACCTCTTTGAGTCCCGAAAGCAATCTGCTAAATATTGGGAAAGAAACACGGGATTTACCTCTGCAGGGAAATTATTCACATTTTCGTGGGTAAACTCTTAGTCCCAGATCTTGAAATCGTGTAAACATAATGTCAAGATATTGTGTTAACCGACACTCAATATTATATTAACATGTTTGAGAAAAATATATAATTTTGAAGGAATTTCTCTTTGTCATCAGAATTATCCGCATGTTATTTGCCTGCCTCTACTCATTTGTCTTTAACGAATATGTAGTTATTTGCACTCCACACGAAAAAACTCACACTACGTACTTGCCTATCACTCCACGATCGCTAACCGACTGTTTACTAGCGATAACGATGTCTATGCATGTTTAAATGGCGGTAACCTACAGTTGTGCCTCTCTTTAGATGTTTGTAAATTGACGTAAGGCTTGTTAATTTCTAAAAATTTTAGCGTTTAAAATGTCGTAATTACCGTCCGTAGATTATAACATTTTGCGATTAAAGCTATAAGTGCAAGCATTATTTTATTACTATACGCAAAAACGCAGTATCCGCAACAGACATCATATTGAGACCGCTGTAACCACCATGGTGGGGTAATTTAGCAATAATGGAAATGACGTAATTGGACTTGGTTAAACAAATACCATTTTTTTGGTGTTTTAGTTTGAGGTGTGATAAAAAAAATGCATTCGTTTTGCTATACTTACTGTCCAGTTTTTTCTAATCATCGTAGAGCAACGAGACCCAGGCCATTCAACGCGGAAAAATTCGCTGATTCCGAATATTAACATATTTTGCCGGTTAAGCATGCAAATATTAACTTAAAATAAGTAACCAGTTAACACTATTAAGTATACTATAGTTACTATTTAAAACGAGATATTTACCATGTACATTTGTTTTCATGAGCTCCCGATATTCCCGATAACAGTGCCGAAATATCGGGAGCTCATGAAAACAAATGTACATGGTAAATATCTCGTTTTAAATAGTAACTATAGTGTAAATGACCATGTTAGCTTAAAATCTTACTATTAAGTATAATATTTTTATTAACTTTAAACATTTTTTTTTACTTATTAGTTGTATTATTTTATTACATTAGGTATATTACACGACGAGTAGGTCATCTCCGGTGTAAGACATCTGACTTACAAGCCATAGATGAAGTTGTGTTTTAAATGCAATGAGAGACAGGGTTTTTATTTTTTCCGGAAGGGCATTAAACAAGAAATCGATTTTTTTGTAAACATGATTTAATAAGCAACTTGAATCAAACCTTAGTAATTAAAATTTAGACAGATTAAGTAGGACTAAAAATTTAAAGTAAAAAAACCGGCCAAGTGCGAGTCGGACCCGCCCACTGGGGGTTCCACACAAAGGATGCAAAACAGGCAGCACGCAACTCTCAGTGCGTAACAATTGCACAGTTTTAGAATTTTACTTGTGCTAAAAGGTCTTGCTTTTTGTAATTCTACGTCAACGGGGATTTGGAAATAAACGGGAAATGCGACATAAATGGTTATATCTTTTGATTATGTTGATAAAAAGGTTTTTACCGTTTCAAGGTACCGCAGACCTGTCTCTGTGGTATAATTTTAATTACTACCTCTACACGTTCCCGAGATAGAGTCAGCCCACATACAGGGTTCCGTTTCTTTCCTTTTAAGGTACAGAACCATAAAATGACTTGTGACTTGATCATTATAAACCAAATGTCACAATATTTTTTTTCTACTCCAGCACTTAACGATGCATACAATATTTTTGCACTGTTGATTTTTTTTAATTTTTATAGTGGACAAACGACATCTTTATCCTGCCACCATTCAAGATTTCCCTTTTATCGCCATTTTAGCAATCGTAGTAAAACTAGTGTATGTAACAGGTCATAATTGGTTCTTGAAATTCTCAGGTCTATTATTACAAAACTTGATTACGTCTTTATTTATAACAGCGACCCTTGAATTTAAAGGGCCCTTATTACGTCACTGGTTGCATAAACTACTATTAAAATTCTTGGGTAGAACGCGGATAAGCGGTCGCGCTGCCATACTAAATTAGTACGGCACTGCATATCGGTGGTCACCGACAGTTATTTTATATAAATGTTCCGTCTAGTCGTAAGTGGTCTGCGTTTTTACCTCAACACCCGATACTCTTGACTTTCAACCTTCTAAACTTTGGATCCTCAACGCTTCTCCATTACAACCTGATACCTCAACTCCTAAGTCAACTCATTAGAAATTTTACAACTTTTGTAAAGCGATACTATATCGCTGGTTTAAATTATGAAATCAAAATGGCATCCTGCTAATTATTACCATTTCCTATATTACAAGAACCGCAGAGTTTCAGAATCCCACAAATTTCAGACTTCGGATTCACTTTGCGGAGCGCTAGTAGAGTGCAGAAATTAGCAGTATGTAGTCTTGTATAAAAACGCTATTCAAATTTAATCATCAAACTCGTTTTTTGCCGCGAAGGTATACGAATTAAATCACTTTTGTAGGCTTTCTCTAAAGGCTTATTTTAATGTTTTTACTGCCCAAATATTGGCTAGAAGAAATAGCTTTTTAGCGATAAGACCGCGTGTTGTTTGCCTCTTTAATCAATTGATTTTACCTTATAAATATTTTCTTGTAGTGAGGTGTCCAATAAAGATTATTCTATCTACATATCTATCTATAAATTCAGGTTTAAGGCTCTTTTACTAACCTCAAATTAAGATTAAAGTATTCATATATATTTTAGCATTCGCTTAGTAACTTAAATTTTGTCATAATTTAGTTGAAGTATATCTCAAAAGCGTAAGGCTCATATCCCCAAAATTTTATCAGGGGCCTTAACATTACGTTTTAACGCGATTCAGTTTAGGTTCAGTTGTATGGAAGCGACTCAGTTTAGGTCGTCAATTGAATCGCGTTAAGACGTCATAGTAAGACCCTAAGTCAGGTATTGCGCGTTTTTAATACAAGGCCTTTGTAAGACTATCTTTTCATCGTTCCTTCATATTCAGACAAATGTATGTTATTTTGCCGGAAAGCAACACCATTCACAATCGATGTTTCTAAAACCTGTTTCTAAAACCTGATGCTAAATGCCATGGTGCTAGTTAGAGGGAGTTTTCGAGCGTTCTAAAACCCATTTAGGCTGGATTTGAACAAACTTTTTAACCAAGAGTAACGCTTACTCTTGAATACTAATGTCAAAATCCCATAGTAATTTGACGTTACTATCTGAGAGTAAGCGTTATTCTCGGAATAAAAATTTGGTAAAACGCAGCCTTAATAATGGTCTTGATTATTCCAGATATAGGCCTATATTAGGTACGGGTTTTACGTTTATTCGAAGTTAATATACTGTTCATTAGCTGTGACACCTCTCTGAGGTTTCGCGCAGATTATTTCATGTACAAACTCAGTTTAATTTGTTCAAAACAAACACATTTACAGTCATTAATATTTATTCTGTTCGTTGACAGAGGCACGTTTGCTTTAGGGAATTATTTTATCCGAGATTTCGCAAAATGGTGTAGACTTGAGATCACTTTGTATAATTGTCAGAGAAGTTGAAAAGCTTTGAAATGTTTGAGAACTGTTTTTGTTTTGACACTTACTTTGGTAAGTACACTTAGCTGTTTTTTAACATGCAGTTGAGGCCCACTTGCCGCACCTAGAGTTGCTAACCCGGAGTTAAGCTGACATATTAAAAAAACGCCTTAACTCCGGGTTATGTAGCTAACCCCGGGCGGTGGAAGTAGCCCTTAGAAAATTAATTTGTCAGGTCCATTCTTTAACTCATGTCAAAGTCATAATAACGTGTGCAACCGTTCATATAATTTACTTGATTAGATATTTATGGCCACTTGAGACAAGAGCCTTAAATTTATTGTACAGCTCATTATAGGCAAACATCACATGTGTAAACTTAATTAATATATTAAGGAAATAAAATAGGAATATGACACGTTAAATTCCAGGTTCCAACACATTGCAAAGAGTGACTCAGTCCTCGGTGCTAGTCCGGAATGTAATTAAAGAGTCGAAATAAATATCTGCATTACTATATTTTTCATTCAGTAATCTACTCAGACGTGGAATTGCGGATTTTTTCCGGGTACAGTTTTACGAAAAGTGAGAGGTAATATCGAGGTGCGTGGATATCGATTAGGAACTCTGATGTTGATTTTTTCCAATAATTGGGGACAATCCATTTGATTTTTTAATAATTTGTATAAAAATGACAAGTCTAGACTATTTTGGTTTGGTGATGGTTATTGAAAGAATTTTAGGCGTTTGTGAGCGACATTTTCTTTGCCATTCCGGTCGCTCGTGCTAAATGTCATACAAAGCGTATTTGAATCCTTTCAACTCTCAAATTGTGCGTTCAAAAGTGCGGTCGCCAAACTACGCTAGAGTATACCAAGACGCTTCGTACTCAAATATAATGTAAAAGTTTATTTGTATTAAAATATATAGGTACAGTAAGTGTAACTTATCTAACTACCTACCTCTACCTACCTTAAATCTAAAATAGGTCCTTGAGGCATTGTACCTAGGATGCCGGCAGCATTTCCTCGTTGTATCGCAATGCTGATACGTTGTGCGAGGAAGCCACCAGCTCTTCGGTCACCAGTAACATCAACCAGACGTGTCGCGATTTCTACGAAAAACTTGCGTGCGTTGGGACCCCATGGACCAAGTATATTAAGTTGTATTAAGTGTGCGAAAGGTCTTACTATATCGAATTACGAATTAACCTCCGGGGGCTATTCTTGGATGATGCAAGTAGACCTAAGTGTTCAATGTAATTCATAAACTATAGTTTAAGTATAGTTTAAGATTCTAGGGCTGATTTCTATAAGTATAAGCGGATTCTACTGAAACAGAAATGTAAAATGCTTCAGCATTTATAGAGGTCTGTTATCAACTATAATACTCGTATGTTATAATATTGTCTTCTGTTACCACGACTGTTATGCATTGAAATTAAAAACTTTAGAACTCGATTTCACAGGGTTCGATTATCTTAACCCTGTAAAAACGAGGGCTTTAAAAGGGCTCGAAACGTAGGGTCACGGTGTTAATAAACGCGATTAATCCGTTCTAAATTATATATTATAGTTTCACCATACCTGTTCGTCCGTCCATCTCCAATACACGTAAAGTGGGGGGGGGAAGAATAGGGGTTTGGTAAAACCATTTTTCGATAAAGTGAATATTTTTGGAAATAATCTCTCCAAGAGTTAAAAAAAATGTCCCCCTCCCATCTAACTTACAAACCGCAAGTCCAAAAAAATGATAATAAAGCTTTCGAAGACTTTCAAGGAAAATTATTTTTAAATTGGTCAGTTTAGCCGTTTTTGATTTTTTGCAAAAAAAACCTGTCCTTTTGTCTAAAAGAGCGGTTAAGTAGCAAGAGATGCGAAGTTACCCCTTTTTTATTGTCACGAGCATCCTTTTAAGTTCGCCTATTGTAACAGACGGTAAATTATGGAACCTGACTCTGAGCATGACCCGACATGCTCTTGGCCAGTTTTTTTACAAACCACACGGAGTCATAAAACGCGATTAAAACACGATCCCCAATAGAACCAGGGGCGCAAAACCTTTTCCAACTTCCCAGCAATTTGTCATTCCGTGTTTTTAAAGAAAGCAAAGGAAAAGCAATCGTCACCGTTTCATGAATATTGGAACAGCAATTCTGTCATCGCTATTGCCCCAATTGACAGCATTGGACGCACTCGTTAACGAGATGTCTTTTTTTAATTAATTCCGTTTGTAAATTGGAAACGCTTTTGAGATGACAATAAATGATTTGAGATCGAGGTCTTTTGACATCTTTTTTATAATTGATAGATGAAGATTTTAAAATCCGCTGGATTATTTTGTGTTCTTTTGTTTTAGCCGACTTCCAACCAATTCCAATATTTTTATGTACGTCCGCCGATTTTTCCGAGCTCTGTCGTTCGATTTGAGTAATTCTGTTTTTGTTTAAAAGAAGTTACTTTCAAGTTGGTCCCATAAGAATTTGGTCCTGATCTGATGATGGAATCCATGGGGAATCAAGAGAACTCCTTCATTTTTTTAAGGCTCGTATATGTGGTGAAAATCGTAACCACCTAAGATGTTATGTTATCGTTGTAACTGGACGGTGTTCAAACATTTAAAAAAAGGTTACAAAAAATCTGATCAACATAATAGAATCTCAAATTAATTTGTTATTAATTTAGCTTACAAAATTTCAAACGTGATGCGGTTTTGTGTCCAGATCATATCGACAACAAATCTTGTTAAGATTTATAAGTTCGAATCTGCCTAGAGTCTAATATACGACCGCTTCAAACGTCCGTGATAAAATAAAAATGGCAGACTTTCCCGACAGATAAGACGCTTAGTTCATTATATTTCATAGTGGAAATTTTCTTGGAATTGTAGGTTCTTTTAATGTTTGTCTCTTACAATTCTACAACCTCCGAGTATGATCCAGTGGGCTAGAGGTTAGGGCGTCCGCCGTGACTGCGAAAGATGTGGGTTCGATTCCAATTCTGGCCACTGGAAACGTTGGTAAATTTTCTGTAATGATTTTTTTATTGAAAGAAAAAAATTCTCCACGTCCAGCGGGATTTGAACCAACGACCTCTTTGAACATCGGTCCGATCGCTCTGCCAATTTTTTGAGCTATCGACGCCCGATCAAACCCGGCAATGTAATTATAAAATTGTAAATTTCGTTCGCAGATGCCTCTGTTTAATAAAAAAATAATTTAGTTTTTTTAAGTTTCTAATTTTGTTGTTTTTTTTACGCAACTCGTAATATAATTTTAGTAGTACAATAGTACTGTGTGTGAATCTATGTTTTACCGTAGCGTCAAAATTACATAGCTGGGGCCTTACCATCACATTTTAAAGGATGACTCACACCAGGACGGGACGGGACGGGACGGGACGATCTGTTAATTTCTATACAAATAATTACGTGATAGTTCGGAGCCCTTTGATGTCACGTGACGTTTTCTATACAAACTGAGAGATCGTCCCGTCCCGATTCATTTAGGTTCTTAACTGTGCTCAGTTGTATGGTAACGACTCGGTTTAGGTCCTAAACTGAATCGCGTTAAGACGTCATGGTAAGGCCCCCGATTTTCGGGAGTAAAAATGTCAATTCATTCTTTGATGATGCGAGTTACATATCTAGGCGTCTTAATTCGCTAAGTTTAAAGAAATTTTAGACTGTTTTAAAACCAAACGGGTTAAAAAAAATGTTGCTTGAATTATATATGTAAAAAAATCCATTCAATGATTTTATCCAATCCACATTTTCGACCAAATCTCTAAATCCATTAGTAAATCAATTCCTATCCTATCACGACAGTCGGAAACAACGGACGAGGGTCTCGACGCCACAGATATGCGAAATGTATGGCCGATTTTTAATAGCAAGGGTTAGGGTTGGACGTTCGATAAAAATGGTGATTCGGAGTGTTTGCACTGCCAGAGAGGACCGCCTTGGTTCGTATTTTGCCCACTTTATGCCATGGGTGTTAAATTACTACTTGAGTAGCACGTTTGGCGGAATAGCAAAGTAAAATTATTTTCGTTGTTGAATCAAATCAAATCAAATGAAAACTACGCCTACTAGCCTAAACTGAGTCGCTACCTACCATACAACAGTTCAGAAGGCCTACCACGAACCACGAACGAAGTTTCACCTCTCTGTCGCACTTGAGTGAGTAATCACAAGTGCGAAAGGGAGGTATACTTTCGTTCGCGGTTCGTGGTAGGCGCTCTGAACCCAAACTGAATCGCGTTAAGACGTCATGGTAAGGCTCCATGTCTGTCTATGGTAAATTTAATGGATAAGATTAATCTTCAGTCTTATTTAAATATTCACTTTGGAAATCCACTTTATTAGCGCCGTACAATATTGCAAGTAGCTTTATTCTAAAAACATCCATGTTTATTATTTTAACACGCAGTAAACGGGCTGATCATATCCACTTGTGCCCTCTCAACATTTTTCCAACCTTGTTCTTACAATTCTCAGCTTCCATTCCCTTGCAATACGGCTCATTATGCCTTACTCGTTGGCATTGCGAATTTTTAAACGCTGATTATTTGTTGCCCCCAATTAAAGGTTGGCTAAAATGGGTTTAGGCCATTGTATTGGTTGATAAAATGGACGAGGGTATTGTTGGACTGAGAGCCTCCTGTTGAGGGCACACTCAATCTGTAGGTACTTGAATAAAGAACCCAATTTTCTATATAAAACCATAAAAAAAAATATATGTCATGTTTTCATATCAAATGTACTTTGTCAGTTGTCGATGACGCTTTCCATAAATATTAATTTGTACGAGTAAATGATCCTTATCAAAATACGACAAAGTGTGACCTCGGCGTGTTAAATAGTACATTTTGATGGTAATGCGGAAAGTATGTCATTAATTACTTCAAGAGTACCGAGGTATGTCCACGAGCCACAGGCGAGTGGCAATACTCGGGATGAGTGAAAAATGACATATCCGCTCGTGTATCGAACGACGTTTTTCAATACAGATGTGAGAAAAAGTTAAATACATAAGAACGAATGTGAAAGTTTTTTTTAATTTTTTCCGTAACACTATTGTAACTAAACTATCAAGAACATCTTCAAAATGTTTATCTTATCTTCTTTACATTCTCATTTTCAATATCATAATAATTATTTCTCATTAACAAAATAATGAATTGCATGTTGCAAATTGTATCGTCATGTCCACCGTCTGGGCCTGGCCCGTCCACGCTTATTTTGAAGGATCCACTTAGTGGCAATACTTGACCACCTCTTCGTATTCATGCGGTAGACGTGACCTGCCCAGACACGTTTGAGCCTAGCAGCTTTTTCGTCAACGGCAGCAGTGCGGGCTTTTAAACGCAGCATGATGTTCTGTATTCGATCGGTTCTCTTGATGCCTAAAATGCTGAGCTGCATAACTGCATAACCCGCTGACAAACCTTCAATTTGGACTTCTGAATCACTGTGAGCGACCATGTATGAGCACTGTAGGTTATAACTGGCAGAATACACATGTCGACAAGTTCTTGCTTTAGTGACAATGGAAGGTTACTCTTCATTAGCTCTTTAATGGACCAGTAGCTGTTCCAGGTTATCGACCCGTCGTTCGATTACGTCTTCCTGGTATTACCGGTTGCTTAAAGAGTGCAACATAGCGTATGTACCTATCTACCACGACGGACTCGGCCCTACATTAATTAAAAATAAATAATATTAATCTAGAAATAATAAAAGCCTCCTAGCCTAGTTGGTAATGACCCTGCTTACGAAGCAGGAGGCCCCGGGTTCGAATCCTGGTCAAGGCATTTATTTGTGTGTTTGTCACGAATATTTGTTCTTGAGTTATGGATGTTTTCTATGTATTTAAGTATTTATATGTATCGTCGTCTAGTACCCAGAACACAAGCCTTATTGAGCTTACTGTGGGACTAGGTCGGTTTGCGTATGATTGTCCCACAAATATTTATTTTATTTATTATTTAATATTAATTTTAAAATGTGTGTATGTGTGTGTGTGTTTAAATGTGATAATTTATCGAAAACACTTCACAATATATTTAATTTATTACCCGACTTTTTGGTCGCATGATTGCTTTCGCTACATTAACTTTTCGATTAACGTTTTCTGTACGAGTAGGCGATCGTCATTTTGATACCCAGAGTAAAGTTTGCACGACAAACAAAAAACTGATTTTCAAAATCCCAATATCCAAAACGTGACATAATATAAAAGCGAAATCTCCAGCAAATTTTTAAGCATGTTAGCACGCAGAGCTCATATTCTTCCATAACTACGTAATTCTCCATAATCGCTCCCATTTTTTAAATTGGCGTAAGCAACGAATACTCCTTTACTCGTACGTATGACGCTGTAAAACGATGACATGCGACACGTATCGCCTATAAAATTATTATAAAATCGTCTTTTCGTGCTCACGGACGGCGGGAGACGTTTGCTTAGCTATCTAGCTGGTGATTTATATGGTGAAGTGATTGAACGTCCACGTTAGGAAAATGAGATTTATTAGGTATCTATCAGTTGTATCTGTATCTAGGTAAATATATCTGGTGATATATTTTTTTCTCTAGCTATTAAAGTTATACGATTAAAACTCTCGAATGCCATACTAATGTAAGATATTTAATTTAAAATATCGGTAAGAACTCACTCTATGTATGCTTGTTGGGGTGTTAGGGGCAAATCTTGATATAGATTGTCCACTTTTTTATATAGATTGTCAACATAATAAATATATTATATTATATCTGGCCATAAAAGCGTTTGCAAAAGTTTCGACATTACATACTGTACAGTCAACCAATTGGAACCCTAGCTCACTTTAGAACTATGTCATATTGACGCTATAAATCAGATTGAAAGAAATCTCCTGCTGCCTATCAGTTTGACATGGTTAGAGTGGCCTAGGGTTCCAATTGGTTGACTGTATTTAGCACAGGAAAATGAAAACCCATTTTTTTGCCCTAACCCAAATAACATAATTATGTTATCTTTATAATCAACCAACAATTTATATTTTATAAAAATAAATACGGATACAATTTCTAATAAAAACTGTCTCGAGCAGAATCAATCGATCCCGTCCGTTCAATGACCGGCGCAACTTCTGACACCACTGGGAATCGAACCCACACCTGGACTCGTGACTGATGACAGCTTGCCAATACAGAACATTCTTTTACATAGGTAGTTGGGTAATGACGAAGTTTCGTAGACATAGATACCTACTTATGTCGTTTTGGTGGTAAAGATCTTTTGGTATCTTTTGGTCTTTTGGAAATGAAGCTGAAGGCTCAAGGTGTGTGTATTCTATTATTGTAAGCTTAGGGACGGAAGAGAGATAAGTTGCATGTTATAACTAAATGTAGGAAGAAGATGAGATTAGCAACAACGCGGAAAAAAGGGGATTTAAATAGTAAAGATCTAAATGCGTTAAAACCATCAATCCTTAATTGTAAAATCCTAAAATGCAACAAAATGTGAGTAGTCTTTGATTCCCATCGAATGCAGTCCAGCGATTTTCAATCCGAAGGTCGTTGGTTCAAATCCTGCCGGCTCATACCAATCAGTTGTTCGAAACTTATGTGCGAAACATCATTTGGTATTTACCAATCACTTTACGGTAAAGGAAATCATCGCGAGGAAAACAGACTAATCCCAATTAGCCATATATAGTCTACCCTCTGGGTTGGAAGGTTAGATGGCATGGCAGTCACTTTCGTAAAACTAGCGCCTACGCCAAATCTGCCTGAGCCGTGACGTAAGCCGGGCAAACACTAGGAAGAAGAGAAGAGATATTTGTTTTTGCGTGTTCGATACCGACGAACCCGTAAGAGTAGATCGCTACGGCGTGCGGGTAGACCAGAACAAAAAACTCGCAGTACATCAGTGAATATCGCTTATAATCGCTTATAATGGGCCTTATAAGAAGGCTCAAAGTCACCCAAAGGGCAATGGAGAGGGCTATGCTAATATAATAAGGTGGACTGATGACCCGGTGAAGGTCGCAGGTGTCCGCTGGATGCGGGTGACGCAGACCGGTCATTGTGGAAATCTTTGGGGGAGGCCTATGTCCAGCAGTGGACGTCTTTCGGCTGAAATGATGATGACGATGATGACATACAGGTCGCATTTATCAACCAACCCTTGTTAAAAAATTATACAAGTTAGTTGATTACATAAAAAAATGTAGTCGATTCAGTTTCCGGAAATTTTCAAAATGGCGAAATTTGACACAAAGGTCCTAAGCGCCATAAAATATCAGTAAGTATCAAAATAGACATCAACTGTTTAAATAAATTGCGGTCGAATTTACGGCAATAGTTTAATATAATAACGGCCTCCTAGCCTAGTTGGTAGTGACCCTGCCTACGAAGCAGGAGGTCCCGGGTTCGAATCCTGGTCTGGGCATTTATTTGTGTGTTTATCACGAATATTTGTTCCTGAGTTATGGATGTTTTCTATGTATTTAAGTATTTATATGTATCTATCTATTATATGTATCGTCGCCTAGTACCCACAACACAAGCCTTAGAGCTTACCTTGGGACTAGGTCGATTTGTGTAAGATTGTCCCATAATATTTATTTTTTTATTTTATTTATAATGAAATTCAACCCGTAACCACATTGGTAGTTCAAATTAGGGCTTGTGATATACGTGTTACACGCGGAACCGTAGCTACGTAGCCTTAGCACCGGCGGTGCTAAGATCCCGTACTACACGGTCACGTCAAAGATACGTATCCGTTTCTGAATTCGGCTACGTTCCCGCGAATCTCGGCTTCGGCTCCGCTCGGCTTCTTTTAATACACATCTTTTACAATTTGTACTGGTCTATTATTTTTGCCTCCAACATAATATTTGCATCTAAATATTTTTGATCTAATGAATTTTTATTTAAAATGCAAAAGTATGGAAACTGAAATTAAAAACTCGCCCCTTGCATTACATTCGGGGGTTTAATAACACGCATAAAATCTACACTTAACGTCACGGTCACGACTGGATCCGATCTACGTATAAATAAGATACGTAGCTACGTGTACACGGAGATACGTATCTTAATTACACGTAGCCGAATCACACGGAGCAAACGGAACGGATCTCCGTTGCCGAGTAACACAGCAACGGAGATTCGGCTACGGGTTCACGAAACACGGTCACGACCAGGAGCACTAGTTCAAATAACTCGTAAACAGTGGTTTGTTAAAACACCAGTCCTATCACGGTACCTACCGTAAAATGGGGTAAGTTCGGACGAATTCGAATTTCAAACCTAGATAATAGATAGAGCGATGAGCGTCTAGACTAGTAGTACATAGTTTTTCCACTATTCCTTTCTTTCTATGAAATGATAGTTGTAATTTTATCACTAGAAATTACATTTGTAATATTTACTTCCAACTCCCATCGACTACATCAAGCCGGCAAGATTGGATTTCTATTAAAACGTGTTTGCATTCACTTTAAACGCAGCGAGGAAAGGATGGAGCATTTCTCAGTCGCGAGGATTCAATGCGACGGTAATAAGGGGCCGGTGTAATAAGGAGTGGCTTGTGAGCGCGATGGTACTATCAGGGCGGAATAATGTCTTGTGAACGCGACGGTTCTTGTACTGCAGAATATATTAGGGTGCATTTGGGTAATTTCGAATGTCAATTAATGCAGGGTAATTTCAATATGAAGATGATGGAATTATGGCTAATTTTTATTGGGGTATTTAAATTCATAGGGTATAAAAAACACTTAAGAAGAGAAAATGTCACTAAAACAGGCTTTAAACTTTAGACCACACCTAATAAATATTACAACAAAAAAGTTTGTATCATGTGTGCACATATTTGTGAAGATTAACATGTAACGACTTTTTGTTGGATTTTGTTGCCTACTTAATACTAGACTCACGATCAGTTACGCAAAAAAATTTAGCTATTATCGATTATTTCCGGAAACATTCAAAATTTCGATATAAGCTGTCAGTTAGGGTTTGCAAACCGGTTTTAAAAAGTATGGTAAACCGGTAGTTACCGGTTCTTAACCGAAATTCCATACAAATAAAAACCACTTAGGGAATGGAACCTTAAAAAATGTAAACTGTAACGGAATGGGAACAAAATATTGCGAGACTTTTATCTGCTAATAGGATTGAAAGAGCTCGAGATTCTGCGTAGAAATCACATAAAAAAATCCTTTAATATAAAAATGGCTCATATAGATGCATTAACAATGCATTAACAATGAACCTACACTCAAAAGATAAAACTACGTTTTACAAGGCTTATGCGAAATGTGAGAGGCTTCCCGCCGTTCTGTTTGCATCCTTTTGCGATTCAAATCTAGCAAATACGGTTACTGCAGTGGATGTGAAATCCACGCGTACGCGATCTCGTGAGCGAAATCTATTTTACAGATCCTATATTCAAGCGAAGATGTTATATAAAGTAGTCTGTACGTTGAGAAGTATATATAAATAAATTATTCACCGGGGAATTGAAAGAGGTGAAACTAAACGCAAAAAGCCGTAATTTGCGGGACTGCTTCAAAATCTGATTTTGATAGAGATCCTGTAACTGGTTTCAATGAGGGTTACCGCGAGTCGATTTTCCGCTAGGGGCGCTAGTGGAACGTGGGTCCTGCGGGAACATTTTAAACGTCACTTTGACATTTCTCTCATACTGACACAGGACCCACGCATGAGTGGCGCTGCCTGGTAAGCAACAATACGGTAGCTCCCATTAGAGCTACACGTCTACCACGAACATCGAAAATTGTCATTGATGGAAAAACCTCCTTGTCACTCTAATATGCAAGTGTGACAAAGATGGAGGTACAAATCAGCAATCCTTCGATTTTCGTGGTACAAGCCTTGACTAATCGAACAAGCGAGAGAAGCGAGTGAGTTCTTCCTATCTACTTAGACAATCCGTTATTTGTTTATGTATGTTTGTATTTGTTTGATGATAACTAGAGTGTCGTTGATTGGTTCGCCATGAAAGGCAGGTGGTTAAATGAAATAAATAGAATTTTTGAATACGAATATAAGCTAAATCAGTCGAAGGGTTGCCAGGGGTCGCGAGTTAGCGTTTGGGGCGAACCGCTAGTATCCCCTTATCCCCAAGAGGTATGGGCACAGCGGATGCATATCGTTTAGCGTGGTAGGGCATAGCACAACGAATGTCGTCTCGCTCAAATCTGGAGCAAGGCCCATCTGGGGAAGTAGCTCCACCTTACAGAAAACCGCAGTTTAGCAGTAACACTAGACCCTAGTGTTGTGTTTTTGTTGCTGAGTAAGGTGACCAGAGCTCCAAGAGGATTCACTGGGTTGACAGCTGGGGACCCACGGAGCAAAGCTTGTCCCTTTAGCTGTCAACACAGTGAATTCTCCTTTTTGTTAAAGGCTCGGCAGCGCGCATGTAACACCCCTGGAGTTGCAGGCGTCCATAGCCTGCGGTGACCGCTTACCATCAGGCGGGCCGTATGATAGTTTGTCACCGTCGTAGTATAAAATCAAAATCCCTCCCCCCCTCCTCCCCTTCCCCCCTTTTCCCTTTTCCCCCTTGACGTCTTTATCTCGGCATCGTTTATCCATTTGTCTCATATTCGAGACATCCTAAAAACAAACGGAGAGGAGCTTTTATTATATTTATGACTATTTTCGTAGTCATGTAGTAAATTCGTATCAGGAAGTATTCATCAGTACCGGTTCATTGCATTTTGGCTCTAAACTTAATATCCAATTCAACTCATCAAGCCTAAATTAAGCCCAGAACGATCGCAAATCCCATATCTCTTACACTCAGTGCCAAGACATAACAGTTAGAGTAATGTGGATGTTAGTTTAAAGGTTATGGCTTCAACGCCTAGTTCAGCATTAGGAATGTGTACATTAATGGGTAACACTTATTTAAACTTTGACGATTTTCATACATTATCATCCATCTCTCATATTTCATCTCATCCATCTATAATGTTTATCTTTTTAAGGTTTATCCCCAGTTGTGGCAATAAATGCTTTTTTTTATATTTTTTCTAAAACGGGCCTTAATCGTGTAAAACTCCTAAAAAGAACCTCCGATGTTTTAAGGGCGATATTGGCCCCATGGTCCCATCAACATCTTCAGTCGCGCGGGTTTTACGAACTGCCCGCACTCGGCCTTGATTATCAACTTAAACATTTTGCGCACTAAGGATGTGACTGTCGGCACACTACACACACAAATCAATTTTTGAGCCAGTGATATTCGATTACGCTTACATTTATTAATGACCAGATTCCAAGTAGCCTCCTGACTTTCCGCGTCCTATACGTAGTACATAAGCCCCAAGCGAAATTGAACTCTTTGTCAATTTGTCAAAGTTACATTTTTATTGGCAAATTTTGATACCCGGTCGTCAGGAGGTTGATGAAATTGGGGTATTTTTTGATTGGAATGTACTCGTTCTTTCTGGTCCATTTAGAAACCAGCCACAAGCCGATAGCTAGAAATGCAAACAAGAAGCATTTAGCAATGTTCACGCAAGTTCTGACGTTGCAAAAGAATAAGGATACATAAACCAGTTTAAGATGCTCCATTTTCAACCTTAATTCAACTCGATATGGTATATTTCTCCACAGCATCTCAATTAAGAATTTCTTGTACAATTGTATACGTTACTGTATCAATAGTCAGGGCGTATACCACGAAAATTGAACGATTGCGGATTGGTATCTCCATCACTGTCACACTTGCACATTGGAGTGACAAAGAGGTTTTCCCGTCAATGTCAATTCTCGATGTTCGTGGTAGGTCCACAGAGAGTTTGTGCAAGTTAACATTTTGATCGTTTTGCGTTTTAGATACGGACTGTTGGATGTGGATTTTTATCTCTTTTTGGCGATGTCCAGCGATTTGATATTGGTGTGAGACTGAAGTTTGACGTATATTTAATCTATCAATATTCCGATAAGGAATGACTCACACTAGAGCGGGACGGGACTATCTGTCAGTTTCTATAGAAAACGTCACGTGACATCTGACGGCTCTGAGCTATCACGTGATTCTTTCTATAGGAATTGACAGATCGTCGCGTCCTGTCCCGTCCTAATGTGAGTCATCCTTGAGTATGATATACGTCAAAATATTCATTCAAAATTGCTCAAGCGTGATCGAGCCGGTCTTAATTTTTTTTTAAACTATGTAAGTGCCTTAGTCATGAAACCCTTTTAAGAGGAGCCCACATTTGGACATTTTTTAAATACTGTCATATCTACTGTAGTAACTTCTCTTCTTCTTTCTAGCGTGTTCCTGGCTTATGACACGGCTCAGGGAGGCTGGGGTCCGCTTTGGCAACTATGGCGTAGGCGGTAGTTTTACGAAAACGACTGACATCTGACCTTTCTGAGGGTAATCTAAGTTCCGAAAAATTGTTTGGTACGAGCCGGCAGGATTTGAACCCGCAACCTTAAAAGTCGCAAACCTTAGGGACGATTCACACTAGACCGGGACGGGACGGACGATCTGTCAGTATCTCAAAAATCAAAATCAAAACATTTATTTTTCAAGTAGGCATGTTACAGTGCACTTTTTAACGAATTAATTAAAAATAAATAAAGCTATACCGGCTCTAACATGGATTAATATGAAAAAATACAGTTTAGTTCAATTTTAAATTCCATTCAATTCCATTAATGACATGTCCGAGGCCTTCGAGCTATCGCGTAATAGAAATTGATAGATCGTCCCGTCCTAACCTAGTGTAAGTCATTTTTAAAGGCTGGGCCACGAACGCTGCTGTTCTATTCCTGTTCTAACCTTTCCATATAATCCAATCATTGAACTGACAGCTTGTATGGAAATTTTTAGTGTTTGGGAAATAATCGATAATAGCAATTTTTTTTATGCTATAGGAGGCAAACGAGCAAACGAATCGCCTGATGGTAAGCGATTAACGTCGTCCATGGACACCCGCAACACCACTGGTGTCGCAAGTGCGTTGCCGGCCTTTAAGGTGGGAGTACGCTCTTTTCTTGAAGGTTTGAAGGTCGTATCGGTCCGGAAACACCGCTGGCGACAGTTCGTTCCACAGTTTAGCCGTGCGAGGCAGGAAGTTTCGGGAAAAGCGCACAGTTGAGGACTGCCAACCATCTAAATGGTGAGAGTGGAAATATTGTCGCATAGGGCGATGGCGGAAAGAAGCGGCAGGGATTAACCCGAACAACTCTTCGGAACACTCCCCATAATACATGCGATAGAAAATGCAGAGTGAGGCCACATCTCTACGCAGCGCCAAGGGATCAAGCCGATCAGAAATACGTTGGCAGTTGACAATTCGAGCTGCTCTCCGTTGGATGCGGTCTAGAGGTCTAACTTTGTTACAGTAACGGATATATCGTGAGTCTAGTATTAAGTAGGTAACAAAATCCAACAAAATATCGTTAAGTACATGGTACATGCTAATCGTCACAAATATGTACACTCATGTTACAAACGTTTTTGCTGTAAGATTTATATGTATATATGTTTTTGAAGCCGTTTATAATGGGTCAGGACCAGTTTCTACCTATTAACATTTGCTCCTAGCGAAATAACACATCTATCACCCGCGGTACATTTTGTAGATTTAATGGTTTTACGTGAATAAGTTTTCTTCGGTTTCTCTTTTAACAGATAGAAGACAAATATGTCGTCATATTCGCATACAAGAAAATTATTTGCTACCGTTAATTTAAAAAAATCGACTTAGTTTAGTTTTATTTTCTTACTATTTACCTACTTCCATAAGAAAAGTTGGTAGGATTTTTGCATATATCATCTATTAATATCCCATTCGAACGTAATTTGAAAAAATCAGGCTATTATAATTAAATGTCTGTCAAAATCGTATCTTTCTGGGTTAATACTGCCAATTAACCTGGTTGATTTCTGACATACACTAGACATGCCCTTATACTAACATTTGCGAATGGTTAGGATATTATATCCAAATATCTATTATATCTGAATTCAATAGATATCTCTAAGACAATAGCAGACAGTATCAGATATCCGGATACAATGGATGGATGGAATGGTTCATGTGCGAGACTAGTTAAATATATAGACTTACAATCGTTACACGTGGATTGAAAAAATAATGACATAAATTGCTGTTATTTACATTAAGAATTGAAGATAATTTGGCTGCCACTTTTATTTATTGATTGATTTTACCAAGAGCATAAAACAGGTATGCAAAAATAAGTTATTGTGATTAATGAATAATGAAAATTCATGTATCAATCAACGTAACAATTTTTAATTAATGGGTTTTCTTTAACCTGTCAAAAGTAACGTAAACACTACATCGCAAGACGATATTCTTAGTATTAACCTACTTTAAAAAATTGATTTTAAAATTACAATGATAAAAATTAAAAATATCTAACGCATACAAGCGAATACTGTGAAAAACCACTAAACATGACTTGGGGATCAAGTGGTTTGAAGGAATGGTTTTAGTAAGTTTACATACAGTATATTACATTGTTATTCATATTTAAGTACGGGAATAATAATTATTTCAGGTTACAAGAAAACTGGGCATATATCTATTTAGATTTCCGCTTATCGCGCAATATAATTCAATAGTTCTTATGACATATGTCTTTACATTTCGCTAGTCTTTGGTTCACGTGTAATACGTTCATGTATTATATCTACTGCTACATACTTCCAACCCATTGACACGTGGAAATTGAGGAGCCTGGTCCGGTCAAGTGTTGACAGATATTATCAAACCTCAGGTAACTGGAATGCAGCTGTAACGGAATTTGATCACTACATATGATATATGTAATTCCTCCAAATTCCTCCTATAATCATACATATATCAACAACTTAGATACTAGATTAGGTAAAGGGTATATTTTGCATCTCTACTGTCCCTAGTAGTTGAGAGCGGTATGACTCTTTATAAAATCATATTGTACCTACATTTATAAAGTACGAGCGAGGTGACATTAAGCCCAATTATTCAAGCCCTCGTCTTCGCCGCGGGCTTAAATTAACACTCGTTCGAAATTTATGGTGTGTAATACACAATATACTATTAAAGTCCAGTGACACTTGTCTATCCCCAGCCCTCATATTTAGCCCTTGAGCTATCTTAGATGTCGCTTTTTGCGGGTTTTGAGCAACTCACGGTAAGCACACATGAGTTTTACCTAATCGTACTCTAGCGACTGGGTCAAACACAAAATGTTCAGAATCTTTCCGGTAGACTTTTCAAAAAGTAAGTGCTATTAAGGTTGATTTCCTTATAGACCACTAATCCATATTAAAAAGTACTCCTTTTCTATTGAATTGTATGATAAAAATCATCACCTGCTAGACAAGCTATTAACTATTGGCTACGGAACACGTCCTTTTCTTTTCTGTGGTCAATAGTTAACAGCTTGTGGACATGTAGTAATGATTTTTATCATACAATGCAATAGAAAGGGAGTAGCCTCTTAAATGTAGATAAAGCTTAAATAAGAAAATCAAGCTTTATAGCCCTTAACTTTTTAATAGTCCACCGGAAAGACTCCAAACATCTTAAATAATATTTAAAACGGGTCACTCACGTAATTTAGTCCATTTTCGCTCGACATGTTTCGTTCCAAACATCGTGCGCGATCCGATAGTGTTTTCATTTCGTTCTTAACTGGTAGGAGCGAGATGCAAATAATATCGAATAGCGCAGTCGCTATCGAATACGGTATCATTTTGCGCTTATCGAGTTTGTCCATAGTCAACGTAAACTTATTCAGTACCCGCCCACAGCAGCGTCATTCAACCAAATAACCTGGGAAAGGTACGGTTTTGACAGACATTAAATGATAATGGTGTGATTTTCTCAAGGAACGTTCGAATGGGATATTTAACTCTTAATCTGGTAATTTATGACAGGTCATACAAATTCTATGACCCACTTTTTGTTTTTTTTTACCAGCCAGAATCGTTAGGCCAATTGAACGCTGATGAGGCTTGAACTCACGACCATCCCTTTTTTTGCTAAATTAAGGGTTAAAGATTATGTTATTATATGCAAAAATCCTACATAGTTTTCTTCCGGAAGTAGGTAGTATAAAACGATTAGCATGTAATGATGTTTTGTTGGATTTGGTTGCCTACACACGATATATCCGTTACGCTAAATAAAATCAGGTATTCAAAATGATTTCCCAAATAATCAAAAGTTCCATACAAGCTGCCAGTTCAATGACTGGATTAAAAATGCGCAGCCAAGCGTTCAGAAACTTCGGCATAAGCTGGTGACAGCAAAAAATGGCTAACGAAATTTTACGAAGTTTTCTACTTTCTTTGGCCGAATACCAGCCAATATTTTATGTTCCAGCTCTGACATCGTAGGACAATGTTTGCAACTAGCCCTAACTGCAACTAAACAAAATAAGATTTAACTTGAATGTACTACTGCTTACAAAGTGGAGGACACAGTTCCGGGCTCTAACCATTACTTAACGCAATTGAGTTGAAGACCTAAACTGAGTCGCTTCCATACAACTGAGGCTAAACGGAACTAGCGGGCCTAAGATAGTCCACGAATTTCATAAGATAATGCTATAAGTTTTTTTTTTCTTTATTAAGGAGCTTTTCATTAAACGAATATGTTGCCCCGTACTTAAGCACTTAATTAACAGAGTTCATATAAATGCTATAAGTTGATAAACTGATAAGTTGCACGGATAGCGCGACGGTGACAGCTGCCAAATGCAAAGACATTTGACAGAACTGTTTAAAATTATCCGAAATTGTCAGAACGTGCCGACAAACTGTCGTCTTATCAGGATATCCGCTTGGCATCTTAGGCCCTCTGAACTGAATCGCGTTAAGACGTCAGGAAAGAAATTATATCAAATGTTTGTTTATATCGTGTAAAACTGTAAAATTTAATTTTTTAACTTGTTCTTTTGTAATTGTTTAATTTGTGGTTTTTCCGTTTCAGTAAGTATTATCCTTTGACTTGGTTTCTCGTGGAACCACAAATTGTAGAGGTAAATATTTTTGACATTTTGTAATTTGCTTTGAATAAATAAGTTCCGAGTTTCTATGTACTTATTCTTAAGAGAACTCGCATTCCTGGCTCAAAAAAAATGCTGAAAACAGTTTGTTGTATAGAGCTATTAGAATCTTGGATATCCTACTTCATCAAGCTAAACATTTTGACACTACCGTGTCTTTTGTAAGTTGCAATGTACATCAAATCCAACATCGTCCACTTCTCAAAATACAATAGTTATCGTCAACATTACAAAATAAGTTCTAGATCATTTAAGACAGTGTTACTGGCAAAAAGCTTTTTTGGAATGGCACCAAGAGTTTACAACAAACTACCAAAATATATTCTGGAACTTAATGATTTAAAACAATTCAAAAAAGGATGATAGAATTTTTTATTTCAAAAGCATACTATTCTGTTAATGATTTTTTATCCGACTCTGGAAGTTTTGTTACCCTATGGAGAATGTAACAATCTTAACTAGGTACTTATACACTTCAATTTAAATTAACTTGATATGTCTAATGCTCCATTGATTGTCAGTGAATGCTACCAAAATTGTATTTAATGTTATTTAAATGCATGCTGCATGCTATCTGCAGATATTTGTGTGCCGTATGGCGAAACAATAGTGTAACTACTTTTAATATATTGTAAGACATACTGATGTACCCACCTATGTTTATTAAATAAATTAATTTGAAATTGAACACTTTGGACACAGTTAATATCATATCAAAATACAAAATATTAGTCATACAATAATTACAAAAAATGTCATTAAATAAAAATTAAATTAGAATCTACAAAAGGTACATAAATGCAAATTATCATATTGGTATTAAATTATTTTCTAAATAAAATCCAAGGCGGTCTGGTCTATATGGAAATCGGATCACAAGTAGCAAAGATGGCGATTTACATACGAAGCGATTGAACTGGGTGGTTATTAACATCTAGTTTCACTCAGACCTCTGAATGTACATAGTTTTCACGGGACCCGAGTTCAAGTTATACTGGCGAAGGATAGGGACAAAATGTATTGAGAGTTAGCCGGTCTATGGAGCGATTTGTAGACCGAGCGAACTAGAACTTGAGTATGCTGTAGATTTATTGGTTTTTGGAATACGAACAATCTTTTATCGGCACTGAGCTGGATTTGTGGGAAGCATTTTTACTATGTATTGTAACTGGATTGAAGTAGTGTTGGTTTTAGGAAGTGTTTCTTGAGTTGGGCATGTGTAGTAAAACTAATTCCAATTTTTCTTTGTGGTATTTTTCTTTCCTTTCTCCAACGAACTAATGTAATGTACGAGTACATTGTAATGTATTGAATCAGGCGTTACTTGCGGAATTCCATATTAACAACGAAAATAATGTTATTTTGCCAAACGTGCTAGTCAATTAGTGCCAGCCCGTTAAAGATGACTCACACTAGCACGGGACGGGACGGTACGGGGCGGGACGGGCAAATCTGTTAATTTCTATAGAAATTATCACGTGATAGCTCGGAGCCCTCGGGTGTCACGTGACGCTTTCTATAGAAATTAACAGATTTTCCCGTCCCGCCCCGTCCCGTCCCGTTCTAGGGTGAGTCATCCTTAATTGTAATATATTAAAGTAAAAGACTTACACCTACCTACTTGCGTATTTTTTGCATGCAATTAATGTTCCGCGGCGGGAAGGTGGGCTTCTTTGAGCATGTACGAAATATAATAATATTTCCTAGTTGCTCTTCAATGACGAAATATTTCTTACACTTGACTCGTTAAATCCCCTTTAGGTTATAACGAGATCAGATGACAGTAGTTCTCTTAAAATAACACTTCTGACATCAATTATTACAATTACAATAACAAACGGAATCAAAATTACCTTAGCTATAGCAACAATACTGAGAAACAAATCAAGCATTTTAATTTATTATTCATATATTTAGAGGTGGCCGTTAAAGTAGAAAGTTCCTCGGCAAGTTGAATCCTTAGCGAGCGATATTGCAGGCAGAGAGCTTCATGAATGATAAAGAAACCTCGCCACAGAAGCTGGCTTAATTCCCGTAATGATGCGCTTGAACATGTGCGCTACTTGCGCTAGTGAAGTGCGCTTTCCTGACTAGTTGCTTAGCATGTTGATATTTTTATTTTTCCTGTGACTTTATAGAAACTGGAACATCAGTCACTGCTATAGAAATATTACGTTTTTCCCCATAAGTATCTTGCACGTCCAAGACCAGAATATTATCAATGCTGCTTGCTGTTTTAAAGGCTGCTTTTTCTATAAAGCTTCTATTAAAAAGTTGCCTTCTAGTATGGGAAGACAGCACGGTTAGCACAAGATGGCGCGCGGGATATTTCGCGGTCGAGAAAGACACCTGTCATTGTCTAATCCAGACAGTTAGAAAGTGATAGAGATATCCCGCGCGCCGTCTTGTGCTAACCGGGCAGAAAAGCGGTCTTTGACATCCTGATTATCATCGTAGTGTTTAGGTATCCTTGCAGATAAGATGTGATACAAAAGGGTCAAGCCATATCAGAATTTTCTAGAAGAACTATAAATTGGTCCCTGAAAGAGTGCAAGATAGAAATGTTTCCTATAAAACAACGCCTTTTTATAACCACTTTTACAAACTATTTTAAATCTAAATAATATTATATTTTTAAGTAAGTTTTAGGACCCCTTCAGGGTATAGGCCTCCTCCAACCTCTTCCACCGATCTCGGTGACGACGCTTTCTATGTCGTCTGCCCAGCGAGCGCGTGGACGCCCAGCTCCGCGTTTGCCGTGCAGTCCCGTCCAAGTAGTTATTCGTTTTGTCCATTTCTTCTCTGGCATCCTTACGATGTGATCTGCCCACCGCCATTTAAGTCATTACGACTTGTTCGAGAGCGTCAATAACTTCCATTTTTTCACGTATATTTGTGTGACGTATTTTATCAATTAATCTAACTTTTATAACTTTTTTCTTGACTGCTCTCTGGCATGCTCTGATTTTGTGTTTAATGCAGCTTGTATATTTCCATGTTTGACAACCATAACTAAGTGTGGGAAGTAGACACGAATCCAGCACTTTTCTTTTGAAGTGTACTGGCAGGGTGCTTAAAAGTATTGTCATACTCCAAAGCTTGTTCTATGTTTTATTTATCCGTCGTTCTACTTCTTCATTGTTGTTGTCCGGTCTAAAGGATATCTGTTTCCCTAGATATATGTACTCTTTTACATACCTAGTCTATCTTAATATCTTCTATAAATATTTATTTTTCTATATGTCATTATTTTAGTTTTTTTAAGATTTATTTCAAGACCTAAGTTGTAAAAGTTGCGCGTAAAGTGTTTATCATGAATTGTAGCTCACTCCAACTTCTAGATAATAGTAGAATGTCATCTACAAAAGCTGAGTATGATAGATATTTTCCATCTATGTTTTATTCCTCTAATTCCCATTTCAGATTTTTCATAACTATATGTAGGACGCTTATGAATAGAGTCGGGGAGAGCGGATCTCCTTGTCTTACCCCTCTTTCAATGTTTATGTATCTTCCAGTGGTTTCTAACTTGACTCTACCTTTGCAGTTAGTGTAGATTTATTTTAGTATGTTTATATATGTCACATGGATTTTTGCGTCTTCCAAAGCTTTCCATATAAATTTATGTTCTACCGAGTCGAATGCCTTTTGGTAGGCAACAAAGGTAGCATAGAGTGGTATTGGGAACTCTCTATGCTTGTCAATAAGTTGTTCTACTGTTTGCAAATGGTCCACAGTACCGAACCCTCTCCGAAAGCCCGCTTGTTCCACTGTAAGAAAGTTTTCGATTTTTGGAGCCATTCTGCTGAGGCCTGCAGCTTATTTCGGACTCTACCCATTGCTTAAGGACGTTTTTTTGTAGCAGTATTTCAATAAAACTTGTGCTATGGGGGTCAGTAGTATATCCTTCGATGCAATCAACATATCATTTATTAATTCATCGCAGCCTGGACTTTTTCCTGTTTTCTGTAACTTTAGAAAAGACAATCTAACTTTGGCAAACAAAAAATTAACCTTGTTGAAATATTCCGTAGAATGTCAACTTCGCTAAAAATGACTAAGATAAATTCACGTATCATTGTTTTATATGACCAACTCAAGGAAAACTTCCTAAAATCAACACTGCATCCAGTTACAATACATAATAAAGATCTCTAACACAAATCCAGTTCTGTGCCGATAAAACATTGTTCGTATTACAGAAAGGAATAAATCTACAGCATACTCAGTTCTAGTTTGCTCAGTCTACAAATCGCTCTATAGACCGGCTAACTCTCAATACATTGTATCTCTATACATAGCCAATATAATCCGTTAAAATTGTATATAATCAGAGGTCTATGTGAAAAACCACCAGTTCAATATTTCGCTTCGTATGTAAATCGCCATCTTTGCCAATTGTGATCCGATTTCAGACCGTCTTGGATTATATTTATAAAATAATTTCCTTTTTTAGATTCACTGAAATTTATTGAAATGAACAAGAATAAGGCCTCCTTACATGATTTGTGGGCTTGTGAAATGTTCTGAGTTTCTGAGGGTTGAATTACCTTAAATGACGAAAATTTGAGTGAAAACTTGAAAGGGGGATGAATGAATCCAAGTTTTAAGACACACGGGACTGTTTATTGGATGTTGGTTAAAAGTTAAATCGTGAAGTAATTCCAGGACCATCCGTCTCCCACGGTAGATTTTCTCCTGCGGTATTAATTTCGGGACCAATACGACCTTCCAAAGAAAATGAACTTTCTCAAAGATATGCCGACTTACTTCGATCTTAAAGACCCCGAATAGGTACCCTTGCAAACACTGATGCAATTTACTGAGGAAATGCTGCCAGCATTCTTGGCCTCATGCCCCAGGGGCCAGGGCTGTTAGCTTTTTAGTTTAATAGTTATTTTTAATTTAAGTTTTTTTTTTCTTTTGTGATAGGTATTTATGTTGCCAATAAATATATTACAACCGAAAATTTGTTTATTATACATATACAATGTGAAAAAATGGATGATCTGCTTAAGGGCGTTGTCAGCAATGAGTAATTATAAAGAAAAGGAGAAAATAAGGTCTTCAAAGGTTATAAAAAATAGCACTTTTCTAAAATAGTAATTGAATCAAATCTACTATGGAAGCCTGAAAACTGCGAAAAAATTAATAGTTTTAAAAATATTAAGCCAGTTTCAAATTGCCTGCATATCTGCCAAATCCTGCATGCTAATTTAAAGATATATTGCAACAACTTTAAACGAGGAACTTTACCGGTAACCTTATTGTATTAAAACTAGGCGCAAATAAATTTCCAAGTTGTTTTTAAACTGTGAAACATCCAGTGAACAATAAATTTTCGAAACTCCACAAATAATCCAGGCGCATGTCGCTGGCCCGATTGTTCACGAAATACTTTCTCTTGATTTGAAACCATGCCTGGTATAACTTGACCCTCATCATTTTCCCTCGTTTGTACAGCTTTTGTAGGTATTTTTCTATATTTTTTCTTGACAACATGATATCACATCACGTTTACGTCTTTAAAAACTAAGTAAACTTTATCTTTTTCACCTCTCTAGTTAATGTTACAATTATTTCGACTCTCGTTAAAATCATGATCTTGGTCAATGGTTAACGCCATAACTGTAGTAGTAATACTCGTATAACACCTGTATGTTCTTGCAAAAAAAAAAAAATTGAATTTGAGTTTTTTTTTAAATTTTAATAATGAATGCCGTATCGTTGGAACTAAATCTAGTTTTTTCAAGACCAAGACAGCACGAAGGAAGCCATTGTCCCTTGATACGTGATACTCCTTACTAGATGCCAAAGATATTTAGCTTTGTACAGTGATATAAATGTCAAAAATAAGTAAGACACAACTTTGCACCCGGTTGCCTTCACACCACTCATATGGCATATTCTTGGACTTTACATTCTAGTTATGTTTGTCATATCTTGCCAAACGTCAGTCCCACACTCAAGCTTCTGTTACTTATGCTCATTCTTCTTCTTCTTCGTTACACACTTTACAGAGTGGTCGTTTGATCTGATGGGCGTTATATAGTCTTTAGAGTGAATTGCTTAACGATGCATCGCCATTCTTCCCGCCAAGCTTTTCTTCGTGAGCACACGTTTATTGTTGCAAACACACAGGATTTGATCTGGTTGGTCATTGGCGATCTTCCTCTAGCCCTGACACCTACTTTTCCTTGCATAACAAGATGCTCTATGTATGTTCCGACACGCTCATTATTGTCACGGGAAGTGGGAGGTGAACTGCTCTCTGCTATAATAAGCATGCTAATAAGCATGTAGCATGCTAGGTATGAGCATCTGTAACAAAAGCTTTACTTTTTAGAACGTAGCTAGCCGCTACAATAATAGTCGATCGACCGTCATAGACATTCCAATCTACCTGAAGAGTACTCGTTGGGGATTGTGAACGCAATGGAAAATTAACTTTAAAATAAATCACTTTGGATCTCTCGCTCATTGAAACGGGAAATACCTTTAAACTTCCTAACTGACACACCAAAATAAACCTTCAATCTGTGAGTTTAAGATCGAAATTCCATTAGGAAGGGTTAAGGAAAAGTTGAAGACAAGGAATTAATATGAAACTAGAGCGTAATTTGTGGAAGTCGATTTTGTTTCGAACGGAAATTCAATTATATTGGTCTGATAATGGGGGGGGTATCAATTACAGGTATTCAATTGAGGGGGGTTGATTTGGATAAAGGAGGGCTAATTATAAGGGATTTTTCTCTTTTGAACCAAGATTAATCAGGTTACTAGGGTAACGACAATGAAATCAATTGGAATTTAATTAAAATGTTGATTCATTGTGATTGTTCTGTTCCTGGAATGGGTAACAATCCAGAATTATTTAGTAAATTATATAAAAATAAGTTATTGTGTATCTTACATGATTTGGACACAATTTCAGTTTTATCACTAAAACTGTAACGACAACGATATTAACACAATTTGTATGTCATGCCAAATTATTGTTATTGCGCTTCTAGTTAACTCGATATGTGTGCTTTGAATGCATCCCATCCCATTTGCTGAACGATTTCAATGCTCAACAGTAAACACAAGGCAGTCAAACATTGTATTAAGTGCTCAAGATACAGTATTACAACAACTAACTCAGAAAGATTAACGAGAAAAAGTTATTTTTACATATCACAATGGCTGGTTATTATTTATTTACGGAGTCGAGGTCGAGAGAAATCCAAGATTTTTAGATGAAATAAAAAGGTCAACGACATTTTCGTAGCTGTATTGAGTCGGCTACATAAACTCGAGAAATATAAAATAAATAAATATAAATATTTTATGGGACAATCTTACACAAATCGACCTAGTCCCTCGGTAAGCTCAATAAGGCTTGTATTGTGGGTACTAGGCGACGATATATATAATAGACATATACATATAACTACTTAAATACGTATAAAACATCCATAACTCAGGAACAAATATTCGTGATAAACACACAAATAAATGCCCTGACCAGGATTCGAACCCGGGACCTCCTGCTTCGTAGGCAGGGTCTAGTGTCAACTAGGCTAGGAGGCCGTTAAATGCCGAGAAATGACATTCAAGACTGCTGCAATCGTGAAAATGATTGAAATGTGAAAGTGAATGAGCATGACAGTATTTATTAATCAAATGGAATTCCGTACGATTATGATCAACAATATGTTTTAGCGTGAGAAACTCTGGGGGGTATGATTTGTTTCAGTAAAGAGTATCCACAACAATCAACTCTCCCGCTTTCCACTAGGGGTCAATATAAAACTCTAGCTTATTATTAACATAGGAATTAATCCATTATCTTCTTCTTAATATTTTCACAGCTCAGGAAATCTGGGGTCTGCTTTTGGCAACTACTCCCAAGTAAGCGCTAGTTTTACGAAAGCGACATAACCGAAAACTCTGAGCCAACAACGCTCTCGTCTGTAATAAAACCATGCTAATTAATACCATGATCATTAACTTAAAATCATAAGTATGTTCAGCATAAAATCCGTTTAAAACTTTAAAAGTGTACAATCTTCATGCTACCCGGCTCCAGTGGCAATTTTCGCTAGAATTTTAAAATTTCAGTTCATTCCGCGAGCGCCGGTTAAGTTTGACAATTATCACCGCTCCGACTATCCGAGTTGCTAATGACGAACTAATTATCTTTAGCTAAGTTGGTAAATGACCAATTTTATTACAAGTGGTTATGTCAGCTGAGCGTTGGTGACCAATGTCTTACCAATTAGTTTTTCGGAACTTATGTTACTACGAAATATCATTTGATATGTATGAATCACTCTTCGGTGAAAGAAGACGTCGTGAGGTAACCAAACTAATCTCAAATAGGCTTAGTTCCAGGATGACTCACACTAGAACAAAACGGGATGAAGGGGGACGGGACGATCTGTCAGTATCTATAGAAAACGTCGTATTGTATTAATTAATTCGTAATTTCGATAAACAGTCCCAGTTCACGTCGCTAACTAGAATAGTTTTATTCTAACAATTGTCACCGTTCCGACTATTCGAGTCGCTAATGATGAACTGGTTAATTTCCTGTAGTTAACGAGCCAGTGATTGCCCAATCAGTAGAGAGCGTTATTAAGGTTACGTTCCGAGTGTTGCGACGTCACGGCTGCAGAAAAATAATAAACAAGGTTTAGGTTTAAAGAACTTTATTTCTCATAAAGAATTACAGAATTCACTTACAATGAGAAAGGTTACAATTTAGAACTAAAATTAAGCATACAGTGTTTACAAGTTTTTCACTTACACGAAAGACATGCAACATAATAAATAACAATTCATATAAAAATAAAAGTAGGTAGAAACATATCACAATAAATACTTTGCTAAACACTCGGAACAAAAACATGTGTTACTAATAACTGCACCACAAACACCGCGATGTAGGAAGGAGATAAGACGACGCGCTTGGATGGATGCGGCATATTTGGGCAGAGTAAGTGTGCTCATATTGGTAGTTTGTCTTTGTGTTTTAGTATAATTATATACATATGCGTACTTTTACTTAAATTTAATTTTGTTTATATATTCAGTTTATTTTTATTTTATTAGATTATATTGTTTTTTTTATTAACATATGTGTACTTATATAATGTGTAACAGAGTTTTTTTTTTATATACATGGGGCTATATTATTAGCAACGTAGAATTTTAGGTATTTTTTGAAGCTAGTCAAGGACTTAGCGTCTTTAATGTCTCTAGGTAATTTATTGTATAATTTGGCACCATCGAAACTAATGCACTTTTTTCCATAATTGGTTCTAGGGGGTCGCAAAACTAAATGATCAGCATTTCGCAATTGAGTTCTTTGTATTAGGGCTTTCTTTTTGAAGTTTATATTTGTGTGAATGTCTTTATTTAATATTTTTCTTATCAATATACATGTATTATAGATGTAGGTTTGAGTAACGCTAAGTATTTTTGTATTTTTATAAAGTGTATCTGAAGAAGTATAGTAGTTATAGTTAAATAATACTTTAATCAATTTATTTTGTGCCGTTTGTATTTTTTTTAGATGTATTTTAGCTGCAGCTCCCCAGACCTCTATTAGGTAATCGATGTGTATAAACAACTGTTTTAAATCAGGCTGTCGGTTTCAACTTCAAAGGCTCTGTATACCGCTCGATCGCCTTTTCAACCGACAGCACACCACCCGGTCGGCCGACCTAGGTACAGATAGGCGGATGTTGTGGATGCGGATTTACGCAAACTCCAGGTTGTGGACTGACGACTAATTGCGCAGGACCGAAGTCAGTGGAGGCCAAGTCTCACTTTGGGTCACTGCGCCAGAGAAGTAAGTAAGTAGGGTAACGAGCAAATATATTACATACCTAGGATGCTGAAAGAAGCCATTGAAATCCTCATATATAAATTAACCTCATATATTATTTTTAATTTTTCTTTTTTTTCCAAATTGTTTGTGAATTTTATTTTATTTTATTATTGATTATTTATGATTGTTAAATTAATGTTATTATTATTATAGTTAAAATGTGTAAAACGTATATGGACCTGGTCTGAAATAAATATTCTTATTCTTATTATTATTATTCTTATATATGAATCGAGATGGTTTTTAGATGTTGAGGGTCTGGTATCCTGTGTTCCGTAACAATCGAAAACAGACTGTTCCGGTAAGCAATGCACGGGTTGATACTGTAAGTGTGGTGTGTCGTGAATGTGATCAAGTTTTCAAATAAAAAGGGGGCAGAAGTAGTGCCAGTGACAAAGCGCAAGACAAGCGAACCCGTAAGAGGGTAGATCGCTATGGTGTGTGAGTAAACCGCAACTAAAACTCGCAGCATGACAGTTACTTCGTGAACATAGCGCTTGCAACAGTATTGAAATATCGGGTGCTCAAGCCGAACCAATAAAAGCTTTAGCGATCTGGGCCCTTACCATGACATATTAACGCGATTCAGTTTATGACCTAAACTAAGTCGTTGCCATACAACAGAGCACAGTTAAGAATTTAAACTAAATCGCGTTACGACGTCATGACAGCCCTGAGCGGTGTAGGTGTACAAACATGAAAGATCTTGCCTTATACGACGGTCTTCCCTTAAAACATTCTTACCCACATTGTAGTAGAGAAAGCAGTGTAGCAGAAAAAGGTGCCTGTTCACTATCAGTTATCGTCGTAAGTTACGCGCCGGGCGTTTAGAACTTTACTGTTAATTCCGTCATTAGTGTTTTCATTGGTGTATCAATAAAAATCTTCTGATCTCTGCCGCTGCAACGATGTAGCAGCTACTTTGCAGCAGCAACGGCAAATTGGAAGGGTTAATCAACCATTTCTTGTCACAATTGCCATGGTTACGGTCTTCTGAAGGCCTAGTATAAAAGTTGTACGACATTAACTCCTCGACCGCGTTAGCGTATCGAGGGGTCAAAATATGAAAGTTGCCGGATGATTTATATAAACGGTAAACATAATTTGAACTCCCGATACGCTAACGCGGTCGAGGAGTCAATGTCGTACAATTTTTATACTAGGCCTTCTGGGCACTTTTTCTGTCACTGTTTTGCTATTCCGTTAAACTATTCACTGTTTTATGGCATTAATATTTACTAAACATGATTTTATGGTAGTTATATTCTCTTTTAATGATGGGCCATCTACCAAGCATGTCGTAGAACATACTACAACGTTTCTTCTAACAAACTGTGCTGCATTTATCCCCAGTCTGATGGAACAGAATAACATAAAAAATTGTTGATTCACCCATTTACATTTTAAAGGTAAGCCTTTATTATAACCATAATTTCTTCTAGTTAGTCGGTCAAATATACCATCATCATCATCCGTCAAATACTAAAATATACTGTATCATTGCAACCACGCACGATCAACTTCAAGCTAAGGCGGAAGATCTGGCGAATGCTCTAGAAATATGCAAAAAAGTCAAAACACCCTGCTAAAAACTGTACCTCCCATGATAAGTTTGTCAATTTTCACGCTTCCATCCTAATGACGTGCTGATTCTATTGGCTGGCAATTAACCAATCAGTGCACAGGTTAGTTTAACTAATGCTGGTAATCACACTAAATGCCTATTTAGTCCATTCAAAGCTTTATTGTGAAGTCGAAAATATGCTGGAAACTGGTAAAATGGAAGTGTGGTTTCGAAATAGTGTATGTATATTTGAAATAAAAATTGGAAAATGCTTGGTCAAAGCGCGGTGGTTTTATATTGCAATTTATTTTTTATTTCAAAAATAGTAGTTTTGTAACTAGGATCGGTTGATTGCAGTTATTCTTTACAAGTTTTAAGATAGGAGGTTGTTATTTTATGATCATGTTTTGTGATCGTGACAGTATAAGAAGCATGCCCATAATATTTAAGCCATGATAAATTGATTATCAATGGCGTTTCTAAGCGTATTAAGGATGATTCACACTAGGACGGGACGGGGTGGGATGGGACTGGGTGAATAGCTCAGAGGCCATGGATTTCACGTTGACATTTTCTATAGAAACTGACAGGTCGGCCCGGCCCGCTCCGTCCCGTCCCGTTCTAGTGTGAATCATCCCTTACATTCAGGAGAGTGTTATAATAATAATAATATTGCTCACGAGTAGTTTAGTAGAGTAGATTGTTACCCTAGGGAACAAAGGCAGCCATTTCAACCGAGGTATCTTGGCCATCGAACTTAGTGAGAGCGTCGCGTCGATAGTCAAATACTGAAATGTACCTATCACCCGAGTTAAATACTCTGCTTTTCATAACAAATACGAGAAAAGAAAATTTAAAGGGTATTTTATAAAAAATATAGCTATTTTGATATTCAGTCGTCTTGATAGGATTTAGCCATTTTATACCAATGTTAAGTTGCAATTTGTAAAATTTAAGAAAAAAATGCATTTGGAAAATAAAACACCCTATCGAGCGGTGAAAAGAGCCTTTAAGGGAAAACTAACGCCAATTGGTTGGCCTACATAATTATATAAAGATGGGCAGACAATGCGGATATAACAATCTAAATTTTATCTGTTTATTTCTTAAAGTACTACATGCTCATTACAGATTGCTCATTTAAATCCTGTATAAAATATTCAAAAGATTATATTTCTAATCTTATAGAGTTTTATTTTTATATCATACTAGGGGTTTGGGCTGTGCCTTGATATAGCAGTCAGTCAGTTTCTTCTTTTATATATTTAGATTTAAGAATAAGCTTTTTTTATTTTGATATTTGGTTAATTTAGCTTTCATTCCTATATTACTCAGTACCTCAGGATGGGGTCTGTGTGACCTCCAAGTTGAAGACTGGCGAGAAATGTCCATGTCTCAGAACTAGAGTCAGTGGCGGTCAGTTGTGCTGGCGGCCAAGACTCACTTTGGGTCGCAGAGCCAGAGGATTAAAGGATGACTCACACTAGAACGGGACGGGACGGGACGGGATGGGGCGGGACGGGAACATCTGTCAATTTCTATAGAAAACGTCACGTGACATCCGAGGGCTCCGAGCTATCACGTGATTCTTTCTAAAGAAATTGACAGATTTTCCCGTCCCGCCCCGTCCCGTCCCGTCCCTTGCTAGTGTGAGTCATCCTTAAGTGAGCAAGTAAGTAAGTGGATACGTTCCATTGGAAAGTCCCCGATGCATAATATTCGTAACACGCTGAATATTACCTAAAGGTACAATCAATGCTTTCCACCGAACTAAAACTTTATCAGCAAAAGACATTGCTCAATCCAACATTTAAATACTTTTTTCTTCCTATAATACTTTCCAACTATTCACTTTGCAGTTCATTACTTGGCAAACTTTTCCCATCCAAGACATTACAATTCTGATGCAAAGTGCTCGCAATTTTGATAAATTAACAGAGAGATTTCAACAACTTTGGGCCGAGTTACTCCCAGGCGACCCGCCGACAGATATATATAACTTAAATGTTATAATTCCTCAGGTTAATTAAAACAAATGTGTGACGAATGACAAAGCCTTATTACGAGACGCAAAGCCGTTTCATAATTAACAAGGGTTTAATTAATTAATGCGTTTGAATTAATACACACATTAATTTTGATTAATGAATTGGTATTTTTTGGTAATTTTTCTGGTCACATAGCCAGGAATGCGTTAAACTTGACGTGATGGGACGGGACGGGACGGGATGGGGCGGAACGGGACGGAATGGGACTAACGGGGTGGGATGGGACGGGACGGGGTGGGGGATCTGTCAATTTCTATAGAAATAATTACGTGATATGTGATAGCTCGGAGCCCTCGGACGTCACGTGACGTTTTCTATAGAAACTGATCGTCCCCTCCCGCCCCATTCCGTCCCGTCCCGTCCCGTTCTAGTGTGAGTCATCCTTTACTCCTCTGGCTCTGCGACCCAAAGTGAGTCTTTCCTAACTAGTGTAAGTCGTTCCTAACTTGAATTTTGAAAAATTGCATGAATGTAAATTTTGGAAATTTGGTGACTAGGTATGGTTTATTAATATAATTATATTAGTATTTTACAGGTTGTAACAAAAATGCTGATGATCAGTTTAAACCAGTAAGATAGTGTTTTGAGTAGGGCAACGTTTGAGAAATAGAGCCCATGAGTTATCCCACTTCCGTTTTCCTTTCCTTTTTTTCTAAGTTTGCGATACCAAACTTCGTCGTTTCTAATTAAAAAATAAGAAATATCTAAATATAATTTCAAATTGCCGTCTAGTTTCCATTTAGTGTTACACAGTTACAACTCAGGCCCTGGACATAAATCGTGCTCTCGTCACCCCCATATCTCTCCGTGCACCCTCACTTGTTTGCAGCGTAAATTAAATTTTTATCGCCGCACACCCCATAAAGCAGCGCTTCGTATTATTTTTATTCGCTTTGTTTCTGTAAATTACTCTAATCTGCCTTTGGCTTTATGTTCGCAGCTTTTAGCGGCTTTTTTGACGCTAACGAAGTTTGAGCTTGACTGTGATAATTTTAGTAAATGGTGTTAACACTGTGGGGGTTCGAGTGGGGAAATTTACAGAGTATCTACATTTCACAGAAGCGTTTCTCTATTAATTTTAATCTTTGATAAGACTTTTAGATACACATTAAAAGATATAGGTTTGACGTTACTTAATTTGGGAAGATTTTTTTTTCTAACCCTAAGCCTAGGCCTAATTGAGATGAATCCGTTTTCAAATATTAAAATATCGGTGGTAAATATCAAATTATATTTCGTATATCAATTCCGAAAAATTTGGTTGTATAGGCCGGGGTCTGAACCCGAGACCATCGGATTCAAAATGGCACGATCTTACCGCTGGTCCACCAACGCTTTTCTTATATTTCAACATTATATGCATCAATGCATTTTCTAATTTTGTCTCAATCTACCTCCATCTAATTTCTACGAATACCTGAACACGACCGCACAATCGACCGCAACAGGTCACTTGTGCCTTTTCAAACCAGAACGTGTCCTCGACGCTGTTACGGTCAATCTGGTCACTAATTAATAAGCCCACTTTTATACGGTACGACATCGATACGACATCGGTACGGCAAGATTATGACGCGGGGCAGACGATGAAATATTTAAAAAGTTGTTGTCCGACATCGTACTAAAGGATGACTCACACTAGAATGGGACGGGATGGGACGGGGAGGGACGGGACGGGAAGGGACGGGATGAAACAATATGTCAATTCATATAGAAATAATCAAATGATAGCTCGGAGCCCACGTGATGTTTTCTATAGAAACTGACAGATCGTTCCACCCCGTTCTAATGTGAGTAAGTATCCTTAATGTGATTTTGGTAGGTTTGACATTTTAAAAAGACCACTTTAAAACGGATTTCAATATTCACCACATTTTCCTACGTTTCGAGCCCTGTACACTTGTACAGCACTCTCATTGTAATAATTGCGTTATTACAATGTGATCCATGATAAATTATGATCTCCGAGTGTACTAGAGAAATTCGTCATTTGTATGGTTGTTCAACGATAACTCGAGTTTCTTTAATTGGGTCATCGTGAAACTTGGCAAGGAGTTAGATGACTTCAATGTTATTTTTAACTAGAAATATGAGCCAAATTGGTCAAGGAGTTGCTGAAATATAAGGGGCGTAAGTTGACGCACGGAGCGAACCATTAGTACATTAAGCGGCAAAGGTAGTCGTGGATTAAAACTCCGGTTTTTACCAATGATTTTTACGAAATGTATATTTAAATTTAAGAGCTACATGTGTATGGGAAAAACGTGCGCCTACTTGCGGTAGGATGTTTAATGTGATTTCGGATGGAATCGTATCGTTGACGTCTCGTCGTCGTATCGATTGTTGCAACATACTTACCGAGTGGAAAATTTATCGAATAGCAGCTGATTAAAGACTCGAGCCGATCGCATTGTTTCATTGTTGGGGATTATCGGGCTGACGCGGAAATGGACCCAAGCCTTTATGTTGGGTATCTTCTTCTATACTAAACTTAGACTTATTTGTATCCTGTGCCTGGTAGGTTACAGTTATAGCCTCCTAAGGCCCAATCAATTTCCAGGACAAGTGCAATGTTGAGTGTTCTAAAAATAGGATACTTACCATATTTAGAAACTTAGATTTTCAAAATTCACTATCACATTACTATTAATATGCTTAAGTATACTTACAATATTTTTATTATAACAAATATTATAAATACATAAAATCCACAAAATAAGTAAATAAAAGGAACATTAACATTATAACTAACTAATTAACGTTTAATTTTAATCGGAAAAGCATCACCTGGTGGGTATTATGGGTACATATATAACAATTAACATAAAAATATATCAGGAAATAATCTAATTTTCTACGTTAGGTATTCCGCATCCGTCTTCGCAGCTAAATCTTTGTATCCTCCTTCTTGTTCCTCTAATTCTAATAGATACCGCTCTGATGATTGATATTTGTATTTTGACTTTGATCCAGCTAATTATTTGTGAGTATGGTTTGGACCATTTTTCACATAGTTTTAGGGAGGTTTTCTTTATAAATGATTCATATTCCGTTCCGACAATACCATCACAGGATACCACAAGGGGAGTAAATGACGCTCTTAGATCTTCTGCAGCCAGATCGTATTTGCGGTGTTTTTCACGAGCGTGTATTTGGGCGATTGTGGGCCATGTGAGTAGGCCGTACGAAGCGGCGTCAGCATTTACAATGCGAATATCAAAAAACGCCTTCCTCGCTGGTTCCCACACACTTTCCAATAGTAGGTCGCTTATTAGCCCTGGTGGGTTGTCCACCTAAATTGTGTTGTCCTAAAAACAGGACAGTGGGCCTTAAAAGGCTAAATTGCCTGATAATAACTAGTAGTTTCCACTGCATTATTATCTCGACAACCCCTTGACCTAGGCTCATATTCGAATTAAGTTTTTTTTGGCTCTTCTAACCACTTACCAAAATTCACGACGTATAAACATACAAACATATACGTACGTATTTAAAGTCAACCAATGAGGATTACCGCGAGTCGATTTTCCGCTGGAACGTGGGTCCTGCGGGAACATTGCAAACGTCACTTTGACTATTCTCTTATATTGATACAGGACCCACGCTTGAGTGGCTTTCCAAATCTAACCTTCTAAACGATACATCGAGTTCTACATAACCCCACCGATATTTTTTATTATTAATTTGTTACCGTAAACTTGTTACCCTACAGTTATCCACAACGGCATCTTGAAATGGTATTTTATTTAACATACAAACAACTATTTCAGAGTTACAGCGGATCAAACAGACTAACAAACAAATTACGCCGAACTTTTAACTGGCGATAAGGGTATGAAATAGAGATAGTGTTAGAGTTGTGCTAAAAGTGCAGCCTTTTCACTAAAACTGGATCGTACATAAATAAAACCCCTTCTACCCTAGCAAGTTAGAACCCAACCAAGCTAACTTTACATCAATTGTGATAGTAAAGACTGTAAAAGTATAAATTGAAAAAGATATCATATACTTAAGAAAAATACTAGCACCATCAAGACCAAGCCAAGAATCAAACTCGGGTTTTTAGCTCACGAAAGCAGAGCAGCAGAGTTTGACGTACTCGTATACAATGACATATTAAATGTTTGACGGTCCATTTGCATGGAAAAGTTAGCGTGGTCTGGCTTTAAAGAAGTCTAAAGAAATTTCTCTATCACTTATCTTATTATTCTTTGGAAAATATATTAAATACTGGTATTGATGCTAATAAATATTTATAAGGACCGTATTTAATTATCGTCTAGTCACTTTTGTGTAATAAGCGGTGCTTTTTTAATCATCTCACTAATAATCTTCTTGTTTGTTACAGGTATGTGAACATTTAAATCCAAATAAAAAAAGCAGTAGACTGGATACTGCTTGTATTAACTGCATTCGCGTAAGTAGGCACGTTTCCAGTTTTTGCGACGATAAAGAAGTGGCCAGTGTTTTTACCACGGGTTTGAAATCTACTGTTAGATAGAAATATATAGTCGCTAGCGTCTATGTCAATGAACTGTCAGTGCATCTTGCTCGGACTTGCGGGTGGAAGCGGGATGCAACTGTAGATAACGTATCAAAATCTATCGTTTGAAATGTTTAGCAACTCATGGTTGTGACACCGGTAGTAGAGGCACAGAGATTCAAAGGGATATTTTCTGAGCGTGTTCTTTTATTTAGTTGAGATAGATAATTTTGTTGAATTTGTGATGATGTCTGTTAGTATTATCACAGACTACATGTACATATCTATGGTATTATATCAATTTTAAAAGTTTGTTTTCGATGTGACGATAATAAAACGAACGTTTTAGTTACTAACCAAAAAGGCTATCATATCTGGGTATATTCGCTCCACTGTCGTATAGTTTGTAATGTTATCTGTTATTGCAGTTTTCGTGTTGCTTATCTTTATTCGGCTCCGTCATAAATGGTTGAAAAGTTCCCGCCGTAAACTAGATATTCAATGTAAACAATTTGGGTGCAAATTCAATTGTTTCGCTATCGGGTCAGATTTATATTGTTATATCTTCTCATTTGGTTAGTAATGGGACCATGGGGGAGTAATGTTTGTAGCTTTGAAACATTTGTATAAATTTAGTTTTTGTTTTAGTACAGTCGGTGCCCTCACATAAGTATCCACCCCACATATGCAACCGCGTAGCGCGCGTGGATACTTATATGAGGGCACCGACTGTACATGTTTGGTTGTTAGTTGATAGCTACAGTTAATCTTTATGCCTTCCAAGCAAATTAACTGTCAATCTTTAAAGTGATGTTTTAAACGTGAAACTCTTATGAAATTATGATGTTTACTAAACACTTTCACAATCTGTGCTATCAAAATCTATGAACCTTAGCTTAGTCGGAATCTAGTTATACACGCTCTATAACGTCTTGTCGTACGTCTAGCATAACTTGTCGCGACAGGTCTAGTTCCAGATGTCTAGTCAAGCTTAACGTATGAAGTGTCCTTTAGACAAGTTTTGCTATGGACCTACTCGGAACACAAATTATTAACCAATCCTTGAATTAAAACTGCAGATTTTTTTTGGCATAGGGGTCAAAAAGGGTTGAAAATCTCAACGAGTTACGCTGGTGAAACCGCGGGAGCAGGTAAGTTTATAGTGACAAATGAGCAAAATCGTTTTTAACATAATATGCGAAGTAAGCATGATGAGATTCGACCAAGAAATATTGAAAAAAAAGAACGACGGACGAAGCTGCACGGGTTTCAGTATCTGCGGAGAGCATGTAACTCAAAAAATAGTGAAAAACATGTATACTTAAAACTATTGTGAGTCATACTGACATTAAATTACAACGGTTCAATCTCACGTATTTTTATCACAATAGGCGTGACATGCAGGAAAAATTTAACGTGCCACGCAAGATCCGCGAGGCCATTGAAATCGGACGTCGCCCTTACTTCAACCGCTACGGAGGGTGGACTCTGCTACCGGCTTGGAAACCAGTGCTTCTTGGAGAGAACGTGAATGTATGTGGTGACGATTTAGTGGACACTTTTTAGTCTCACGACGGAAACAAATTTTACAATATAATCAAAAAGGTCGCACAAAATCCATATCCCACATTCCAAAAGGCATCCACAGCAATTCATACACGCTATAAGAAAACGTATCGAGTAAACAACTAACAAAGAAAAGAAGTGGCCGAAACAATAGCCTCTTTGTTGTTAAAACAATCCAATTAGTGTTGCAAAAAGAAGCAATAATTAAGAGAAAAAAACAAAGGCTTTGTTGTTTGTTTTCGATGTTCGGAATCTGGACGATTTTATTGGAATGGGACGGAATTGACTTTGTGGCTATGATATTGGTAAGTTCGTGTTAGCTTTGCTTTTACTTTATCAATTAGAGAATGATTTGAAATCGTCAGTTAGGTATAAACTAATGACGTTTTTCATTAAACACGTTTTTCTTACCTAAAAGTGATGACACAATTGGCCAACCCGAAATATTGACGACTTTGTCTTCGTCAATTTCAGGTAAGTTCAAAAAGGAAAACACATGTGAAGTGCGAGTCGGACTTGCGCACGAGGGGTTCGTTACCATTATCTATTAAAATCAGAAAAAGACAGACAGCTGTCTTAGTAGAGTCCCGTTTTACCCTTTGGGTATGGTACCCTAAAATTACGTGTCTAATAGGTATGGATAATTGAACAAACTAAATACATTGATAGTTTTTCAGTCTAGTCGTCATCCCTGTACAGAAATTGCTTATTTTTTGTACTGCGTTTAAAACTTTGTTACCGGATCATTTATGTTAGTTTGATTTTGTAACTTTTGTCTTTAGAGTTCTAAAGTTTAGAATGGTGGAGTCAACTGAAATGTATTAGTGAATATATCTACAAAGTAGAACGTGATATTTTTTTCTGAGAACCCGATATTGTATTGTAGTTTTATGGTAAATAACCATGTTAGCTTAAAACCGTAGTAATGGATATCTACCTCCTTCGTTAATTAAAATGAAAACTTCTGCGATATCATTTGCGATGACCTGAATTACATTGGTCACGAGTGCTGTTGACGTGGCCTGCTCTTGATGGTTGGAGTTGGACTGATATTACTTATTTATTTATGTAAAACAATATTACTATTCAAACTTTTGAGGATTATAAATAAAACCCAGCCAAGTGCGAGCCAGACTCGCCCACCGAGGGTTCCGCACAAAGGAAGCTCCCCCATTTATGACTTTAGGTACTTAAAAATACTGGTGGCACGGTACTCTCAGTGTGCGGCAATTATTCAGTTTTCGGATGTTCATCTGTACTTGTGCTACAAGCTCTTGCTTTTTGACAAAGAAGAAGCGAAAGAAAATGGGTCTTGACAGACAGACGGACGGATGGACGGACAACAAAGTGATTCTATAAGGGTTCCATTTTTTTCTTTTTATGGTACGGAACTCTAAAAATAGTACTATCGCGTTCAAAATTGCATGGACAATTAATTAATTTATTCAAAAAAATGTCACTGGTCATCGCCGTATTATCGTATCATGGGGTTTTTAATTACACTCATCAACATACTGTCCGTTAAAGTGTGCTACAATATGTAGGTATAACGAGTAAAGCATAATATGAAAAACGACGAGTTAACGAGTAGGTATAATGTAACTGATAAATTTTGTACATCAAGTTATTACTTTTTCTAGGCAATAAAAATACCAAAACCCGACACAAAATCCAATTTCGTCGTGTGATCACAGTTTTAAAAACATAAAAGAGATTGACCACGCAGCCACCGTTATTTCCAACTAAATTTAAAAGGGTAGTCCGCCAAAACCAATATAAGAACACCTTTCCTAGGCTTTATAAGAACTCGATTGAGACTATTTGTGGCATTTTTCCTGGGTTCGATGCGACGTTCGCGTCTGACGAAAAACAACTCTGAAATTTTCAGCGCAGAATTCCGAATAAAGCTCTCCGGAAAATAGGTCAGTGGATGGAATTATCGGAAACAACGCTGAGACGTCTTAGTTTTCTGTTTTGAAAGAATTTGTAACGGGACATTTCTAAGTTAATGGCTCGTATTTGTACACGTTTATAGAATAAAAGCATTGGAAAATATTATAGGTTTTTCTTCTAAGAAAGCGGTTAATAAATCGCAACAACCAGTATTTTTGTTTAGTTAAGACTAATATTTTCAGTTAGTAGTGCGTATGTTGAATAATATTCAAATTGGGTCAATTAGGTAAAGTTAAATTATTATTTATAAGCAGAAACACATTTCTTTTTGTGTAGGTTTGTGTATATGTGTAGGTATTCGACAATTAATTACAATATAATACAATACAATACAATACAATACATTACATTACATTACAATACAATACCGTACGATAAAATGCAATGCATTGTAATGTAATGCAATGCAATGCAATACAATACAATATAATGCAATCCAATAGAATAAAATACAATACAATACAACATGAATAACCTCCTAAGGCGTATACGAGGGATGGATGTGTATCCCAGAGCCACCGGTTCAAGTGTCGCCTGAGGCCATTATATTTCCACTTTTCCTTTCTGTTTATGTAATTAGCAGACGTTTATGCTTAATAATAATAAATAAATTTTACCTAAGTGACCCAATTTGAATATTGTTTAACATACGCACTACTAACTAAAAATATTAGTCTTCAATCTCTCCCTAACACAGCAGTAACTGATGCTACGCTGTCGTCATGTTTGTCTGTGAAGATTAGGGCTTTATTAAACAAATCCACGATTCGCTACCAAACCTCCTAACTTTCGCAACGACGTAACTCTTCTTGAAACTTGCACCAACTTACGTTATTTGGGAATTTACGCGCTAATCCTCATGTGTAATAAAACAAGGGCGTATGTTACTAAGAGTTTGTTTGAAGTTAAGTCGTTTTAAAGTTGTGGGATTTCCACACGCTTCGCGGGACTGAGATGGTGTTGGGAAATGAGTACAGAAGCAATTTGTCAAGATGTTGATGAAGTAAAATGTGTTTCTCGATTCCATTATAGGGAGTATATTAAACTGCTTTTTATCTTTTTTATACGAGGGTAAATAAGAAAACCTTAAAATTGGCATCCTGAATAAGGTTTTAAACGGAACACTTTATGGAAGCAGTTTTTTATATTCGAACTATTTCTAATTTCTTCAATATGTTACCTTATACCATAGTCATTGCAGCTTATGTAGGTTTATACGTCTCACTAGTGGATACAGGACTCCATGAAATGAAAA